>JABRWK010000019.1:448277-484831 GCA_013372445.1 Hypothenemus hampei | reverse complement strand
AATACACACATCAAAAAAAGTTTTGCACCACTAGCATTTTCTGTAAAAAATGAAATCCAAAATAAAACGGTGTTGAAGATCACAAATACAATTTTTTTTTAAATTTCAATAAATTCTGTTTTTTTTTTCATTATGTCACTTATACTTGAACTTATTTTTACTGTCCCTAATGTTATTTCCATTACCAACGATCTCTTCCTACAATTTAGTGGTGGTGCAAAACTTTTTTTGATGTGTGTATAATGAATACATATAAATAACTTTGATATCTTTACAATATTATAAATTTTCACATAAAATGGACCTCTCCGAATTTATTGCTGCAATATTCAAAAAGGCGAAAAAAATAATTGCCATTTTTATTAGTGACTGACCTTAGTTTTTAGCAATGAGCGGTCGATTTCAATCTGAAAGCTTGTAGTAAATTATATCATCATAATTTCACAACATTATAATTTTGATGTTTACTACATCTACATTTTCAGAACAAATTGAATGTCGTGAAACCCATACATTTAGGTTCCATTTGTGCTAGGATCATAAAATCATTCTGAAATTGAACAAGGAATACAAATGTGAACAAATGTAAACGGGTTTCCATTTCTAGAACAAAACTTTGGGTTGGTAGTTTTTTGTTACACTCTCTATAGTCGAAAACAATTCAAAACCGTAAACACTGTAGCCCTGCGTATTGCTCAAAAAAAATGTTTTTAAATAATACCGTATGCTTTGTACATACATATAATCCGTATCACCTTAAATGAAACACCGTTTATAATAAAATTGTACAAAGTTATTGGGTCGGTGGAAAAGAAAATAAATTGAGGCAGCATTTCTGCCTCAACAAAAATGAATATGAAAGTAATAAAAAAAATTGTGAAGGAAATCCTCGAAAATGGGGAGACATAATTCTTACGGCAATCAGGCAACTGATGAAAATATGGTGAGATCTATAAAAAAAATGATAACAATTTTTAAAAAAAACATTTCCACATGTTTAATTAATCGCCTTAATTAATGATTAACTGTCCAGATAAGGAAAAACTTTTGTTATCACAAACACAGAAGGCAAATTAGTAAGTATACTTTATTCAATCGAAAAGCATTATGAAGGGTTATAGCATACATAGATCAGAGTTGTTTAGTCGAAAAACCCCTTTTCTAAGTGTACACAGGAGATAATCTTAGTAGAACGATTAGGCCTAAATAGAAAAAATATCGAACTGATTTTTTTGCGTAAAAGAACAAAATTTACTGTGTACTTGATGGTGTAGAGCATATGTCGTTAAACGTATTGGAAAGTTCCATAGATAAAAATTTGAAGTAATCATTTATTTTATCGTCTATTGAGGTCATTGGAGAGAATTACTTCAGTTTTGAGCAAAAAAGGTTACTTCCACATCTCAAAAAAAGTAAAAGAATGGTTTTCTAGATATAATGTTCAGTTATTCGCACTTCCACTAACCCTGATTTATCACCAATTGACACATTACACCACATCGTATAACACTTGTGAGAGTCAAACCAGCAAAAACTGTTTCAGCGTTAAGACAAAAGCTGAATTAAATTTTTAAAGATTTTCATTTTAAAATTAGTTACAACAATGTTAAAGCTATAATTGATAATTAAACCGAAAGTGATTTACGGTTATTTGTTATGTTATTGCTTGTTTCATTGTATTTCTAGATAAAGGATAACAAGTTCATACATTTTGCCATTCACATTGTTAACAATGAAATACCAATAGCCCTTTATGTTATTAGTTACTTACTTGTACAACATATCTGATTTTGTGTGAATGACGTTCATACATTTCAATTGGGCCAAGCAATATGAATCTGGCATTGTATCCGTACATGCTTATGGATACGTAATGTGAATAAGGATTTATTGTTGCCTTAACACAATGCGCCAACTTATCCAAATATAATCATTAAAGACTACTTCAAAGAACAAGATACGACTATCATATGTTTGCCAGAATTTGCAAACATACATACCTCACCATTAAACAGTTTCTCGCATTAACATGCATGAGAAATTTTATATACAGAATCTCATCTAGAAGAAATCATCCTAAAACATTTAGAGAACTATCTGAAGCGGGGATAGCTGAGTTGGAGAATTCTTTACCGGAACATTTGAATGGGTTGAGAGCATGCCAAAAGAAATTCTAATTTGCATAAGCCGTTCACACTGAATACTATTTAGGAACAATTTGTTGTTATAGTTTTACTGAAAAATTTTAAATAAGTATTTGAATAATAAGAATATTTTGTTCATTTTTATCTATACATCTATGCAAACTTAATTTTGTTTAATTTATTTTTCTTTTAGTTAAAGTTTGAACAAAAAAAGTCATTTAAAAAAACTGATTATAATATTACCACATATTTTTTTAATTAAAATAATCCGAATTAATAAATCCAGAAGAATTAATAAGTCTAAAATTGCTTAGGTTGGGCCACAAAGAGCTTTAAAATTTCAATTTCTGAGTTCTTTTTTGCTACAAATTTAAAACGGTTTATGCAATGTTCCTACTATTTTAATACGAGAACATATGAAAGTTGTTCAATAAATACTTAGAAAATCTGAGAGGTCGTAGTCATATTATTGAAAAACGTTTGCTTTTGGTAGTCATTTGTCCCTAAACTGTTGTTAAAGTTTCAGCTACTTCCATTACTTGGTATTATTTTCATAGTCGATTGAAGTAACAAACTTTTATTGTGTGAGAAAAATAAAAAAAGAGTTTTGTGCAGTGATTAAACAATTCTATTTAAAAGGTTTAACACCGAAAGAGATCAAAGCTAAGTTGGATGAAGTTCATGGTACATCTGCTTCTGTGCTTGCGACTATTTGCAATTGGGTAAATGAATTTAAATTTGATCGTAGATCCAAAAATGATAAATATCCTTCGGAGTGTTCAGTGGAGGCGTCTTCCTTTGAAATGATTGATAAAATCCATGATATGGTTTTGAGTGATCGACGAAGGCACAATGTTCTCAATTTTACACGAAAAATTAGGTATGAAAATATTCTCAGCAAGATAGGTGATGCTTTTGCTCTCAGTGGAGAATAAACATAACCGTTTGATTGCTTCAGAGGCTGGTTTGGCGCTTTTCCGTTGCAATTCTCACAAGTTTCTGTCTCGATATATAACTGTACATGAAACATGGATACACTACTACACTCCAGAGACAGGTCATTGCCCAAACAGATGCCTATTTTGAAGATCCTCCGAAATCTTACTATTTGGACGGCTTAAAAAAGTTAGAGAAACGTTGGGAAAAATGTATTGAACTAATTGTAAGGGAGATCATGTTTTCAAAAGACTTATTAAACGACTTTCGTAGTTTTATGGTACAAAAAAGTGATAATAAAATTACTATTAATACATTTGAGTTTTTCCAATTTCAACTAAATATTTTAAAGTTATATTTCCCGTAAAAAGGATTGTGAGTATAATAGTTTGTAAAACTTATCCACTACAAAAAAGGTACTCCTGATAATAATCGGTTAGTGTCATAATTTCTTCGTAATTCGACTTTTATCTTACAATTAAAATTAGTTTTTAGAATAATATTTAGTTTCGGAATCATCATTTTAAAATATTCAATCAAATATTATTATGATGAGATTTTAATATCTTAATTTGTTTTGCTGCATCTTTAATATTTTTAGTTTTCCTTTCGTTATAGTGTTTTCCAAGATTAAAAAAAATAACAATTTTTTCAACGAATGATTGACTTAACAAGTCATTGTTAATTTTAAATCGTCGTTTATTAGTGAATCATTTAGTACTTTAACACATTTTAAATTCTTTTTTTCGTTTATCATAGCTGTATATTACACCAACGCAAAGTATACTGATATGTGATTAACTTCTAAATCGTAGATTACCAAGTCACTCATCGTTAGCTGCTTTAAAGAGACGTTTTCTGAAACTGATCGCTTAGCTAATGAAGCTGCTGATTATAGAAGATAGCGTCAAGTAAGGGTTATGAAAATTGATGAGGAAATTGTGGAACATGTTAAAGAAGATCCGGATGAATAGTTTCAAAAAATGTAGTCCATAGAGCGTTGAAAAAAAGTTGCTGCATCTGTACTTAGATGTTATTGAGTTATTGAAGCGAATGGATGAAGTTTTATATCACTATAATACAAAATATAAATATATGTATTTGTTTATTGATTAGTGATTAATGAACATATTGCCGTACATCAACTTTGGAATATAAAAAAAGGACAAATTCATGTTTCAAAACCCCAAAACCGCTTAATTGGATACAGCAATTGAAATAGAAAATTCTTGTGAATCAACAGGAAAAATCCAATTAGGCCAAACCATAAGGCAGGTGTCCAGTAATGAAGATGCAGATGAAGCTCCAGATGGCTCCAGATATTTTATAGTCGTCAACAGCAAACGCTAACGTACACACTAACATAATAGTGGGAAAGCTGCACAAATAAAAAAAATCGTCCCATTTTCACTAGAAAATCCGATAACTATAAAAAATCAATCTTCCGCCAATTTACATATGACAATGAAGAAGGTAGTATTCCAACTCAGGTATTAAAAGCAGTTATCAAAAATATATCATTAATAAACAGCTAACTGACTTCAAAAAATAAGACCTGTTTGAAACCAAAATTCAACTTGGAAGAAATAAATTAAGCCATAGTTAATTGATTCAGCAAATACAATAAACAGTTCTATTTTTATCAGTTAAGAAACCAAAAAGATTCCAAAAAAACCAAAAAAAATACAAAGTACTATAAATATTAATTATTATAAATAATCTAATATGCACCCCAGTATTATTTGATATAAAAGTCGTACTTAAATGACAGAATATTCTATGTAAAATTTGGGGATACTAATTTGAATTTCAGGGACATTTAGGCCGGTATCCGACGGGGCTTTGTACAAAACTTCTTCGAATGATAACGGAGACCGGCTGGTGTATCAGGAATGATGTTATCCACAATCAATTAAATATTAAAACAATCCAAGAAGAAATACAATAGTTTGCCATTAAGTGCAGGGAACATATCCGACACGACTTCAACCCCTAACAGTCAACCTGCTAAATAATGACGTAGAATACAGGAGATTGAAGCGTTTTAAACCCGCATACTTAATAAACCATTTCATTGAATAGTTGAATCTATTTATGAATGTGAGATATTTAATTGACCAATCTGTGTTTATTAATCCAAGTTTTTACTGTAAAACTTAACATATTCAAAACAACCTTTGTCAAATTTAATCATCGGCAATACATACTGTAGATGCAGTAGATTGTAAATAGTTGCATAGCGGTTAGAATTAAAAAAATGCAGTAGTGATGCATTCGTAAATTAGATACCACATTCGGTAGATTTGAATCCACTGGATTATGTCTAAGCAGGACAGTTTAAGTCCGGGAGTTATAGACATCTGTAAACAATGAAGAACTTTGGCAATGTTTCCAAGATGCAACAAATCATTTTAAAAAATACATTTTCCTTTTACCTCGTTGTGAAAATGTATGTATTCATGTGAATGGAGGACACTTTGAACAATTACTTTGATCATTTTCAACTACTTTTAAATATTAAAAGTCGAATTATGAAGAAACTATGGCAGTAATGGAATTTTATAAAATTACCTTTTTTACAATTAGAAATTTAGAAAAATATTCTAAAAAAAAATTTATAATCGTCAGCCATTTTAACCAGACGGCACAAAAATTTGAAAAATTTAAATATTGAGAAACCCAAATGGCCTATGAAATGCTATCAATAGTAATTTCATTATCAGTTATTTTCTACCATAAAACTATTTTCATGTAACAAACTTTAGCAATATTGCATAAGCCGTTTTAAATTTATAACAAAAAACAATTCCAAGAGTGAAACTTTGGAGCGTTCTAACGCTCAAACTTAGTAAGTTTGAACTAAGATAAGATTTGTTACATCGGCTTATTTTGACTTAAAAAACATATGGTAATGTTGTAAAAATCTTTTGGGTAAACCCTGTATATCTACAGTGTGTCTACTATTGTACTAGATACAATACTACAAAAAGAAAAGAATACAAAAAAAATTTTAGGGTTAAATCTATAGATACTGAAAAAAAAATAGAAACTGCAAGAAAAAAACTAATTTTAAAGTAGGTATAACCAAATTTTTGAAAATACTCTGTCTACAAGTCTTTTTCTTAGTACTAAAAACAACAGAAATAAAATTTGTCACTTGCTTTGGCTATTTACTAGTTCGGTTTTTATACTAATTGTAAGATAATTAGACATACCAATGAATTCATTTGCAGTTTCAACACCTTCATAACTGTTTTTATATTCTAAATTTAATAGATAAAGTCTCAAAGTCTCAAACCATAGAGAATCTCTTTCTATTTGAGTTGAAAAGTCGTGTTCACTAATAAAAAAGTTATGAAGGTGTCTAAGTTTCATATGGGTCACACTCTATAATTTTTATCAATTAAATTGCTTGGTTTTTCAAAGGATATTATATTTCTCCTAAAAACAATCAATAACAAAGTGTTCATTTTCTCAACGAATGTCCGAAGAAGAAAAAGTAAACGCAAAGCGTAATTATTTTCCACGTTCGGGACGAGTGGTATCCTATAAGACAACGGTCATTAGAAAAATGGAAAAAACTAAACAATAATATATCACCAAAGTTCTTTTATCCATTTCGACAGGACGTCAAAGCCGTCTGTCAATGATTTATGGCAGGAAACTCAATCGGACGAAGCTCATGATTAACGCAATCCGGCAGGGAGGTTTAGAGCCACATAATCGAAGTTTGATTGGCCAATAATTGTTTTGCAATGTAACCGCCAAAATAATCAATTTATTAATGGTACAGGTAGCTTAATATAACAAGACATGCATAGACCATTAACATATTTTAACTTGAATTAACAACTGTTTTGATGAATCAATTTTAATACCATATATACTTAAAAATATTAACCTTAGTATACAGGGGGTACAAATTCATATGTATATGTACATATATGTAAGTAAATAGGGGATTTCGGAAACGGTAAGAGATACGAAGTCGATTAAATAAAATTAAAGTTGTACATTTTGATACTGAACACAATAATACAAGAAAGTTTTAAAAATTACCATTACTTCCGAAAATATTTGAAACCAATTGAAATTTGCTATTTTTGTTTATTAGAAATGCATATTTTTAAAACGAATTGTTTCAGAGGATTGAAATTTAAAAATTCTTAAGACGTTTTTGTGAGACGTTTTCAATAATGTGTTTACTTTTTTCCTGAGCTATATGGTCCTGAAATAACAAATTTTAAATTTCTTCTGATGTTATGTTGGATTTTTACAAATTTGACACCTCCATGAAATTTCCCTTCCAGTCTTACCGTACCTTACTTGTATTATAATGCAATATTTAGGTTTTCTTTAAAGAAATAATAATACAAATTTTTTCTTGTATTGATGACATGTTGTAAGCATTGCAAATGTATCTAGAATAATATTTTTAGAAAAAATAACCCCGTATCAACTATTTTAAAATACTAGATGATAACTTGAAGGAATGTGGTTCTTTTGAAAAATCACGAAAGAGACAATGAATAGATAATTAACTACATAAAACAAGAATATTAATTAATTAGATAAATGTTCAAAAAGGTCAATACGTTTACTTCAATCTTTACGTTTACGTACTTTACTAACTATTTTTGTTATTGTCCTTTCGAATCGATCTTCCACTTATAGATCCTGAAGCGTTTAGAATTCCAGTTTTCAGGTATTCAAAGGTATTTACTGACGCTTTATAAACTTTGTCTTTTAAATATCCCCGTAAGAAAATAATCCAGTTGAAAAAGATCAGGGAATCGCATCTTTACCACGTCTTGATTCCCAATCCTTTAATTGGGAAATTCCACATTTAAAAAACGTGTAATTTCAGCACCATTATGCGAAAGAGCCTCTGCATCTGCTTGCACCTGCTACTGAAACCAAATGTGAGGTAATCTCGCCAGTTGAATTTCCATTAAAAAGTCTTGGAATTGATTGTTTAGAAACTGCATGTAGTTTCGGAATTCAAATTTTCTTAATATAAAATGGAGCCTAATGTGCGATTGTCTAATAACCCTGCTTATACATTTATCCTACATCTAATCCATGGTCGAACTTCTTCATATACACATGAATTTTCTTCAGTCCTCACATATTAACCAAAATAATTTTTCCTACTAAATTTAAATTCATCACTCCAAAGTATGTATGTCTTCTATAAAGTTATTATTTTGTTGAATCTGATTCAATAGCCAACGAGAAAAAACAAGTTTCAGTTTCCCATCACCTCTATGTAATGTTTGAGTTAATTTAATTTTGTAAGCTTTACAGCTTCTTCTTTTCAAAATTCTTCAACATTTAGTTTTATTTAAAGTAGGTAATTTTACTCTTTGAACTATCTACGTTAATGAGTTACTCGGATTGCTGGTTACGTATTAATTAAAATATTTGACTACAAAATAAAACTGAAAAATATAATGGCTTTTTAAGTACTTAATTACGACGTTAATATCTATCTGTGTATCATCAGTACCACATTTCTTCGGTGCTTTGTCAATAGAATCATGATTAACTCAAGTTTCCATTTAGGCTGTTTAAATAATTGATAAGCAGTTGTCTTCTTTCAGAATATGGTAATTCTAAATATATTTTCCATGCATGAAACGTGTTTTTTTTTCACTAAAAGATCAAATTTTTCGTTTTTTGAAAATTGCATTGTTACTCAGAATATTTTATTACACATACCTTATTAGGTGAAAATCTAACTTTTTGCAATAAAATTACTAAACATTTAATATTGACAGGTTAAAATGCCATAGTCGATAAATTTCAAAGCCCTTGTTCCGCTTGTGTGCGATCACCCGTGGTATCGTGTAAAGTCACTTTCGAACCGAAATACAGGGTGGGCTATTAGTGCGAGGAAGTAAAATATCTCGGTAAATATGAGATTTAGAAAAAAATATTTCATATAAAAATTGTTGGGTATTAAGAGATGCATATTTTAAAATTATTTTCATTTGTACAGGGTCCGTCATAAAACTGTGGTACCACAAAGTTATGTTTTTTTAAATGGAACCCCCTATTTTTATGGCATTTTTGGATTCCTCGTCAAATTTTAAAGGCAGTTTATGTAAACTGTCTTATGCCTAAAATGTGCCATTTCCGAGTTATTTCCGAAAATTCGAAACTTTTGACAGCTACAGGCTCCTACGGAAATCAATCGCATATTTTAACCACTGCAAATTTCGGAATGGGACTTCTGGGGCTCCAAGAAGACTTAATGAGCTACATGTTGATGTATTTAAATTTCAAAAAAAGTCTTTCACAACCCCTGAAATATGCCTCCGAAGTCGCATAACTTCGAATCTCAATAACTTGCTTATTTCAAATGGAATGCCCCAATTTTCTCGACGGCATTGTATTCAGAATTCAAAAATCTATCATTTCTTCTTTTTATTTTTTAATTTTTTATTTTTTATTTTTTATTTTTGTTTTTATTTTTGTTTTTATTTTTTAATTTATTTTGAATTCTGAATACGATGCCGTCGAGAAAATTGGGGCATTCCATTTGAAATAAGCAAGTTATTGAGATTCGAAGTTATGCGACTTCGGAGGCATATTTCGGGGGTTGTGAAAGACTTTTTTTGAAATTTAAATACATCAACATGTAGCTCATTAAGTCTTCTTGGAGCCCCAGAAGTCCCATTCCGAAATTTGCAGTGGTTAAAATATGCGATTGATTTCCGTAGGAGCCTGTAGCTGTCAAAAGTTTCGAATTTTCGGAAATAACTCGGAAATGGCACATTTTAGGCATAAGATAGTTTACATAAACTGCCTTTAAAATTTGACGAGGAATCCAAAAATGCCATAAAAAATAGGGGGTTCCATTTAAAAAAACATAACTTTGTGGTACCACAGTTTTATGACGGACCCTGTACAAATGAAAATAATTTTAAAATATGCATCTCTTAATACCCAACAACTTTTATATGAAATATTTTTTTCTAAATCTCATATTTACCGAGATATTTTACTTCCTCGCACTAATAGCCCACCCTGTATATGTATACATATTTAGTATTTTCCAGAAGATGTATATCAATAGTTCAACTTCTTCTTATATATTATTAATATAAATGTACAGTATAAACTAACAGTAAAAAAATATAAAACAATCCAAAAAGAACAGTGAAATTTTAATTAATTATATTTTAAAAATTAAAAGCTTGAAATTTGTCACAAAGATAAATGCTTAATATGGATTAAATATTTAAAATACACGTATTTACTTTTGTCAACAAATAAGGAGCGTAGGCCATTTTTAGGTAAGACATTTTCAACTTATTTATCTATAAAACTTTGCTTTTATTAGTATTTTACATTTTTTTTTTTAGAAATGCGAAACATTTCATATTTTTGGATTTTAGAATTTGACAATTACATAATATCTAACATATGACTTTTGTTTTTAGTTCATTTTTCTCCGACAAATTAATAGTATAATAGTTTGTTATTTCTCTCGTATAACTAAATAACCAGTAAAAAGAAAACATTCTCGAACGAAACGAACTTTAGAGCAGTCACTTATGACTCGCTTTACAAAATTGTAAGTAAATTGAACTTACGATGTGGATTTTATGAAACAGATTTTATTATTTACTCATAGGAAATTTAAATATTCGATTGTAATTTGTTGTTGGAAAGGGAATTTCATTCAGATTTTATATTTGCAAAAATTCAACGTAACATCATAAGAAATTTAAAAGTTTTTTTATTTAAGTAATTTTTAAGCTCAAGAGATAAACTAATAACGTTAATAAAAAAGCTGTCATGTACATTAAATATATTTTAATTTCAGTCTTCTCAAGCACTTCGTTTCGAAATTATTTTTAAAAGAAGGAAAATAGTAAATTTCGATTTCTTTCAGATATCTTGGAAGGTAAACACATTCGGAAAGAATCAGTTTAAATACTTTTTTCGTCATTTTGTTGGATTTCATATCTCTTATCATATTCGAGATCATCATACTTATGCCCGATTTTATGGTACCTTTAGACATCAATAATTTTAATTTTTTCCATTCATAGATTATATTATATGTACGACACGACTCGTACCTACATAGTTAAAGTAATACACACAAAAAGTCGGTGCAAACTGCAGATCGACACATGCAAAGTGATTTTGACATTGGGAGATAATTAGAAAAAGGGAAAATAGAGAAAATATAGGCACTTATATTATAACATATCTATTAAAATATCCTCAAAAAATCAAAATGATCTTTTCCAACTCATGTCCACTTCATATGTTTATCTTATATTAAAAAATATATGAATCCAATGTAACTTTTGACCGCGGCAATCCATTCTCTTTCGACTTATTTGAAAATATTCGTAAACAGTACATAATAAATATGCATGAAATAATTACTCCTATTTTCTGATAATATATTTTATTCCAGTTTAACTTATTTTTTGGTCTTGTTAGACACTTTAGAGTTAGCTCGCGTCTTCAGTTAATAACTCGACCATTTCTCTCTTAAGTCTCAATTACGATTAACTGCATAATATATTTTCCTTAAATCCAGGTTTAAAACAATTAACGTACGGCTCATAACATTGACTTATATGTATTGTATATCTGTTCGATGTATTTTGGCAGTTAAATCATACTATTAAGTTTTATGATTTTTAAAGTCATTGAAGGCCTAAGGAAAAATTGACAAAGATATCTCGAGAGCAGTTTTGCAGAAGCTTAGAAGTTCTTATTTTTATTATTATTATTATTATCATTTGACGACAAGGTGAACCAAGAAATAAAGTAACGATGGTGAGTAACAAATTTAACTAAACAAAATGGATCGACACAAGAGGAACCATTAATTCCATTAACAGAAGAACTTTGTGGTTTATTGTATGGCAGTAGTTCAAACTATTTCTTTTATGTAAAAAAAAAAACATTGATGACAAACATGTCACAAATAAGTTAACGATAGAGATGTAATACCTTGTAACTATGTATGTATTATATCTAATGTAATAACAGACATAACATCTTATCCGTCAAAGTTATTCTTTCATTCCAAGATTGATGATAGTTTTCTCTATGGACAACTAATGTGAAGTTTTTAGAAACCATAAAGAGTGTGTCAGCACGTAGGACAGTAAAGCATGCTAATCAAAAAGCAGTAAAATTGAAAAGCTTTTTATTAAAAGTGAAGAAATCCACTTTATTTCCATTTTATTTTTGAAATGATTTTTTACAATTTTCTATATTTCGCACTACACTACACAAGGGTGCATTCTCGTTTTGTGTTCAAACTTGTTTGTTCCGTTTAAAAAGCTATCATTTTGTCATCAATTTTTCTCAAAGTTACCAGGTATTTGTGTGTTTTGTGTGCTTTCTGAAAAAAAAATGTTAAATGGATTTGTTCGCTTATTATAAAAAAACCACTGCATTAATGCAGGATTTTGATAGTTTAATTACGGTTGTGGAGGAACAAAAGCAATTTTTCTTGCATTATACTTCTATAAGAAAACAGCAAGATCTATCGTAACTGTAAATGAGAAACATTGAAAAGGAGATATGTATATTGTTTAATACACTCAAGAGCATAACTATAGTACCACTTTATTTTTTCCCACTTTTGCCCAAAAAATAAAGAAAATTGCAAAATTAGGCTATCGTTACTGTTTCAAATTACGTCTATAATTTAGTGGTAATTGTTTAAACTAATTTTCGTAAGAGAGTATCCAGATAAAAGCAATATTTAAGTAGTGCTATAATTATGCTGTAGAGTGTATTTTTCCAAATGTTAAATATTTAGTTTAAACTATACGATATAGACAAATTAATGTTTTATTTACATGAATTATATAGTCATTTAATAGTGTAATGTAGAATGAACGTTTTTTTGTTCAAGTATAAATTTCCAAGTTGTAACTTTGACATTAACCGGACGCTCGTTTTCTCATGTTTAAAGTCGAATAAGTTTTCTAATTCAAATAACTTAAATCAAACAGAAAAAATTGATACGCTTATTTGATTACACAAAAAAAAATGCATCCTTATGTCTTGAGGTACCATAATACCTACAGTACCTATACTCATATAAAGGGTGTCTTTAGTAATTTGTATTGGAAGAAAAAGGGACATGTCAATTTTAATATGAAAGAGAATATAATTTATTCAAAAATTCATGTTTGAAATTCCATATTCCTTCTCCTAACAGACATCTCTTTAAAATTTTTGAATAGCACTAATATTTTGTTTGAAAGGCATTTCCATGCTCTAAATAATCATGTTTTTCCTTGAATTTTGGTTTATCCATTCTGAAAACCTTCAGTGAAACAATAAATTTAGTTTAATTTATTAAATATTGAAACTGGCTTTAAATATTTGTGACAATTTAAATGGGAAGAGCTATCTGTACCTTTTACAAAACGCTGTCAATCCAAAAATATCCGAAATATTGGAACATGATAGAGTTGGGCATATTCGATTACATTTTATATTGTATATTATTTCTTTTAGTATATATTGCTTTACTCAGACATTAAATATCGATAATTGCTATTTCTCCTACACCAAACTTCAAGATATTCAAATAAAAAAATTTCAATTTTTCGATCTCACTCAGCAAATTCCCTAAAAACGTCTAATTTTTTTTGACGAAAATAAATTTCCCAGCAAGAAATTATCCATGCTCATCACTATGACCCATGCATTTGTTGCACAATGTAATCGATTACTCAACGTAAACGCAAGTACTTTGTGTAATAGTGTACTTGTTAAAATACGATTACAAATAATCATCCCGGGCAAGTAGTAACTAATCGCGATTACATGCACAAAAGCTGTGTGTATATTGGGCGATTTATTGTTATCGTAATGTCTAATATTTTTACAGGAAAAATGTTTTGTGCAGCTATATATATTGGTTTTTTGGTAGTATAGATATATACTTTTTTTGGTTCTATATTTGCCGTTGTCGAACGATTACTGAGTAGAATAAACTTAATCGCACTGTGACATTCGGTATGATTGATTACTTATTCAGTAATACGAAGATTACTCGCTAATTGTTAACGGATTAAAATTTGCCCAATTATGGCCCAATGGTGATCAGGTGACTTCACATCTCAACAAAATAGGGTACCTTCAGACTGAACAGCTTCCGTTTATCAGTTTTTAAATAAGAAGGATTGAGAAGGATGGCAATTCCTTCGAAGGTAGATTGGTAGAATCTAGTTGACTAGATCGTCCGATCTCAGGCTATGAATTTTTTGTTATGCAGACGCACAAAGACAAAATTTTATGTAACGAAACCTAATATCATCGAGATTTGTGTTACCAAATCATCAATGAGTGTTATTTGCAAAATTCTGAAATATTTGGTAATTTAGAGAGAGTTCCAATTTCATTATACTTATAGGGTTTCTCGCTTATTGTGAAAGATAAAAACATTTTCGAAATACAATGCTACTTTTTTTTTAATAAAAAAATGCCAAGCAGATTTCTAACAATAAATAAACAATAGCAAACTTGAAACAGATCTGCCGTACAGAAAAAATTTAGAGATTACAATTAAAAGCAAAATTCTTTATTCTATTATATTTTAATATTTTTTAATCTTTTCTGTTGTGTCGTATGTAGTAGGACTAAAAAAATCTGCGCACTATATGAGACGCAAAATGGAAATCAACTTAAATAATTTGTGTGAACTTTTTTCTTATTATACTATTTTTTATTGTTATTTGTTGCTTAATTTTCATAGTCTATTAACAAAAAATTATGGGAACAGTATTGATATACTTTTTAAGCTATTGCTTTTAGAAAAATGCTGAGTACATTACTCGTTTTTTCGTTAAAAGATCTACGAGAATAAGATAGCTTTTACCATTTTGATAAGTTATCGGACAACTGAAATACAAAGAGGGTATAAAAATATGACCAATTTACATAATCATTCTGTTGCTTAATTACCAAGAGTGCTAGTTAAATTCTAGAAGTAGTATTATATATTTGTCTTTCTTGAAATTGGGACAACACCCTATACTTTTGTACAGAGGTCAATAGACGCCACTTTCAACATTTCGTAAATTAAAATATGCTAGTTTTTATCTGCGAATATGTTCCAAACGAATGGATAAACACACAAAGAAACATGATCATAAAGAGGATAAAAATATCTTTCAAACAAGGTTTCACAGGACTGCCATTACCATTTAAAAATTTTAAAAGGGTGTCTCTTAGGGGAGGGGAATGAAATTTCAAATGTGACTTTCAAGGTAAAATATATCGCTATTCATATGAAATTTAACCTGTCTCGCTGTTTTTCACACAAAGATTTCTCTAATGTGATATTTGTGGTGGACTGTTTTCCATAAGACACAATTCAAAAGAATGAAAAATTAAATTGTTGACACCTACGTACTTCAACTATTGTCGATTTTTATATGCAATACCGTCATTTGTTTTTCTATAGATTATTCGTAAATCTCCAAATGCACTACGTATCATATTTTCGTCGCAATTCGTATTCAGCAACCATTTTGTGAAAAAAGCTGAATAAAAGCAAAGGAAAATATTGACTCTTATCAACAAGAAAATTGTTCCCGCATTTTATAAAGATTTTAATAAAAATTTAAAGTTCGTATGCATGAAAACTAGCCCTCAATGTGTATTTTTACTCTTATTTAACATCATTTGTTTATTAACACGTTTACTACCATGTGTAGCATCGGTGGTGTACGGTGAAAATTCCATCCAGGCCTTGTGTTGCACAATGGCAACACAAGCGCTATATTTTTCATTTCACTGCAGATTATGACGGTTTCAAGATAAAGGTGTTATGTTAGAGTAGCGATCTAGGGGTTACGAATATTCTGCCTTTTTCTGTTTCATGCGATATCTGCGCTCGTGCACTTGATTAAATGCAGTTTATTTTTGGGACGTCGGTTATTTTGAAAAAATCACCGTCAGAAAATGAAGAAAAAGGTAAGACAAGAAAAGATGAAGATATAGGTCTTGCTCCTTTGGGAAGCTGTTGAAGAAGACGGTCGACACTTTGTGTTGAAAAAAACTAAATTTGTTTCTATAGTTTGCAAGAGAGTGTAATAAGTATCTTGCATTACTTAGTTTTCGGGATCTTTTTTTTGACTCATGTCATTTTGTAATATTTGTTCCAATTTCATCTGTGCTTCTTAGAAATTGCCCAACGCCCTTATGGCTGCAGTCCATGTAAATTGCTCTTAAAACTTTTTAAGTTAGTCAAAATATTTATGTTATTTTTAATAGACGCTTTTAAGCAAAAACACTTTATGTTTTTTTAGCCACAAAATGCCATAATCGAAAACTTAAATATACTATATTTGATAAAATAAAACTCAGTCAAAGCACAGCTAAAACTTCAATATTTTTAAACGACAATCTTTCAAAAAAATATTTAGTTTTTGAAATTGGGACGGTATTTGTGTTAACCAGCGATATATACACGTTTTCACAATTATAAATTCAAAAATTTAGTGGAATTGAGAAATCAATTTTTATCTCAATTCCATTGGGGAAAACTGCATTTCTGCTCGAGAAATATTAAAAATAAATTGGTTGTAAATATACGTACATATGTTAGAAATACTAGATGATTCGCTTTTGAGATTTTATAGAAGAGATCTGAAGGAATAGGGGGAGAAATGAATTTGTTCAAAAGCAGGAGGGTATCTACCCCTTAAAGCTCAGTCATTTAAATAATAGATTTTCACCACCATCTTGCACCAGTCGAAAAAAACAAAGATCGCACTCCTCACTCAAAAATTGAAATTTCTTGTTAGAGCATCATTTCCTTTATTTTTGCCTTATGTAAAAATAGCTTCTTTAAGCTAGATTCCGAGTACTGTTTGACATTCCGAATGCGTCTAGCTCATCCGGACCTGTTATAGTTGAGGATTTGTGCCAGAGGCTTTTTAGAGAAAGAGAATTAGGTTTTCCGGATAGCATCCGCAAACAAATTGGTTATAAATGTGAAAAATATTATGTGATCCATTGTTCGGCCCTATAAAACGGATTAGGGCGATTGGAACGGAAGGAATCCGTTTTATGGCCAGTAAAAGCCAGGTACAAGTAAATGACAAAATAAAATTGAACAAAATATGTCACCTTGTTTCTGGTCATTATTGTCAATTAATGATAGCAAGCTTTTTAAATTGTTTATTCTTAATTATTTTTTTTTTAATTTTTTAAATAATTCAAAGTTATTTATAAAATAAAAATCAATAATTGCTAAAAATATTTCCTCAGCAATCTGAACTCGTTTCTTTTCAGTAAGCAAATTTCAAATTATGTTAACAAAAAAATAAAAGAGAGGAAAAAACAAACTAACTTTTTTAATTATGAATTAGTTAATGAGTTATCGAAGACTTACCCAAGGGTGGGGTTTAATTTCTCACTGCAGAACCAGGGCTAGTTTAACGACAAAACGTGCTTGTAAAATTAATTGGGTTTGACGGAAAGTTTCCAAAATGAAGAATTTGAATAAAGTTAAACCCGTGAAAGTACTTCAAACTTAAAATGCAACCGCAATTCAAAGTCTTGATGATGATGGCTATTCAGAACAACGTTTTACAATTCATTTATTTCAAATGAAATATAGCTGAATTAACATTCATATCTACTATTTCTTTAAACAAGTACCTATCTATACTTGATAGAAATTGTAACACTAACAACAACAACAACACTAACTTGTAAGAAAGAGTACTAACAGTGGAAGTTCATAAAGCTTTTAAATATTTACATTAATCTATTGTAAATTCTATATCGTTGCAAATATTTGAAAATCGGCTAAGTTTATAAAAATACAAAATAAATAGTTATGTTGCCAATAAAAATTAAATTTAATTAAATTAAATTAATTTCAATAATTGAATTAATTCTACTCTTATACAAAAACACACATTACAAAGATTGAAAATTAAAAAGCTTCTTGATCGGTCTTATAAAATATAGAAAATTTTCATGAACTTTCCTTTCTTTTGTCAACTAACATTTTTTAAGATGGTTTTAAAATTTTCTGGAGTTTAGTCTAACTTCTATTTAATAGTTTTCTGAAACTAACGGTGGGGATTAACGTGGAATGCTAGATGTTCTACTTCTTCCTTAATTGTGCTGGTTGCTTTTTTAAATTGAAATTTAATTTTTTTTTAAATATTCTTATTGATTACAAAACGTTGTTATAACAATTTTCATGTTGTTTAATTTATGTTTTCTTAATTTAACCTGTGCAGCAAGCATGCAATATTTGTTGATAAGGTCATCTTTCAAAATGTGTTCGATCCCTCAAGTTTCTTCCGTGAGCAAGACTGAACATTTTTTAATAGTCCTTTTGATAACGGCATTTCTACTTTAGACGGAGATCACTCTAACAAACCCCATTATTTCCAGGAGAAACATACATTCTTCCTCATTTCCACTGCATAAGAATAATATGATTTTTGTGGGGAATAACTAGAACTAAACTTCCAACAGGAATGCCAGAACTTCGCAATCTACACTTCAATCTCTGCTGAAATGTGTACAAATAATTATAGCACCCACGATTCCAAAATTGCTGTATTAAAAATTGTCTTTTGTTATACAACGCAAAAGTTGTTTTTTGTTCTTAACTGGTAGTTTGGGAATTTTCTTCGAAGGAAATCTAATAAGGAAATTACTAGGGCTGATTACCTCATAATCCTGCATTTTCTTGGTAAAAGGGTACAAAGGTAAAGAATTCGATATGGACCTGAATATAAATAGTATAAAAATTTTCATGAGTTAACATAGCATTTTGAATGATATTTGGTTAAACGCACTGCCAAATCTCATAAACTTCCGAAATGTGGAGAGCGAGGTGGTAAAAAGTGCCAGGTTATTTTATGGTCTAGAAGAAATTTCTTAAAAGCTGATTCTTTACACGCCCTACACAAGTAAGGATTTATTTTACTGCATACAGTACGACATCGGTCGAAGTTGCTGTAGCAACGAAAAAACGTCGCGTGGATAGGCGAATTGGATACTTTGTAATATGTATTGTATGCAACAATGGCAGTACTGCAAACTAAACGATTGTCTCTATGACTTGCAGTTGACCATAAAGTATGATAAATCCTAACATGTGTAAGGCATTTTACTTGTTAGAACCTACGCAATTAATACCATAATCCGAGTAAAAATTAGTACAAAGACCACGTCTGGCGACAAGGTACTTAAATATTGTATTTTGAAAAAAAGCCTACCGAATTTAAATCAGAGACAACCTCGGTAGTAAATATATATTTATGTAAATAAAACCCAATACAAACATAGACTTTCATAAATTTTTTCTCCTTTATTTCAAAGGGACCAGAGTAATCAACTCCACAAACAATAAATAGTTGCGGTGTAGCATCATTTGAAGATACTAAAATGTACAATAAAACAATTGGCACGGGGGTATAAAAAGGTTGGCCATCTCTGCCTTAGAGAAGCCAGCAGAACGAGTCACAGGAGTTTCCTTTGCCGTAAGAAAATTAAGTATTAAGAACGGTCTTAATATTTGATTTTCTCAAGTATCGAAAAACGTTCTAGACAAGAAACACAACTGCTGTAGAACGTAACCACTCCAGATTAGAACAGTGTCTAGTAGATGGGTCAAAGCCAGAAGTAGCTAATGAATACAAATCTTCTAATTGTTACTATTGATTTATTATCATTGAAGTACACTTATTCAGGCTGGCACTTACAGAACAAGCAAACTAACCTCTTTTGAGAAGGAGAAGGAGAAGCCATGAATCAAATTGCTTGTGACTGTCCAAAATATGAATTTCGGAAAACAATTATTTAGAGTAAAGAAGCGTCAATCAAGAAGATTTGAAGGAGGTAACTGTAGGATAACCCTGAGGCTGATCAGAAACTTCGGTCTGGACTGTGGGCCTTCGGTTGAAACGAGCAAGATGTCCACAGGGATCTAGCTGACAGGGGTTTGATAAAGATCCCACTGCTAATTATAATTTGTATTTGAAACAAACTGAAAATAGTTGATTTTTTCCTTTTGTGTCTGTGTTCTTATGTTTTATATCTATGAAATTTTATTTTTATATCTTTGTGAAAAGACTTAGCAACCTACACTAATATTTCAATCTCTCCACATACTTTTTGCTTTGTTTATCAGCAGAGTTTTGAAACATATCTATCATAAAAAATTGTAATACGTCCAATATAAATTTATAAAAAATATACGATTTTCAATTTAATATCGACATAAAATGCTTAAAATAAGAAACGTAACTTTAAAGGCCATAAAAAATTGAAATTCCGACAGCAAGATGTCAGAAAAAGGGTTACTATGGAAATATATTTATCAAAAGAACATTATACGGTATAATAACATATACATTAAAGCCGAATCCAAAAACGAAGTGAAACTTAAAATGCAACCATGCTTTAAAGTCGCAAGGACTCAAAGATAAATCGTTTTGTAATCAATAAATCAGAACTATTGTGATATTTGCATCTTATAAATTTGGCGAAAAATCCCGTCTCATTCCTTTGTGGGGTTGGTTACCAATTGACGAAAAGAATCCAAAACACGATTTTGCCCCCCACGAAAAACTCAATCGAAATAAAATCTTTTTGTAGTAAATCCTTTATCCCCTTTAGTCTCGCGGGGATAGGGATCGACCTAAGTAGTTTAAAATTGAATAAATATCAAGGGCGATAAATTCCTTGCCTTTGACGACTTTGGATTTATTTGCAACTTAAAGCTTAAGATTTATAAGTTTTTGGTTTTAAGACAGTTACAGGCTTTTATGTCAGACGGCTAACGCGTAGGGTTTCGGAAAGTTAAGTAGCTCAGCTATAAACCTTTCGAAGAGATAAATAAGGAGACATCCACCGAAATTTATGACCTTTTGCATTTAAAGTTTTATAAGGGACGAAACTTTTTATTACTCGAAGACGTGATGAGATATTAAAAATGAAATATCAGAAGTCAGTTTTCAAATAATTTGTCTCCATTATTTTGTTCTATCAATTACGGTATCAGTAAGTATTGTCAAAAAGTGACAAAACTAAGATTTTTTTTAAATCTTGCAGTAACAATAATTGTTATTTAACAATTATTGTTGGTTTAGACTAATGCATCTAAACTTTTTCAACATATAACTGTATTCTATAGCATATTTGTCCCAATCCTCTATTTTGCCCTATTTGCCTGTTTTTAAATTAAAAATCACCTTTTTTTTTATTTGTTCATCATAATAATGAACTAATTCTTTTGATGTCAAAAAAAAAAAATGATGATCTGTTTCATAATTCCACTAGTTCGATTTAAAATTTTCAAATTTCGAAATGAGGTCATACTGTATAGGTTAACAAGAGCTGATTAATCCAAATAATAAAAGATGAATGAAGATATTGTTTCATTTTACAAGGTATAAACCCCAATTTTAACAACAATGGATGCCCACATACAAAAAAGTTCTATACACTACATGCTTTCAATACATTTGATTCATTAAATTTAACAAACCCTTTAAAATTATGAAAAACACATTTAAAATATTTATTTAGTTGCTGGAACCTTGCTAATGTGAAATATAATAATTCAATACTTGGGGAAAAAAATGAATAAAAGTTTGCATCATTTTCTAAAATATTTACAAAAATTATGCTAAAAAGGTCTTTTAACGACAAAATTTTGTTGGATCTTCATTGGCCTTGATATTTTCTTTATCTAATTTGCTATATGACATGATTTCTGCAGACGTTTTCATCCATCTTTAATTTGTTTTGTTTTTTAGCTCATCTTTATTAGTAGAAATGTATTTTTAAATTAATTCACTCTACAAGTGTTTGAAGCTGCATGTTGTTTCACATAAGAATAAAATTGCAATTGATTTGCTGGAGGGTTTTTGTGAATACTTAAGGACAACTTGTTTAGTATATTTGCTGAAAACATATTTTTAGCACAATGCAACGTTTTAATAAAATATTTTTCAAATGCTTTAATGAATTTTATATAGTTAGAACTTTAATTGTTTTTTAAATATACATTTTTTATAGTTATAATTAGATGATTAAACCTAATGAACAAAAAAATACAAAATGCAAGTTGCATATAGAACCTTTTTCAACTGGCTGTAAGAATATTAGAAGTAATATTTTCTAAATTTAACGACTGATAAAACAGAAAAATCAATTTCAATTCACGAAATGTCAAATGACTTGGAAAAAAGTCTATTAGTTTTATTTATTATCCCCTCTTTCAAACGTTGTTGGTGATTGATCTATTCAAAATTAAATTATTCATTTTATATAAAAAGTTTAATAATCTAAGCAAAGGAAATATTAGATAGTTAATTTATTTAGCTTAAAACGAATAAAGTTATAGAAATTTTATACTATATACAATTACATTTTTAGTTATTCTGTAGAAAATAATTGAAATTAATAAATTAGAGAATATAAAAAAAAACCAAATAAGAGTAACCTGACAATAATCTAGAAAACCATATTATAGTTATAACATATTAGAATTAATATGTAGGTTGTGAAACTATGGATTCACGGATTGCGAAATTCCAGATAAAAGAATTAAGGCAATAATTGCTTCATTTTTCCAACTCTATAACCTAAAAATATTTTTGATTAAACATGGCACATCACAAAATTTGTACCATATCCGTACCATCCATGAAGAGGTTGATAAGTCGAATTATCATGAAAACGGGTTTTTTTTCGACCAAAGGGTAGCTTAGAATCGTTCGTTTATAACAAAAATTCGACAACTCGATTCAACTAACGAGTCCATGGAAATGGAGATATGTATTTTTGGACAAATTGAAAATTTGTATTCAGTTAATGATAAATACAGAGATGTTGCATGTCACAAAAATCGCTGCCCTGAAAAATAGAATTTCATGAGTTATCAACTTCTTCACGGTTGGTTCGGATATACAACTTAATTATACTGCTTATCATAAAAAATGGTACACCTAGAGCACTGAATTTATTTTCTTCAAATTTAATATACGTTATTAAGAAAAATAGGGTTTGGGAGTTTCATAAAATGATTATAATTTGCATCACCACGTTAGCTAAATATGAAGAAGATGATGAAGAAAATAAATAGTATATTTTAAACATGTATGACAATATATATTAGGGTAATATAGTAGGATAAACAGGGGACAGTTCGACCACCTTTTCAATAAAAAGTAATATATTATATATTTTTAATTAACTGCAAAATACAGCTAACGAAGTGATATAAGTAACGTACACAATGATACTATAAACTTGTGTGTCCTGCAAATCCATGTAAAGTGTGCATGAAAAACTCTTATTGGTGGTCGATCTTTACCGTTGGTCAGTCTCTCCTGGGTTTACCCTATACTTTTTGAGATCATTGGTAAAATTATGCATATTTTTGTATTAAGTAAATTATTTTAAATGTTTATTTTCTTATCTTGTTAACCACCCTCTTCCCTTTCTTTTTATCGCCAAAAATAAAATAAAAGGAAAAAAAATCAGTACAAAAGAAACAAGGCCGTTGTTGAAGGTTTTTGTCTATTTATTTTCTTAAATGAAGTCCCATTTTTTGTAGAACTTTAACTAAAAAATTTTTATTTAAAACCGAACTGCCATTCAAAACAGGAGCCCGATAACTACTACAAAAAAGCGTGGTGCGCAAGCATTAATAATTTATCTACCGCTAGCTATTGCTAAATTTCACATATTTAAAAAAGGCAATTTAGCATTTCTCGTCTCAAAAAAGAACGAACGCGATATTTATAAAAAACTAATAACATGTATACAATTCACCATCGAAAGAAGCTTAAACCAAAGAAAAGTCCAAAGAAAAAATTATAAGTTATAAAATATTTTGTATGGATTTGAAATTGCTATTTTTGAGTCGAAAATCTAAAGCGACATTGCTCTCGTTCAAGAGAAGGTTAATTGCTATTATTTTATGATTTGCGACATAAAATAGAATATTTTTCATCATTTTTTACAAATTATAAAACACTGCAATTTTTCTTGCTGCTCCTGCCTTTGAGATTTGGTGAATCAGAAAAAATATTGATTCAACAATAACAGACATATGGAGTACCTAACAAAAAGAGAAATATTTCATAATCTCATGCACAATGAAGTTATTATTATTATATTTAATAGGATGGAAAAATAAATCACCTATAATCATTGAACCGAACGTTGCATAAAGACCATTATGTTTTTAAAAACAATTTGCGCTTCAAATAAAGGGCATTTTCCGTGTTCATAATATTTATGTTGTTCAAATTTATAAGTTCATGACAGTAACGAATTACGTAAAAACTAATAACGTAACGATATTAAGAAAGCACCGTCAGTCCACTTCAGGTTGAAAAAAATTGATGGAATTAGATATAAATTCTAAAAAAAATTAACCAATTTAACAAACACCCATGTACATGCAAAATTTGACTTTTTTGGAGAAAACATTATGCAAAGAACCTAAAAGAAAACTTTTGTGCCTATTGTAAAATATATCCTTTTGAATCTACTATTATTACGAATTAAACTGACGATATTGTACATTTAAATGAAAAACGATTTCATTAAGAAACATGTAGTGAAACTCCTGGACAAACCGAGATAAAAATTGTTAAAAACAATTAGAAATAATAATAATAAAACTTTGAAATTAGATTGAATAAACTAAAGTATATAATACAAAATAATTATTGAAATACATTTTTATTCTTATATTGTGGTTAAAGTTTTCGTATAATTTTTAACTTTACACCGGTTCGAAAAATTTTAATAATTGGTTCATTTTTCTTATCATAATTACGAAATTTTAATTTTAAACAATTAAAGCCATAAAAAAAAAATTGAGCTAAGTTTAACCAGCTTATGTAGAAGCATTAAATGTTAAGTTTCTTGGGTATCTCAGGATTTATACCGTTTTATTAGTTCACAATAAACATACCAAGTTACAAACACATAAGCATGATAAACTAACAATAATTCTCATGACATCCTTCATTTAATAACAGGTGATCATAGATATCTCAAAAAATTCTATAACTCGACCATTCTGACTGTGATCGGCCTCGTTCATTTTAAAATAATTATAAATTAAACTCAAAGAAGAGTGACTTTTTCCTTTCTTTTCTTCTCAGAATTTCCTTTTATATTGCAATCAATTGTATCTGCTATTTCCGAAATAGAATTCTTACGCATATCTACATTATTTACTGTAATGGAACTGATTAAATGCAAAATAGCACTTAAATTATCAACGGAGATAGTCGTTTCATGAGCTTCGTATACTAAATTATTAATGAATGTTGTATTAACATGGCCTAAATGTGCTCATTGTATTGGAGTGGTACGCCTTACATCACCCTTTCTGGTCTTGAGAGTTTCATTTTTTTTCAAATCTTCAATCAGAAAATCCATCATTTTAATTTTTATATGCACTCTATTATATAAACTGATAATTCTTAAAGTTTTATTAGTACCAGACATAATGGGAATTTCTGGTTAACCAATCTACAACAGAAACGACCCATGTTTCATCTTCAGGATGTACATCTGACTTAAAAGATATCTCACTATAGTATTTTGTCATTTGCGGAGAAACATTATCTTCCAACTTTAAATTTTCTTGAATTAGAAAGAATTTTGTTTCAAACATTATAATATACTTGTGTAGGAAGAAAAGAATCAATAATTCACGATCAGTAAAAGTTACATCAGATTATAAATATATAATTAGTATTTAAAATCTAACGTTTTATTTGAGTGTCATTTTCTGAAACGTTGATCTGGTTATTAATTAGGGATTTTTTCTTTTTAGACAAGCAGAAATAATGTGATCTACAGTTCCACATCAGAAACAGGAATCTTTGCTTCGTTTTAGTAACGGACAATTAGCACAAAAACCAACAATCACAAAATTATCCAACTTTACCACAGTTAAAACATTTTTTAGTTAGGAAAACTATTCCTCGCATGTTGCTTTTAGTGGATTTTGCCTCAAACTTTAAAAAAAAGCTTCACGCTTGGAAAATTTATTAATATGTCATTTTGTCCCTAAATAATTGATCTTCATCAAAATGGGTCTTCAAAAGAATGAACATTGACAGTTCATTAAAGTTTTTTAGAGAAACAATTTGATGAGTTTTGATTGAAGAGTTGTTTTCTTTTTTTTGCAATTTTGTCCATTATCTGGTCCTGTTTTTTTTTAAGTACGAAAAAATTTGTTAAAATTTCCTCAAAAAGTACAAATCAGAAATATTATCCTGGCTAGGCGGGATTTAGCTAGTTCAATTAAATGATTCTGGACAGTTTGAAATTGAAGGAAATCAGGAATGTAATAGTGCAAATGTCTTAATTTTGCTTAGCCACGCTTGGGCACAGTCAAGGCCTTTATCTCTATCGAAAGTTTCAATACCCTTGGATAAATCTGACATAATACTGAAGTTTTGAATAACATCAGGTTACTTAATTTTCCCTGGTTGACAGCATGTCAACTAGTTTCATATTTTGTTTTAGGAGTTTATTAATAGTGTTAATAAATTTGTTAAGGTCTTACTTTCTCTTTGTGCCTCGTCCTGGTTCCACCTTGATTTGAAAAAATGTCAAAATTGTCATTGTTAAAAATTTGGGATAATTTAGGTATTTATATTATCACCAAATGGGTCGAAATCTTGTATCTGTAAAACCACAGGAATTATATAGTTTTCAAAATATGCAAAAAATATTAAATTATTCAAAAACGTTTACTAATACTAAATGTACTTTTGAAATGTTTCTGTTAATGTATGTTTTATTCAATTAAGCCTCCGATAAGCTCAGCAATCTTTTTCTACTAAGAAACTGCCGATGATTGATAATGTAGTATTTTGAGTTCCGCCTACGTCAATTGTTTCTAAACTTTGAAAGCTATCTTTAAAAATTATGACAAAGAAAAAATTTGAAATTGATACCTCAAGAATGAAGATACAAAGTTTGGACTCGTTGACGACGATCTCTCACTTCCGAAGTTGTAGGGATTTTCAGGGTTTACTTCTTTTGAAATCACGTAACTTGTTAGCAATGATTATTTCAGATTAATTCACAAGAGATATAAAAAGTTTCATAAATATGTATAAGCATCTCAATTTAATAAGAAAATAGAATTGCATAGTATTTATTTTATTTTTTTATTATTGTAATGAAAATACCGATTTTAATAAGAATTTCTTTTGTGTTTTATTTATCCAAATTTCAATGATCGAATAACCTTCAAAGCAGCCCCCAATTTAGGAAAAAAAATATTAATAAAATATGTTTTAGATGAAATGTTTTCCGTTATCCACGTTTCAATTCAAGACCAAACGAAGGTCAATGTAATTTTTTCAACAGCAATCTTATAATTTTTTACATAATTAGATCCTCGGTAAAAACAGGCAGTTTTTTTAGTTAAACCATTTTTTTCAATCATATAATATTTTTGAAATAACTGATTACCAAATTTGAAAACATTTTCCTTCTTATATGGATGGACAAATAAAAAATGTTGCTTGGATTATTTTAAGATTCAAATACCTATTCGAAAAATATTGAAATTCATCTAATTAGAAAAATCATATCAGGAATTATTGACATCGTTAGAAAAAAGGTAGTTACTAATATCAGGTGATCGTAGGTATTTAAAAAATCTGACAAGTTACAGACTGTAACAATTTCTATCCCTCTTTCTATTAGACTTTTATTAGAATTATTTTTTTCAGATATTACCTCTTATTTAAGAGTGCTTCTGTAGTTAAAATTTGTCGAATAAGTCATAAGAGTCGATTGAAACAAAGCATTTTTCAAAAATAAAATCATAATAAATGAGAAGTTTTAAATCAAAACATAAATTTTGAAAAAAATAAAATTATTTGACACAAACGCAAACTATAAATGTAAGATTCCATTACACTCTCGAAATGTTGTAATAATGCTAATATTTGTCTTGATAATATTTTGAAACAATTTCACAAGAGTATAGCATTAGAAGATGAAACAATTAAATAGTTTAAAGACTTGAATGTATATTGAAACAAAAGGAAACTCTTAGTTTAATTATTATGAATAATGTTGCTTCAAAACAACAACCACATCTTGTTATTCTATTAGAATTTAAGCTCCCTTGTGCGATCATAACAATCTTGTTTTTTGGACTTCAATGCTCTATGCAGTGAACATTTCCCATTAGTTTTCAGTACCATTAAAGATATTCCACATACGTACATAAAAATGAATGCATTTTAAATCAGATATTTCAAAATAAAAACTGTGTTTTCTTCTGAACAGAAGTTTTAATGACAATTTCAGATTGAAAATTCAATCCCTTGACCAAAACCAATCAAATCATTTGATTCCTCACCTTTTCAAGTACTGATCGCTATCGAAAAGTAAAAATTCGAATTTGGGTCAAATACTGTGTTGTGATTTGGAACTCCTCAAATTCAATAACAAATTTTCTTAAATAAATTCATACTTCAATAGAAGAAGCACTGATAATAAAATACTGCTTTCACGAACCTTTATAAATGAAAAAGATCGTAAATTTTCATGGTGTCATCTTATTCCAAGAGTGATTTATATCTTTTGGTGTTTAAATTGTTTAAAAGTGCCCATTTAAGTGTCTGTCCTAATATTGTAATAAATATTTTACTACTAACTTGAAAAAAAGTTAAATGTAAGCTGAATTCAATAAAAAAAAGTGCAATAAACATATTTAACACTCGACTTTTTTTTTCTGTACACATATTGTAAAATAACCAGCCGATACTAGTAGGAAGTGCTTTCAAAATAATTAGTAGCCAATAAATTTAACGCGAATTCTGATTTATCATTGCTGTTTCATAATTACCTATAATGATGTTTTAGTAAATCAGTTTCAGATTGTATCAGAATATGTTCATTTATTATTTCTGTAGTGCGTTGTAAATTATACAACAGATCAACAAAATCCAATTATCGCAATTGAAAAGTGTTGTTACATCCATTAGAATTTTCGAAGTCACAA
This sequence comes from Hypothenemus hampei, assembly GCA_013372445.1. Classification (NCBI taxonomy): domain Eukaryota; kingdom Metazoa; phylum Arthropoda; class Insecta; order Coleoptera; family Curculionidae; genus Hypothenemus; species Hypothenemus hampei. Next base: position 455,704 of record JABRWK010000019.1, on the reverse strand, counting down.
GTTAGCTACCGTGAGACATTATTAATAATAGCTTTTCAACTTTGGATAATATAAAGCAAACTTCATTATGCGTTGTACTCTCTCTCTTTAATAAACATCACATTATAACTTGAAAATTCGGAAATTTCAATTGGGGAAGTTTTTCATTTCGAGCGCATTTATTAGGCAAATTTAAAACAAGGGAGGGATCAAAACATTAACATCGGATGACAGTAGCAGTGGCAAATGTTTAAACTCAATTTTATTGAATTTTGGCCTAGGGAGGTTCTCATTCGGGTAATGCTAAACGGTTTCGTTCTTTTGACATACAATACAAGTAATTAAACTTAATATAAACACTTTTCGAACTAGCACTTGGCAATTCCCCAGTTAAGGGACCCACGAAGCTGAGAGAAAGCCTTTGTGTCCTTTGTTTGTAATGAGCCTTTCGAGTATAACCGGAGATAAAAAGCACCGGTTTGTTGTTTATTGTCCGACATTAATTAAATACTTGGAACAACCGTGTCTGTACATCGAGTGTTCCTGCAATAAAATTAAATCAAACCGTGATTCTGCGTGTAAAGTGGATAAACAAACATGGTGTCGGATAACCCATGCCCGCAGAACGGTAGAAGAGACATTTTAAGCTCTTTTAGTAAATTGTTTCTCTTTGCAAGNCAAAATATATTTTTCATAATTAAATGGAAATGTTAATTATTTTTCAAATATCAATACAAAAGTTGTTTGGTGTAGATGGTAAAAGCAATGAAATGTTTAATTTCATGTTCTTTTTTTGCATCTGATAACATATTTTATTTTGATTTGATGAGGAGGAAAAGTAAAGAAATAATTCGAATTACTCTATATTTAGTGACTAACGATAAGCCGACTAAATGATATTTCTCTGTGTGTCATAAAAATCCATTTCTTACCGTCGTCCGTATTAAAGCTGAACTAGATGGTCTTAATGTCAATGTTCATACTATTCGAAGATAAGTTTAAAGGAGAGTGGTCCTTTAGCACGAAAACGTTCTAAAAACCCTTCATTTCAAAGAAAAAATCAGATCTACCATCTTGAGTTTGTGATGATATAAGGTCATTTGAATCAAAGTGTTATGTGCTGTATTATTTTCCAATGAAATTAAATTTAATAAATGAAGTTACATTTTTTCCTCAAATGACCTTTTATGAGTTGGAAGTATTGAGATCAAATGTTTCAACCCGAAATATACTTTGGACACAGTTAATTATAGCTGCGGAAACGTTCAAATATCAAAGTTTTTTTTTGGGGAATGGGCCTATTGTCAAAATTGATGGACACTATGTTATCGTACGCAAAAGAAAACAAGACTCTGCAATGGTATTTTCAACGTGTCAAAAATCCAAACCATATGACAAAAATTGTAAAAAGAATTTTTGACGATGAAAGGATCACCATCATGAAATGACAAGCTAGAGTCTTGACCTTAATTCCATAGAAAAATCTATAGAATTTAGTTGATCAAAAAATCTGTTCTAAATGTCTGGAAAAATAACAAAATAGTGTACAACTCTTCGAAATAATTTAATTGAAATGGAAAACAATTTGTCCAGACAGACTATCCAAATACTTATTGTTTCTATGTAAAAAAGAAATTTAGACTTTATTAAATATAATGGGTACGCCACTATACATATATCAGTTTAGTTCCCCACCAATATTTTCTCAAAATGTTTGCCAATTTGGCTCGTTGCACTTTTATAATAACAATTACAATTAGCATAATTTTACTCGAAGAAAAACTCTTAAGTATATATTACTTTCTAATTTCTGTATGGTCATGAAAATCAAGGTAAATGTGTTCACTTATCGGATTAAAATTCAAGAAAATAACATAATAAAGTTTTTCCATAAGAGGAAACCTAACGGAGTTAAATCGGACGACCTCCATGGTTAACGAATTAACTAAAAAGAAAAACACAAATTCCTGAATTTATTCTAGTTTAAATTTATAAAATTGAACATTTACTTTTTCAACTTTCAATTTTCTATAAGATTTAATATTAAATGCCTTACAATTACAAAAAGAATCGTGAAAATTATATGACATAAACACTTTACAGCTCCGCTTTTAAGTCGGTCATACTATAAAAATGTCGTCCAGTATGCTTGTAATGTAAATTGTAACAAATCAGTGCTAGTTCTTTAACCTTTTAGTTTTTTCTATCCGATTTATATAAAGAATGTAAATTGTAATATCCCGAAACCATTAGATAATAAATTATATGCAGAAACACTATTGAACCCTAATGAGTATTAAGGCCAAAATAAAAGTTTCCCGATTCGTCGTCAATTTATGAACGACAATATTTATTTGTTTAATTCATGAATGGGTGTTTCGATGCAAATAATAATTAAATTATAAAAAACAGAGAGCAAAATAATTGAACGTTCAGATAAATTACAACAATAGAAAAATAAATTCAAAAACGGGAATTTAAAAATTAATGGTTTTGCTTTCTCTCGTATTTACGAAACGAAAAAACATTTCATGATAGAAAAATACTTGGCGAAAAATGCATATTTCTTTTCTTTTTCCCGTATGTTGGCATTACTGCAGAATCTAAGGTAATTCAGGAGAAAATTTTTGTTTGACTGTATTCATGTTTTTTATGTTTATATTTGGTTTTAACTTAAAGTTGATTCACGTTTCTTATTTTGATTACTAATTATGACATACTTAAAGCTTTTTAAGTTTAAATAAAAAATTACCTTCTTTCTTTGAAGCGACCATATTATCCTGTATGAGTATTAATATTAAAGTACAGCTGAAAATGAAAATTTTTCCTGACATTTTGCTCCACATTTTCTACTACAAATCCACACAGTATCACATCACCTTTCAAATTCGTTTTATAATTAAAAAGAATTGTTTCACTTCGGAATAAAATTCCACAGTATTTTTAAAATTTTCAAAAAAAGTGTTGTTCCTAAATTCAAATTCAGTGCAAAAATACCATTTAACGTTGAATGAGCATTCCTCTCAAAAAAATTCAAATGAATCACTGAAGCACGACTAATCGGAACCGAAGCACGAAATTTTCCGGTCTCAGTATCCTTTAAATTCTGCGGAAATTCGGTATTACCACACAGAAATCCAGGCGAAACTTTCGCGGCCTCCGGGTCCGTAAAATCGATTCGAACGTCAACACTGGGGGGATGATTGCGGCTCCATTGCGCCCCTAAGACTGGCAATGTTTCTCCCCAAAATCAGGGATGCTCGTCTGCGCATGAATTTCTGTTGTTCGCTTATACCTGTAGGACAACGGGATTTGCCGAAAACACACTACGATATTGTATTTGTTTTGAATTGCCTCAAGAATTTCGCCGTTATTTTTCTTTTTCGTAGAACAAACAAGATTTTATTTCAGAAAATCGATGTAATATTAACGAACATGTAGGCATTTTTACAAAGGATAAGTCAGACTGATACTTGGCAAAACGTTAGAAATTATACCGAGTATTAAATAAGTATTATTTATAAAGTTCAAGGTAAAATTTTAATGTACATTTTTCTGAATATTTTTAAATAATTAAATAATGCAAAAGCTAATAGGGAAAATGAAATAAATTAAAAAACATCTAGGAAGGTACTAGGTAAAATATAAATTGAAATTGTAAAAAACCTTAATATAGAAAATTACACAAAGCACTGAACATCAGTGAACATCACTGAACATCAGATTTATTTAGCTTAATTTCAGAATGAACTCGATTATCATAAAGCAAAACAAACACTTTTTGATCTTCAGAAAGAGAGAAGAATTCCAGAAAGCCGAGTTGAAATTGTAAAGTCGCTACCTTAAAATACAACATTTAAAGAAACATCAGGAACATTCCCCTGAATGATTTTGCTACGTCATAAGACAGTAAGATTCTGGTATTTTGGTATTTAGCAAATTTTTGTATTGTATTTATTTATTAAGTTTTGTATATTTTGCATAATAAACGCGATTCGTGAAGCGGGTTCTAGTTGAATCCTCATTTCGACTTCGTTCCATCCAGCAGAATTGTATGGTTCCTATTCACTAAGAGATTGCCTAGGCCTTGGGCTGATCTTCATGTCGACAGACAGCAACCGATTGAGGCCACACATTATTCAGTCCGCCTTTCGGTTAAAATCTTCAGGTAACCGTTTTACAGATCGTAGCCTGCAGGCAATCTCAAATTTCTCTACACAGTGTCAGTTGGTCCGTGCGTACAAGAGAATTAAAAAAAATGATAAGAAAACACAGAAAATTGACCGCTTTGATAATACTTTCGTTACTAATGGAAAATCCTTTCAGACAACGAAAATGATTCTCGGCGAAAGATTGGCTTCTGTAAAAAGAAAATTTGTCTTATATGAGCTTTATTAAAAAAACTGCGAAAGCCTAGTAAAGGCAATTTAAAAAATTATCTTCATATGGTAGATAAGTCTTTTAAAAGACTATCAATACTTGTAGAGTCTTACAAACTGGCATTTTCATTGACAATTTTGTAATAATGATAACAATTAAGTATACCTTTTTTTGTATTATTCTGTTAGAATAATTATTGGACTTTATTTTTCATAAGCACGAATTGTCTGAATAAATATCTATTAATCCTGTTCAGATTCTTTAGTTCTCAGAGGTTTATAATATCTAATTATTACTACAAGAAAAATGCTATAAGAATGTTGAACGGGAGACAAAAATTTGAACTACATGAAAGATCACGTCTTCGGACCAAAGCTGACGATAAATCACTACACACAGTACGGTTTCGTACATCTGTAGGTGTAAATTCGGTTTCGGTTTTGACATGTGCCTGGAGAAAATTGGCTTCAGGCTGTGATATTTTAAGGCGAAGGTTTGCAGGTGATCAGCTAATGAATTGGTACCATTATTGCGTGGTTGGATGGTGAGTGGCTGACTTTAACGCTCTACACACGTAACGATTTATCGTACTGCCTGCAGTATTGCAGCAATCGAAACTGCCATAGTAACGATAAATCGTAACGTGTATGTAGTAGTTGAATTGTTCGCAGTACGGCACCGCCATAAAATATCGTATCAGCCGTCGTGCTTGAACGAATATTTGATCGTGTATAGGTCCAGACTGCCGCAATTACGTTTTTACTCCGACAGTTAAATTATTTTAAAACTAATAATTTATAAGGAAGTTATAATTTTATATCGTGGATATTTAAAAACAAGACTTTCTGGAAAGAATATATTGAATTATACATAAAAAAGAGGTGCCTCTTGAATATAGAATCAAAAGATTACAAAAATAAATTAAAGGAATCTGCTGTTATAATATTTTGCTTAATAAATTTAAAGAATTGTTTTCAATTTAATTGAATCCCGCAACTCCAGTGGTTATTGCTGCAATAACGTGTGTGCAGAAAAATGACAGTAGTGCAAGCTATAGGATTTTATCTACTACCTTCACTAAATAAAATCATTGTCTGTAGCTGAAGTTGTTAAACTGTTTCCAGTAAATGGAGTAACATTTTAGTAACCTACTATTAACAATTTGACAATTCTTCAAATATTTATATTATAACCGCATGATTATTTGCAGAATTGAAGAAAAAAGAGGTTATAACCTTTATTTAATGTTGCATGTTGGCATAATGCACATTGGTGGATTTTGGTTTTAGAAAGTCTATTCGGTAGATTAAGTTTAAAGCTCCAGATTGAATTAATAAAATCACTTACTTGGCACCCATTACGATGCTAAATATTTCTTATGATGAGCCATTTGTAAAAGCATATACACCATTCAATGCAAGTGGTTTTGTTAATCCGAGAAAACGTTAGATACTCACCGAAAAACGAATTTACAAATATCTACTACATCTTTTTTCATGTTAATCTGGATTACAGTTACAAAATAAATGTGTTTAGAGAGTAAGGCAAACATTGAGAATGTACACTTATTTCTTCTGTATTCCTTCTGGGTTAATTGTTTGAGAGTTGCTGACGTTTCACTCTGCATCCTAACAGCTTCTTCAAACCGCTTTCAAAATTAATTCAAACAAGCTTCAGAGCAACCCTCGTACAAGAATTAATTTTAATGATAACAGTAGTTTACAAAGTAATATTTTTTGTTTATTATTGTAAATTTAGTGATTGATTATAATAATTTTGACGATTTCATTCGTATGTACCCTTAAAAAAATAGACAACAGTTCAAGTTTCAGTGATATGTTCAAATTACTTATTTGCTGGTCACATCACTTTAAAGTATGAATAGAGCATAAACAGAAATCGTAATAAAAAGTATTTGCGTCATGTTCAGGAAACCTGACTGAATCCTAGTTGTTACATTATTATTGTTAAAATATATGGATAAAAGTCAGCCGTTACTACACGAAATTTACATCAATAGTTTGTATTTATTCAGAGCGGCAAACCACACTTACAAAAATAATATTCAGGCAATAATAATATTAATAATAATTTATATTTATAATTGTATTTAATAATTAAAAGGATTTTTATTCTTTAACACGTTGACTACCATGTATATACAGTGTAAGTTTGTAAAATGGAATAAAATCATTTTAAATTCAGGGGCTTATTTTTAAAAAAATCGGTCGCATTCGTCGATTTTTATTTTTGACTTTGGTACCGAGATATTGACTATTGCAATTTCAATCGTCAATATCTCAGTAACTGTTGAGTTTAAGTATAGGACTTGTTACATGAAGGATATTTAAAATTTTAAGCAGAATCTAAATAAAATCTAAAAATATAAATATGAAATAGGTGTTTCCATTTGAAAAAACAAACTTGGTGGTCGTACCTGGTTTTTGGGCTACCCTGTATATATGAATTTACCATAAAAAAAACCCGAAGTCAAAAATAAAAAGCGAGGAGACCGAGCGATTTTTTAAAAAACAAACCCCCTGAATTTTAAATACATTTATTCCATTTTACAAATCACACTATATGTATATAAAGGGTGTTCAAAAAGGAACGTATTTGGAGTTGGTTATGACTGTCAAAACGGATGTCGTATTTGAATTCAGACAAATGCGTCACAGATGACAAGTCCATTTTTGAGGTTATATTTTGGATTTGAATGTTATTCGAGTTTTCCGGCAATTTTATATAATCCTAATTTTCATAGCAATTTTCATTGCTTTTTACCATGGAATTCACTTTACAACAGAAGACGTTTATCTGCGAAAGTTATTTTTGCAACGATCAAAAGGTTGATGGTGTGTGGATTTATTCTTTGGAGTACTGCCTTGAGGAGTTTAGGGAAAATATCCAGACGAGGTAATCATCCTACAGTATTAATAAATTATTATTAATTATAAAATAACCGAAAATGTAAATAAACAGAGAGCCTTGCTATATATCGAATTTATCTACGCCATACGTTTTCGATATCATAGCTAACTCCAAACACATTCCTTTTTGAACACCCG
>JABRWK010000019.1:355559-447711 GCA_013372445.1 Hypothenemus hampei | reverse complement strand
ACTATAAATCTTAAAAGATTTGACAAATATTTTGCTTCTAATTTGGAGAGTGTTTTTTATGTGTTGCTGAATTTTCTCAACATATTATTAATAATGAGACCTTGTAAAAGCAAAAAAATACAAATAACATTTAAAAAATAATCAAGAAAACAATGATTCTTATTTAATTGTAAACATGAGACAATTATTATACTTTATAAACAACTTTCTGTTAATTCAGTATCGTTTTAATTATACAGAGTATTTTTCTATTTATTTTATGAAGAAAAGTTCTTATAAATTCGTGATCAAATAAAAACGTTTCTATTGTTAAGGATTACCAAGATGTAAGTTTGCGCCACGGTGGTAGTTTTAAATAAAACAAACGAACTGGTCAGCGAACAGGAAGAGAAAAGAGTTTATTACTAGAAGTTTCAGTATTTATAGGAAAAAGAACAAATCATCCCCTCCAATAACTTTGAAATCAGACTCAATAGAAAAAGATTCTGAGAACAGGGGGTACTTACTTTTAGAGCATTTCACTAATACTACCCACTATATACATTTTATTATGCTATACTATATTTATGTACATACTAATTAAACTAGAGGCCGTCTTTTTTGGTCAAATACGCCATAACGAAAGATCTATTATTTAAATGACTTGAATTTGGCTAGTACAATATAAAGTGGCGCCAAACTAACAGTGGGGTGTCGGGTTTACAACACTATTCAAAGATGCAGCATATTCAAAATTGCAAATTTTTTTGTTTGTTTTTGGTATTTTTTAATCGGTTTTTGAAATTTTATGCACGGAAAAATGAAAAAAAAGAAAACATTATAAACATTGTTGAATGGTCTATTTCTTCAACGATATACGCATCGAATTTCCTTCTCGTCGACTACCAAACTCTTTAAAAAATACCTAGAATATCTTTTATAGCTTAACATGAATCTATTATCCAATATTTTATTCATTTTAAAAAGATATTTGGTGAATCAAATTCCTTAAATGTCCCCAGTAAAAATAACTCAGGTTGTTCTGATCTAGCCGCCTAGATGATTACGATTGCCGCTCTTTCCAACGGAACTATTAATTGTTAAATATATAGTTCGAAAAGTCTCCAGCTGGAATGTTAAACTGCGCCAATGTACAAACCAAATTTCCTTTCTAAAAAGAAATGGTATATTTTCGAGGAAAACAACAAATTTCCTTAATGAAACCGCCGATAACTTGAAGCTCATAGAAAGGTAGACTAGACACTTCACATTATTGTCAAGGATTTCAGCCTACTTGCCAAAAGAGAACCATTGAAAATATGACCTTTCAATTAAATATAGATTTTCTTTAATCCCAAGTGATTGTTATGAAAATTACGTATAACATTGCGTGCAATACAGTAAGAAATATTTACGGTTAAACTCTCTTTCCTGGTGCTTGTTTCCAGGTTCTGCTCAACTTCATTATGAACTAAAGACTCTAAAATTACGGGCTGTGGAAACCAATATTAGAAGACAATGAACGTCCTGAATAGCCAAGGTACATGCTTACATATGAAATAGGGGCAAGCCAGAGTTGCTTTTATGTAATATGCTCGACTAAGACTGAGAAAGATTTTAGAAATGTTTAAAACATAGAAAACAACGCACTACAAAATTCATTATGACCACATTGGAAAAACCAATGGAAGCGATCGATGGATTTTCGAAACCTTAAATCTCCCACATACATTCGCTTTAACAGCACAGTTTTCAGGTTGTAACTTCATGCCAGAGCGATAAACTGTGTAAACGGAACAGTTTAATGAGGTATTTACTCAGTTAATAGATTTGTCCTACTTGACCCTCCTCTTTTTCAACGATAAACTGTACAGTTTGCTAATTGTGATTTTACAGTATATTTTCTCAGTTAGTCACTGCGCCAGAAAAATGCTTTTTTTGTAAATAACGCTCTTTATACTAACACTTACGCCGCTTCTTCCTTTTTTTTATTCACCTAATAAAACAGTAAGAATCAAACAGAAAGTCTGCCCTTTTTCTGTGAAATGGTCATTTTAACTGCAATTTCTCAGCTCTCAACGGAACTGAAAAAACTGATTTAGGTCATACATTTTTTTAGTTCAGTTAACTACAGAAATATTTACTCAATTATTTAGGAGAATTAATTGTGCAGTGTGTAAGGTAAGGTAAACTAGATCGCTTAAGTCAAAGGTCTCGTACATGGTTAGTTTAGTTATGAGTTCTAAAATTAATAGGTCCAGCCACCAAATCAGGTTTTAGGTTTTAATCAACTCATTCAGCTTCAGTTCTTGATTAGGCATTTAGACCGCAGTTTTCCTTATAACTTATCCGAATCGAATACGAGACTGACAACTGAACTAGGTGTATGAAAATCTCTTTATTAGCAACATTTTCATTTAATTTCACAAAACAACAGCATTTACTTTAAGAACATTTAAATTTTATGTATTTTGTAGAAGTTCAACAGACTGTCTATCTAATATGTAAATTTGGAGCTGGGCATAAAGTGTATATCATCGTATACATAAAAATCACCTCCCATAGCCTGTAAAATCAGAGGCCATGTCGGGTAAGATCAAGTCCGGTAGCCATTGGAAAGGTATTGAGGTGAGTCGAGAATATCTATGAGAGAATCATACGATAAATGCATATATCTTAGCTTGCATGTGATGCGAAATCATCTTCACAAATCGACGCTGTGTCGGCTGGAAAATTACGGATCGTAGAAAGCCAGCAGAAGATCCTATTTAAACTTATAAAAATTTATAAATCATAAAATTTGAATAAAATTATAGATAAAATAATATTTATAAATTAAACTCTTATTTGTAAATATAATAAATATGGTTGATACTCTGAATATTTGTTTAAATTTTTATAATTTATATTCCAAAATCTACATTTTATGAGCACAATAATTATTGATTCAATACTATTAGTTATCCCGAATACGTATGTATGTCTGCATCATTTAACTAACTACATTTAAATCTATGCATTGTGAAATTTAATGAAGCAAAGGTTGTGTGAATGTAGCACCTATTATTAGGATACATGAAATTTGCTATAAGTTGTTCATTGAAAAGAAATTTAAGAAACAAAAATATTACAGCAACATTTATAATTCATATTCAACGAAATGCCTCGCAACACCAATTACTCTTCTAATATATTCCCTTTTGGTTGTGACATTTTTTAACGTCTGATACACTCCGAAGTCAGCTGTGTTTTCCTTATCCACAAAACAGTACATGGCAATATAAGGATTTAAAATTGCCCCATACGCACAGTACTTTCTCCAATGAGATTTCAATAATCGAAAGGGGAATAATTTTTCTGGATTACTTCCAAACTTTTTCATATAGTTCGACAAATAAAAATAATAATGGTCAATTAATTCGCGGAAATGTAAGAGCTCTTCTTCGGACGCCACCGCGTAAATTAGATGGCTTAAATCAAATACTGGGCTTTTAAACGAGCACATTTGAAAATCCAGAAGGGCGACTGCAATGCATTTAGTTAAACTATCATCCTAAAACAACATTTTAAATTTACCATAAGTTAAAATATCAATTTACTTACACTATATTTGAACATGAAATTATTATTCCAACAGTCACCATGCAAAATGACCGCCTTATTTTCCTTGGTGTCCATAAGGTCCATGATAACAGTCCTTGCATGAGCATTTCCTAGTTTTTGCTTATATTTTCCAAGCAAATCATCATATCCATTTTGTTCTAGAATATTATGCAAAGTATCTTGACCAAAATCAATTAGTTCACCTAACTGATTTTTAAAATACGGCTTCCATGGATTCGACGTAAAATTTTTTTTAATATTCAAATATTCCTCATTTTGATGATGTTGCATTACAAATGATAATGCGTGCCATTCAGCGTAAGCTTCGAGAATCAACTTTATATGTTTCACATTCATTGGTAAATTTCTATTATAAGTGTGATATTCTTGTTTCTTTAAATTTTCCAGAACGATAATAGCATCCGTTTCCGAAAATTTTGTAAGGAAACATTTTGGTGTTATACAGAATTTCGGCAAGTTCTTGTTTTGTTTAAATGCCTGATAACATGGAATTAGCTGGAAATGAAACGAGAAATTTATGGTCATTACTACTTTTTGCTTTAACTTGTTTTAAAGGGACGTTAGACGAGTCATAAAATTAAAACCCATTAACCAAATGGATATTCCACTCCTATTAGGTAAATTTCCTAACGAGCAAAAATCCCAATGTCATATTTTAGTAAATTAAAGTAAAATCTAACCAATCCTTACCTTTGAATAAATGTCGATTTCCCTTTGAAATCCTTCTCTAATAGGAATTTTGTTTTTAATGTTTTTTTGAGTATGACCATATTTCAACACCAAATTATAGTCTCGCCTTTCAGCGTTAAAATTCTCAGCGGAAATATCTATATAAGCGATGTCGCTTCCGTATTGTTCAATTTTATCTTCCGTCCCGTAAATCTTGAGGTCGTACTTTTCAATATTTTCTCTCTTTAACGCTTCAGCACTGACACACTTGAACAAATCGGTTAAAAACCCCGTCGTTAAATCATTCCCTTTCGACATAATAAAAGTAGTAAATATCTTTAAAGTTTCATGAACAAGTAATACTAAGAAATACTATATTTGTGTTACGATAAAAAGATACTGGATGACTTGATTAAATTGTTGTCTGTTATAGTTAATTTTGACGCGATATTTTTAATTAACACCCAATTGAGTCCAATTGAAAGTTTAACTCTGATTGAATTGAAGAATAATTTAGAATTTAAGGAACGTTTCATTCCTCTATAAATCAAACATCTTTTAATCTAAATAGTAGGTATTTAGAATTTTAAATCTCATGAGAATAAAGGAAATTAAGAAAAAGGTAATTAAGAATATAATGATCTGAAATTTGATGAAATAAATAAATAAAACTGCATCAAAAAATAAGAATAGTGTTTATTTTCAAATAAAAAAATACTTAAAAAAACATCATGTTTTGTGACCAATAAGTCAATCGTAGTATTTATATTTATTTCTACTCATTTCTACATGCTTAAGATCATATAGAAATAGTATAGAGGCCATATTCAGAGGTCTTAGATATGATTTTGACATTTACACTACCCACAATACTTACAACTACAAATATGAAACTGAAGGACTCAATGTATCGCAAATTGTGATGTGTAGATTAGTCACGTTAAATATTTTACTGAATAGTTATGAGCTGAAAATTATAAAGTTACTGTTCGGGCTCAGGATCGTCATATTTCTCATTTCGGTTGAAGAAATCCATTTGATACCTGCAATATGTGTATGCGTTTGTCCCTTTTCCGCTTCTCACAATATTATTGAAAATGCTAAGGATTAACTGCAATGAACTTTAAAGCGGAAATAGATTATTATGTCATGTGTGTTCATGTGCAATCAGACAAACTCATATTATCGGGAAAAATCGGGAGTTTCCAATTATTTGATATTCTTTTGCCTCAGAACTATATTAAACCATTTCACTTATGTAACGTAAAATCACCAAACTATTTAAAGTTTATATGATAGCGCATGACCTTATATATTATTATAACAACCTGTCTTCATCTTCAGATGCATATGAATCACACTTAGCAAATCGTAATGAATTAGGACAACGAACTGCTGCCTCAAGTGTGGATGCAAATCGGACAAGATAGACAATTTAAAAAAAAGCATACAGATGCCAAACGGTGATGACATTCGTAATGGACATACAAGTATTACTTATTAAAATATTTTTTTTAAAGCAACTAAAATGTTACATTGGAATAGTTTTATTTTTCTAGAAATTTGATTTTAATTTGTAAATGTCTCACTAAAATTTCTCTTTAATTTAAAATAAATAGATCTTTACCATTACCTTGAAGAACATATGACCAGGAGTTTATTACTTCATGTAGAATTGTCTCTATTTCGTCATCTTATTGTATAACATTTTAAATGCCATTCCTATGTTCTATTGTTTTTGCATAAAATCCAAGGCCTTGTTAGGTTTATATGTGAGATGAAAATTATTTCTAAAAAGAATTCGAATTAATATTGACACAACTGACGCCTGAGATCTACTGCTTAATTATGCTTTGTTGAGATCTTTTGGATCACGACGAATTATTAAATAACGTTATTAGGAAGATTATAAAACTAGAACAATACATGAACGACCTAAACCTTTCAGGGACTATCGTAGATTCAGGAAGTGTTGAAGAGACGTATCAACCGAAAGAGTATCCACCGTGATATGGTAATCGAAGCCAAGTCTTCCAAATGGATGTTTGTAGCGCTCAAACGGCTACTATCAAGAATTGGCTTCAGTCGCAATCTTGTAGAATTAGTTTCAAAGGGGACACACCTGATCCTGAATACTCAATTAGCTAGAAACGTGTAATTTGCTTGTGTGTGTTTTGAACTAGCAACACAAGTATTACCCCGATTCTTGGTAACCAACCGACTTTGCTGTTTTGTCCGTTGATAACCTGGCTTCCCGATTGTGACGTGACTCTGGTCAAACTGCTGTTAATCGATATTCAATATCTGGACCTTAGAGCCACAAGGTATTATATTATTTTTGAAATTTCGAGATTTTATGTTTTTCTGACAAAATCCCAAAATTTGTTAAAAAGTGGACTTAATACCCTATGACTCTGAGGTCCAGATATAAAAAAAAGTCACTTTTGTGCTTAGTCAGCACTTTAAGGTTCTTTGTACCTATAGTCAATTTACAATTCAGTGCTAAATTATTGTTGACGCCGAGCGCATAGCATGTATATCCTTTCAGATTATGAACTGTATTTGCGTATCGGTTGAGTAAACTTTTATTACAAATTGAAGTTTTATTTAATTCCATATATGACAATATTTTTAAAAAGGTATAAAGAAATCAGCGATAATATTATTTAAAAATTAGTTAAAACACATGAATATATAATTCACGTCAACAAAAAATTCCTCTAAAAAATTATTGTTCATCCAAAGTTCTAAATCAGTTTGCGTGCAATGCAAAACTAGAGCGTCATTATCAAATTGAAATGGCCGACAATAAAAGTAAAATAGTGTTCAATATATTTCCTCAAGCGTGAAAAAGAGAGCAACGAAAATTACCAGTAATAACGAATTGAAAATCTGTCGATATTCGTGTGGATTTTGCGATTTTTTTAATGGACATATTCCATTTTAATTAATTAATTTTTGTTGTCTCCCAATGTCAATGCCATTAAGTGATTAATGTAATTTACATAGCCTATTGTTAATTTTGTATAATTATCAATTCAATAAAATCTATCAAATTGTGATGGTATTAGAGATAAAATCTTAAAAATTAGGTAAATTTTTTTTGTTTACCGCAGTATAACCGAAATCGATAAAAAATCTGGAAATTCGCAACGAAATAAAACGGTCATAATTAATTTTTTCGTATCATATGTACCAATTAGTCTCACGCTCATTAATCACGATGCGGAATTTTCAGTTTTATACGGATCTAGCAGCCGTTCCAAAATACGGTAAGCGATGAATCTTAATTATAATTCCAATCAAGAAATAATATAATAAAATACCTTTAACTTACGTACATATGTGTTATAGGTTTGTTTGTGAAATCAGATCGTACATAAAATGTAAAAATAATAAACCGTATGTATAATAATGTAACAATAAACCGTATTTATACGAACTTGATTGCACACGTGCCTCTAATAAGGGTTTATAAACATCGACGATTATACAGGGTAGAAGAATATTTAAGCAGTAGAGTGCTACTTTAAATAATTAAAAAAATATGCATTATTATTTAAATGTACCATTGCCGTTACTCGTTACTGTATGGCGCATGTGATGGCTACCCTTAAGTATTATTGATTTAAATGACGGGACTCAGCTTTACATACATACGCAGTCGGTTCCATAAGTTTTGAAGCTACTTCGAAATAAAATACCCAACGATGTTCAAAAAATTTCTTATCATATTAATTTTCTACATATATTCCTTTCCTTGTTACATACTCGTAGCACGGGTACTAGATGTTCTGGAAGGCTTTGGCAAAACTATTAGGTCAAAACCTGGTATTATTGTGCAGAAGAAACCATTTACCAGATTTGTAAATTTCGATTTGAACACGACTAATTCTGGCGAGAAAGCGTTTGAGGACATCCACATAGAATGCTCCTGTCAGAGTCTGGCCAGGGAGGACAAGCTCCCGATGAAAAATTTCTCGCGAATCGAAAAATGTAACATAAAAATATGCTTACGCAGATTTCGTGTATACAACACAGTTTGTTGTTTATTGCTTGCAAAAAAAATACTGTTAGTAGAGGAAACTTTAATGTATGTACGTACTTCCATATTTGTGTGAGCGTGATTTCTTTCTCATATAAAAATTCAGTTCCGGAACTTATTGAACCGACTATTTACATACATATACATAGTGTGGAATATATATCAATAAAAAATCTACTCCCTTGGTATTCTAAAAATTGGATTGACATATGAAATTTAAAAATTCGAAACTGAAAATTCCGAACTTTTGGACACATGCATAGTAAATTAGTTAAAATTTGGATAACCTTGCAGCATGCACTAGTACACAGATCTACTATTTACTTTTAGGTTCGATTCTTTTCGTCACTGACAAGTTAGACTGTAAGTAATAAAAACCAGCTTTATGTCTGCAATAAAATGCAAAATTTGTACCTGACTTAATTGTATATAGTTTTTACTCCTAGCGCAGTTGGCCGTAGAACAGATTGGACATTTATAGGAAGATGTAGGTTTTTATATCAGTATCCACAGAGCGAGTACCTAATTGCCTGAATTAGTTTATACGAAGAACACAAGATATACATAGTGCTGTTTTAAATAGCGATAAGTTATTCGATGTAAATTTTTTAGATGTGATACATCTAAATAATAGTTGTCATAGTCACATTGTAAGTAATTTCCGAAATACAATAAAACAGAAAACACTTTTGAGATTAAAACGGGCCGATTTATGGGTTTCTTTTACGAGGTTCAAGGTTTCAATTGGTAATACAATATAGTGCGTCAAACTTGTCAATTTATTTTGGTAAAGATAATATCTTGAAGAATTCAACGTGGTCGCCTTACAAAGGGGTCGTACCTCAAAAAATTGCATTTTTCAGTTATCCACACTAATTGTTCGTAGTGTGTTATGTAGTTAAGGGATCTATCAATTGTCAAGAGAACTTGTTTCAATACCAATCAGTTTGCAAAATATTTTAGATAAACCTTTAGGCATAATTGAAATAAGAGAAACAAAGCATATTACAGTAAAGTTTAAAGTTTACTCTCTTATAAATTTGAAAAAAATATTAAATGTGTCCATCGATATACAGTATGTATATCACTGAACTTTACTGTATGTAGACTATATGTGGTGATATTTGATTTTATAACCCTATTTCAAATGGTCTAAAAAAAAGTTTTTCTACCCTTGACAAAGAAATTAACTATAAGATGACTATTAATTCAGAGGAAACCATACAATATCAATAGGAAGGGATTTTGGTGCAAACGATAACCTACCCCAATGAACTATTCCATTCGGAAAGTACGTCTTCAATCACCAATCTGTGAAACTTCCGCCTGTTTTTCGACTTTTGAAGATTGTTTTTATGAGGATAATATGTGAGAGCACCAGTTTATTGATATGGACCGTTCTTTTTTAGAACTGTGCTTTCTGAGTTTTCGCCAAAAGTTCATCGTCTATTTACGACGAAAAGATTTGAAAACGAAAATTCTTCTCCATTAGGAAATATTATTTTGTTGTGCAATGATATGTGCAGAGCAGATACCTGTTTTCTAAAGGCTTTCTAAAATACGATAAACGATTAAAAATAGGAGATTGTGTGTGGTAATAACAAGTAACGTGTCCCTGTCAAAATAAATCGCCAAAGGTAAAAAGGCGTTGCGATCGGCAAAGCACATAAACTTATGGACAATGGTACGATGCTGAAATGAACACAAAAGGATGATAAAAAAAAATGTAACCTGTTCAGTAGCAACGAGTGATTACAGCATCTACATAAGGGTGATTGGTGTAGATTAATTTCTTCTATAGTCATGTAATATTTCGCGAAAATCCGGAAGGTGATGGATGAAAATAATTTACTACTACTTAGATGTTTGTAAAGTAAATGACGTTTACATGGTGTTTCCTAAGTAATTTGAAATATTCAACAGGGTAATTGCCCAGTTCTTATCATAAGAAAAAATTCATATGAACGAACATAAGTCCGAAAATGTTTCTTCTCCAAGAGGCAGCAAATTAATTTTTTTTTCTTTAAATAGTTGGAAAGTGTTTTGTGTTGAATTTGGTATGCGCTTATATCTCTTAAAAAGGCATTTCTTAGTGGAAATAACTTTTTTCTTTTTTGACCAGTGGTTTTCGTGCAAGCAAATTATTCATTAGTTAAAAAAAAGTACTACACCACGTTTCTTGATATGGATATTTTTGTAAATATGTAAAAAATTTAAAGTAAAACAGGTAACTCACATTTCTTTTGTAAAATGTACCAGTTTGGAGAAAAAAATAATTAATAACCTGCCACGTTATTAAAAGAATGTCACATTATGATATGATGAGTGAATATTATATAATAAAATAATGAAACTATGGTAAATAAATTGTTGAAAATGACCTGCATTGGCCATGATGTATCCTTCTGTTCGTCGCTTAAGAGATTTTTGAACTCGTCCAAGAATACCAGAGTTATCCAGCTATTTAAAGAAAAGAAAAAATAATTTATTTTTAATGTACTGTATCTTGGCGTTTTCGGATCTATGTTGAATTTTTTCTTATGACTTGTATTAAAAAAGTACCGCGTGGAATATTTTATATAACTTGGGAAACACCATGTATAATATCGAAAACCACCCTGAAAAAGAGTAGCAAAAAACCTATATAGTATTTGAATTTTTAGTTGACACTAGCAAATGAACTAATTGGGATTTTTTGCGGTAGAGCAAAACGCAACTCGACACCACAGTTTAAACGACTTCGCAAACACAACAATTCTGATGAAAGAGAAACTATATTCAATTATATAAGGCTGAACAATGATGGAATCATCTTCCAATGAGAGACTTGGCGAAGTTATTGATACTGCAGTACAACTATGAAGTATAAAGGTTCGATATAATTTGCATAGAATGTAATGTGGCCTTGTATTTGGAATGTTTTATTCCATTCCATAAAACGTTCTAAATTTGTTTATCTTTCGAAAGAGTATCCCTTTCTTTGCAAACTTCGTATGTTGTTCTTGTTGACTTTTAAGAAAATTATTCTTTTATATCTAAAGACTTTATGTATGTATTTTAGCAGGAACTTAGGTTTTATAAGTAAAAAAATATTCGGTTTCTTGCCTTAAATCAATTACTTTTTTTATATGGTCTATTTATGATAAACAAGCATTTTGATAAACAAAGTGAAATTGGTTCAAATATGAACCTAAGAACAAAGCTTGTTAATGGTTTGAAAATGCACTTTCTGATCACGTATATGTATCAGTACCCCAAAAGAAAATTATGCAAGAAATTTTACAAAGAAATGTTATTTTTCATTTCGTAACAAACTATTTGGCACTCTTAACTCATGAAATTTTTAATTTCAACACCTCTTGAAATTTATTGATTAGAGGGCAAACGGTGTGAAATATCTTGTATAGTCCGCGGTTGTTTTCCGTTTTTTATTTTTGATTCTTAACATTTTTGTTGATAACTGATTTTCCATCTTAAGTTGACAAACTTCTCTCCTGGTTTTTTAACGATTAAGATAATCTTATCTTTATTCAGAGTTGCGAGGGTGTCCTCCTCATCAAGCGCACCAAATGTTCCAGAATAAGACTTCTCCCCTAAACTTTTAGTTTCTCATTTATAAGTTCATTATTATTTGTCACACAGGATATGTCGAAAAAAGTAGTTTGTTGTTTAAATAGAACTTTATACAGGGTGTCAAAATTTAACAAACTATTTCTATAGCGCCATATTATAACGAGGGAGCATTCGACATGCTGGCTATGTATTTTCGAGTAGGAGTACCCTTCCGACTATATGAATTCAATTGTTCTTTCATTTTAACGTAGAATTTTCCAAACATTTTTCAAATAACTTTGTCTTCTCTTATTAATCTTCCTTTAACTTCCTCCTATCCTTTATTTATGCCCTATTCACTCTTCTTATTTCTAATCTTATTTTCTTTCCACATTTTTATTTCTGAATGTATCTATTTAAGTTTTGTGTTAGTTTTCTTAAGCTGGACGACAATGTCATTCGATGAAACATTGACAAAATAAGTATTGTGAAAATCGCAATTAATAGCATATAATGTGTTACAGAACATATTTATAACTAATTTATTTGAAAATAAAATCAACAAGGAACCGAAGAAAAATAATATTGAGATAATAAAAGGAAATATAAACACTTAATTGAAGAAAAGGCCAATGTTATCTTTGCCGAAACGAGCAAATTTATACTTAATTTCGTCGATAAACTCTGCCATTGAAAGCAAAATGTGGTCAACAATTCCGCACAACTGTGTCGCGAACGCTATACAATTATCCCACGAGCTTCGAAGCCATCTGTTGCAATTGATATATTTTTTCATTTAATTGAATAATCGTCTTTCTTTTATATTGTTTTGACTGTTTTAAGTACATATTTGTGTCATCCAATCTGTTATTGCTATTAGAGAAAATAAGTATTTTTGAATTTTACAAATAATCATGAATCTAAATCTTCAGCCATATTCAGAAATTATATTCAAATAGCTAAACAGTAATAGCATATGGTCCGTTGTTAATGGAACTGGAATGCGTGTTTTGGTCGAGATAATTTCGTCATGAATTATTTAAGCACAACGCGTCACCAAAATTATGCAGTCATGTTTTATAATGAATTAAATAAATACACTTGATTTGAAACTATTCGAAATATTATAGCTATTCGTTTTAGAAAATTCAATATTCAAAATTAGGAATAACGTATTTCACTGATGTATTAGGGAAATTTTGCTGAATTACTACCTCTGCTGTACTTAATAATTGAAGTATACGATAGAGGGATTGAAACAATCTATGGCAAATTACATGAAATAACAAAAAATTCTGAACAAAAAAATATTCATTATTATAGGAGATAACAATGCCAAAGTTTGGAATAGGATAGATGATGATCATTTAAAAAATGTAGTTGGCTGATATATTCTAACAAGAACCAATGGCAACAAATGTTTCTAGAATTTTTCTTAGGTCTAAAGAAATTACATTTGTATGTACAATGCGTTCTTCTGACAGTCAAACACAGAAACAAATAGATTACGATTTATTAAATCAAGATAGAAAACTTCAATACAAAATGTTACAACTTATCCTGTCAAGGGTTGGGGAAATAATCATAACGCCTTGGTAGCTGAAGTCAGCGTGAAACTAATAAAATCGCATAAAAAACTCATACCCTTTACAGATGGGAGTTAGAAAACATACCGCTTATTACAAATTAGTAGTCTGAGTAATGACCGATATCTTCATTTAATAAACATAAAAATGATTTCAACTTTGATGAACTGTGAAATATTATAAAGGTCGAATTTGAGGAAAATGCAGTAACCTAGATCTCAGTAAAAGTCAGCTCGACGAAACAATGGATTTCACATCACATATGGGCACTGATAAACAAACGACAGAAGATTAAGACGGCCGGGATCGATGACCCCAACAGTTTCGAAGGATTACTAGTTCCAGTCAAACAACAAAAAAAAATCAATAGAGCACTGAATAGCAACAAGAACTTTTGTGACATCTGCAAAGAGATATAAACTTACGAACATTACAATGAACCCAATTTTCTAATAAAAGGAAACATTTGATCGAATAGTTTTAACCACGCTATTTGCAAATCAAGGACAGCACAAAAAAGTAGAAACGAAGGAAATTCTGGAAAAATGGTATCGATACTTGCGAAATTTTGATGAAAAACAATTGAAATGATGATACAGATAGGGTTAAAGAGACTAACCAACAAAGGCAACCTCCAAACTTGTAGCGCGAAGTGAAAGCAGCAATTCGAGAACTTGCCAGTGAGTCTGGATAGAGTAAGAGTAGAAATGATAACGAAAACCGAGATCCAAACGAATAAGTTCTAACTGTTGAACCATCTCACTGATAAAGTATGCAAATAAAATTATGTTGAATATTATACAAGAGCATTTAAAACTATTTTACGCATCCAATAAATTACTGAGTTTTATGTACAATGTCTTCAATGGTGTATTTTAAACAGTTGCGGCTAAATAGTATAGTGGGGTATCTCTCCTACTTCTTCATACATATGTATGTCTACATATAGTATCATATTTTTGGAATTTTGGAAGATATCGAAATTATCATCATAATAGTAGTTAGTAAGCATTTAGTTAAAAAATGTGAAAGATTAGAAAGGGATTTATTAAGTCATACTGATAAGAAAATTATTCCTAAATTTTATAGGGAGCTTTATAAAACTTTATATTCCTTTAGCAAAAACTTTCTTAAATCTAATATTCAAGCATTCAAAGTGAAATTTTTACTAAACTATCACACCTCAAACTGTTTAAGTGGTGGTTGTGATACAAAGGCATCTAAACCCTTATGTTACTAAAACTCAATATATTAAAATTATAGTTTTTGGGCTGTGATTGTCTTATCGTTAACCAACGACGTAACAAAAAGTTTATCGCTTGCATAGACAATAATGGCTTATTTATTTGAAATTTGTCGAATCGCTGTCGAGTCGGTGTCGCGTTGAACTTACTCATCTGATTGTGAGTAATTTTTGTCGCTTTGGTATGCGTCAACAATTGTTCGCTTGTCTGATTTAAATTTTCGTGGAATCATCTGATAACACAGATAATACAAATACCTCTTTGTTGCAACAGAGCCTTCAGTTAATAAAGACAATTTACGAAAACTATAAATATATCGGCTGCTCCATGCCAAAACACAGTAAGTGTAAATGAACAAAAATTTGAATAAACGCTTTTTAGTATTATTAATTGGCCTTCGAAATGTATGTTATGTATGAAAAAAATGTCCTTATTGTTTATTAACTTATTATATAATATAATTTTCCTCATTATGATTTTTACTAATACACGATCGTACTCTTTGATATGGCATATACTGTGTTTTGACGAGGAAAAATCAATTTGTGTTTGTTGTTCCAAAACACAGTATCTCTTAATGAAAACCTAAAGCTTTGATAATTCATATGAAAATTATTTATTATAGTAATTTATATATTCATTAACATTAACAAAATTTATTAGTTTCTAATTAAAAATAAGCAAAACTAAACTTCATCGATATTTTCTGTTTCTAAGTTTTCTACCAAGTCGGTAGCAGAATCATTTTCGTAAAGATTTTTCCAAAAATCAATTCGGTTTTTCGACTTCATTAAGGGTCCCAAAACCGCGATAATTTTTTTTTTCTTCTCACTGGGTACTCCTCTTTTTGGAATTATTTGTGGCTTTTGGTTTTTTTTGAATTTTTTTATCAAAAAGTCAAACGATGAGTAACCTGGTTGATCGAAATCCGTCTTGTATTGTAATAAAGTTGAACCTCTTTCAAATTTTACCTCTACCAAATCTTTAAGTAAAAATTTGTTTAATGGATCTTCTTTTTTTCTACGTAGCTGCCTGTTCTTCTTCTCCCACTTGTGAAAATCAGTAACATCCAATACGTGGCAATTATTTCTTGAGGAGCGCACTGCTTCCTTAAGGTCATCGTAGTCATATATGTTACCAAGTTTTACTATTTTTTTCTCAATGTTGCCATGTATGCCATCAGCACTCATGTGCGTGTGACCCTTGGTTAGATATCTAAAGGTGACAGAGTTAGGTCCAAAATTTTCTTGATTTACAATAAAGACCAATGCTGTGTACAATATCCAATTTTTATTTTGGCCTGTACAATTGTCACACCAAATAATAAAATCTTTAACATCTCGTTCAACTTCAAAAACTTTAAAAATTGCATCAACAATGTTATGACCATCACGGCCAGCAATGCCCTCATGCCACATAGAACAGTAATTTTTAAAGGTTGGCTTCCTTTTTAACGAACAAAAAGTCAAATTAAAAGCTATAAGGCGACTTATAAATAACCCATCTTTTACGCCAGGCATTATGGGCAATAATATGACCTTCTGGAGATCCATCGAATAAATTCTTAAAGAATCATTTTCTGTTATCAAAGAGTCATCTTTGTATTTGGCTGTCGCCTTCGAAGCTTTGATTTTGTGTTGGTTCCACTCTTCTTCACTTTCAAACGCTGATTGGACATTAGTTCCTTCTTCTGAACGAGATATTTTGTAAGTTAAACAATCCACACAAACATCGGATTTTGGCATATTTAAAGAAACATGCATAGATTTTAGCGTTTGTCTGTAGAGTTCGATCTTACAGAAACCTGGATGTTTCGTGATAAAATCTGAAAACATAGCCTTAACTGTCAGTTCTCGTGGTAAATATCTTATATTTGGAGCATTATGGCGACGGTAATGACTGACACAAGGTTTATAGCTATTAATATGATTGATAATTAATGACCGGTCCTGTTTTCTTTGAAAATTAGCTGCTCCTCTGTTTTCTCTTACGGCAACTAGAAGTGGTTCTTTTTTTATGGCAGCACACAATTCGGTTATGACCGAGTCATTACTATATCCTAAAGTATTTAGGAAAAATTTTCGGCAAACCATCAAACTTTTGTTATCCAAAGGTAGAAAAAAATTACGACTCTCGCCTCTAACAAATTGCGTGTTACTTGCCACAACAGTTCTTCTTTTCACACGTACTATTTGCACATTTTTGGCAAGCCATTTACGCCTTTGGAAATATTGTAGTGACCAATAATTTTCCCATATCTGTACCCTTAATTGGTCAGTGAACAGAGACTTACATTTCCTTTTACATGATTCTGCACAGCCAGGCCTCATAATATGTTTCAGTTTATCACGAGCAACTTTTTCTGCATGACTTAAACGTTTATATTTAACTTCATTTTTGGTTCTCCTCTTCACAGCAGGTTGTTTTTCACTGAGATAATTTTCATTTGGTTCCTGTTCTTTTACTGTGCTGTCCAAGAAATCATCACTGAGGGAGTTTTCGTCAACGTTCATTTCAAAATTTTTAAAAAATTAATTATTTTCTCAAATAATTCTCAAATAATTCGCAACACATAAGTACAACTTAATCAACAATATATTGTCTGACAGAAGGAGCTGTCATCTTGAATGTATGTAAATATATTATACCATAGAAACGTTATACCAAAAAAAAAATTATTTATTCCAAAACACAGTATCTGGTATATGCTGTGTTTTGGTTATTAGGGCAGTAGAAACTGGGTTTTGGATTGGGGAATTAAGTTGTAGAAAGTAGTTACTGTGTTTTGAACATCAAATTTCCTTACAACCGAGGCTACAAACTGCGCGTAAGATATCTTAAAAGATGTGGCTGAACGTAGTATTTGCATATATGTATAAAGGTAATTTTTGAAGAAAATGTTAGTTACTGTGTTTTGGCATGGAGCAGCCGATATGTATATATACATAAGCATCAACGACATAGTTTCCAAGCCTGCCACGATGAAAAAAGATGTTTGACAGGGATGCGTTCTGTTACTGTTTCTCTTCAACTTGTATGGAGAATTGGTTATAGGAAAAGCCACTGAAGAGTACAAAGACGGGTTTGCTCACAACACTTTTATTGTCAGTCAGCATAGAATTGCATTTCGAAAAATTTAGCAATTAATATGTATAATGTGTACGTTACTATACAGAACAAATTTCTGCATGATCGTCTTAGATAGTCTTATGTAGAGTATAACCTCGCCCATTTTATCAAATACAAAATATATAATATAAGGAATAGGAGTTTCTATTTCCAACGAAGGAAATTGTATAGCGGAAAAAAATGGAATGATAGGCATGCCTAAAAGTGCACTAAGAGGCCTAATAGGAACATGGAAAGATTAGTATATTAGCAATGAAACAAAAGAAACTACTAAAAGTTCTGATCTTTGACTTCTTATAGAATAGATGCATTTGAGATTATAAGTTATTGTCAAATATTGTAGATTCCGTAAACGATTAGGGAAACTAATATCTCTATCTTAACATAATTCAGAATCGATGGTAACGTACATACATCTACTTCCTTCTATACAAAGGCAGGTAGTAATATCTTTCAGGCATATTATTAAATCCAATTACATTGAAAAATTGGTAATTCAATGAAAGGTCAATGCAAAAAGATAGAGGGAACGATCCCCTAATTGCTATATCGGCTAAGTAAAAATCAGGACAAACTGACGACTTCAAAAGTAGGTCGAAAATCATAAGACCTGTCAACATATCCTGTATGGAAGCGCATGAAGAGTGAATATTCAGAATCGGATAACCGAGTTGTAAAAAAATACGATTTTAACTTATTTTTAAATTTGGTTAGATCAGTAAAAATTACATGGTTTTCCACTTTTTCTTCTACATGGCGAGACTAGCGATTTATTACTTACAATTAGTGAATTTCAGGCCGAATAGTTCGAAGTTTCTTTTTAATCAGCCATTAAAACACACGTATTGATTGTTATTCTTTTCCAGCAACGATTTTTTTGCATATCGGCATCAAATGGATATTTTTTCTCAGTGTAAAGTAATCTTTAAAATAAATGATTAATTATTAATCTTAGCACACATAGGATGTCCGGAAATTAGTGGACAAAAAAGAAATGGTGGATTATATGACCCAAAATAAGTGAGAAATGCTTATAAACATATGTTCAAAAATGACTACTAAAGAAGCTATAGGGTGTCAAAATTGAAAAAATAAATTACATTTTCTTTATTACCTTTCGATGACCTCGACCGAATTATATGAAATTGGGTATAGACGATTTTCTTGGGACAAGAAATTCGAATTTGTCTACGATTTAGGTCTTCTAGAGGGCGCCACCAGTGATGCTTCCAACCCCTTTAAAGGGTTACAACTTTTTGTGCCACCTTGTATGTCATTTTTGACTAGAAAAATTTTTGTCCTGTATTTTCTAGTTAAAACAGGTATACTTTATTGAAGTCGCTAGAAGCAATGGTTTTCTATAAAAACGTATCTAAAACTCATGATGCATAGAATTTATCACAGTGAAATAAGAGCTATTGTTAGGTCTAAAAATTTTTTTTTATTACATTGACTATTTTGACTTAAAAATAATAGTTTTTAATCTTTGATATGTTATTTCCTTGTTTTTACGGATAAAGCAAGATAAGTCAGAAAAGTTATTCTGGCCTTTGATATTTGCATGTATCATAAGCTTTAGATGAGTTTTTTTCAAAATCGTCCGTCTAACGACTTCAATAAGCTATACTTTTTTGAATTGTATACTGGCATTTTGTTTATGAGGACTCTGTGACAGTATCTTTAGAAATTCTTGGTCTTTGTTTAACTTCATTATCTCTAATACATGCAAGCAAAAATATTATAAAATTTATAATATGCTGCCGAAAGTAGGAGTTTTCTACTATAGTGTAGTATAAGGGACTATTAACTTTACCTGTTCCAAATTTTAAATTTAATCTACATATAATTATCTTAAAAGCCTGCTATTTCTCTTTTTCTAGATGTGTTACAGCTCAAACGAATTCAGGTTTTAATATGCTGTATCAGTTAATGGAACAATTACTTCTACGTCGTTAAGTTATTAGTCTTTTAAAATGCATTATTGCAGATGTTCATTAGGAAAATTTAAGATAGAAAATTAAGGTCCTTGACCTCGAATTCCAAAGACATTTATTTTAATAAAGTTTACAAGGCAACCGACAAGTTAATCTTAATAAAGAGAAAGTTAGAAACTCATTTGTCAAAACTACGCCGAATAGATTTTGGGGTGGGGAAAATGCGACGAATCACAGGTACGTATTCAAATCCGACTAACTAATATCCGAGAAAGTTATACGTATGTTGGTATGTGCAACTACTATGTATTACGTACGTTTCATATATTACGCTCACATTTAATATTTGAGTTTAATTAATGATGCCATTAGGAAAACGTCGTTTATTACATAAAGTTGTAATTGATAGCGATACTAAGGAAACTTCGATTTTGTCAGTGCCATTTAAGTTAACTCAAATTTGTATATCTCAAATAAAAATATTAATTTCCTCTGATCACATATGAATTGTAAAGCCCTTTTTTATTACGGAATTATTATTTGAAACTTTACCAAAATTTTACATGGCATCATTCTATAAAATATAAAGGTGATCCAAACTGAATTTTAGGATTGTCTCAACTGATACTTAGCATGATGTGAAACACAAGGAGAATTTTTCGTAATTTATCATTTCTAGGGAACAAAGACGATGGATGCTGATTTTTTCTCTACTCGTATATAACGATGAAGCTCAGAATTGTCGCATGTGGAAACAGTGAAAATTCATATTCTATTGCCCAAAAACCCACATATATCTTCGCAAAGAACTCTGGTGTGTTCTTTTTAATTTTTTATATCAAAAATATTTTTTTGTTGAGTCCAATTTTATTAATCTTTTACTTGTAACAAGAGATTTCAAATAATGATATGCCTCCATTTTGCTGATTGGTTTTGTCAGGAATATTCAATAAAAATCGAGTTTAATATACAGAGACATTAATCCTTACATCACTTCACAAAAAAAACGTTACTCCTTCCCTTTCCACATTTCCTAAAAACTCGTTGAAAAAAAAAATGCCACTCTACGAAGAGCTGTCCATCAACTGAGTTACAGTATTTTCCTGAATTTCTTGTGCAAAATAAATGTTGGCCTTTTTGCGTGATAAGACTGAATGACAAACGACATTTTTTTATTAAAATTTCATGTTTATTTTCACCAATACTGTTAAGAAGGACGCATAGTGGCAGCATCAAGGATGTTTTTCCACACTGCCACTATGATGGCTATTTGACCTTTTGTGGTTATTAATAATAAACAAATAGACTGTACATTATAAACAACGTTCATAAAACAATGTTTTGCATTAATTAACTTTTTCCCTTCTAGAAAATGTTAGGTTAGTTATACCAGAATCTCAACAAGTATATCACTACACAAAAATTGTACTGGATTTTGTCTCTCTCTAATCCTTAACAATTATATTCCGTTAATTAAATAAAATTTTATTAAAATTCATTGGAAGGCATGGAAAATAGTTTGTTCGGATATTATTTAAATAGGAAACTGGAACTGGATTTTGGATATTTGATTTAATATGAGTAAGAGGCTTGTGAATATACTGTAGTTAAAATAATGGGATAATGTGCTGGAGAATTATTTGTCAGAACTAATTTGAATCCTGAGGGAGTCGAAACGCGAACGCCAAAAGGGTGTTTGCCGCAACTTGTACAATGTATTTATATGAAAATTTTATGTTAAGTGTCTTGTTAATATTTAGATTTAATTAAATAATTCAACAGATGTTTTTTCCAATATTCCAGAAACCTTATTCAACGACTTTCAGAATCGTAATAATCGTAGATTTACACAGAGCTGTTGTTAAATCTGCCAACGGCTTAATATCTCACAAACCGTACGATTTATTGAAAAACCTTTAAAATAAAAGTTGTAGTGTTTTTAAAAATCTATCCAATGAATATAATGATTGTCACATAGAGTCCGCTAAAAAATGTGTTTATAAAGTTATTTTATATTTTTGGATTCCTCGTACAATTCTAGACACATTTCATGTAAAATTCCCAATGCCTGATTTCAAACGTTTCTGAAATATTAATCATTTTCTTTTCTTTTTCTTTCTTTGCGGCTTAATATTTCAAAAATTGTCAGTTTTTAAAAAAACTTTAAAATCAAGTCTTTGTAGCATTCCTAGAAATCTATCCAATAGGGGTAAATCTTATTATACAGTGTTAATAACTTTACGTATTATTATATTACCACTTATTTTTACTAACCCTGTATAACATTCTTTACCCCTATTGGCTAGATTTTTAGAAACACTACAATCTTTGTCGAAGGAATGTCAAGAAATTGTCGAAGGAATGTCGAGAAATTGTAGAAGGAATATCGAGAAATTGTCGAAGGAATATCGAGAAATTGTCGAAGAAATATCGATAAATTTTCGAAGGAATATCGAGAAATTGTCGAACGAATGTCGGGAAATTGTCGAAGGAATGGCGGAAAATGTCGAAAAAAATAAAAGAAATCTTGTCCTTTTCTTCACAAATCGAAGAAAGATGAAAGAAAAAACGATAAAAAATCGAAAAGAAGTCGAAGAATAGCCAAAAATTTCAAATTTATCAACAATTTGGTTGTATCTTCTAAAGGATATCACTATTGATCATTGGGTTATTTTTTACACCACTACAATTTTATTGTGGCGCGGTGTAACTTTTTTGTGCCCCGGTTTATCTCATTTTAATGTGAAAAAATCTTTTCACTTACACCGTGCCACAATAAAATTGTAGTGGTGTAAAAAATAACCCAATAATTCCTAGTGGCGCGCTCTAGAAGATACCACCAAATTGGAAATCCTCGTCCCGAAACACCTTTTGATTCGTAATTTTATAAAATTAGCTGGAACAAATCAAAAGATATAAAAAAATAATTGATTTATTTCTTCAACTTTGCTACCTTGTTTTTTCGCTAACGATAAGTATTAATATTAGGTATGGGATATGGCATATGAAACATACTTAGAATTTGAAATAAAATTCAAAAATGAAACAAGAAAATAGTTATTTCTATTTAAAAAAATTAAGCTGGTTGTGGCAATTTGTACCCTGTATACATGAATTTATCACCAGAAACCTTTATGTTCTCACTGTATAAGTTTTGAACATTGAATTACAAAAAATCAACTATAAATATTTAATCGTTTTTTAGAAACTAAATCCATTCAAATTTGTTCAAAACAGAGAAATTAAAAAAAAATACGTAACTATGGTTGATAGTAAATGGAGTA
Organism: Hypothenemus hampei; assembly: GCA_013372445.1. Lineage (NCBI taxonomy): Eukaryota > Metazoa > Arthropoda > Insecta > Coleoptera > Curculionidae > Hypothenemus > Hypothenemus hampei. The sequence goes on along the minus strand of JABRWK010000019.1, from coordinate 424,665 downwards.
GGTATGAAAAATTTTCTTAGCAATTACCGCAAACAACCGTAAATAAATAATTCTATTTCCGACAAGTGTATGAAGGCGTTTGTTCATTGAAAAAAATAAATTAGATCTGACAAATAACGTTTTCTGTAAAACTAAACCCCTTATAATCCAACTTTGTTATGAAACCATAAATATTCCCATGAGGCTCAAGCTCGGGAGGAGACAATGGGACTTTCGCCCGGAAAATTCAAGCCCTTGCAAACCGCCGAACAAAGTTATTTGCACCGCGGTGAGAAATTCCACCCTTAATTTAGTGTTTTCACGGTTCTCCTTTGGTAGGCATCAAATATTCTGATAGCCGAGTTATCGTTGTTACTTGCCTTCTTGCTGCTATTAAATTTCTGGTAATTAAAAGATATAAATCTCCTTCTTACCTTTAAACGTAAGACTTTGCCAACTCCCCTCACTTCACACTCTCTAGTCTTAATTTGAACCACGTTTCTCTAAAATTAGATATTCGGTTCGATGTGTTATGGGTATTCCATGTTAAGTTCCTTTTCTTGGCATAATTGCAACATAAATGTGTCAATTTCTTGAATACAGTGAAGATTTTATAAGTGTTTGATACCAGAATTAAAGACAAATCAAACAAATAAATATTATTTTTATGATAATCTCTAGAAACAGTTCTCTTTGGAAAATTTTCCATTTACTAATCTACGCTTCCAATCAACTAAAGTACTGCCACAATATTTGACAAATCTGAACATAAAATATTCATATTTTGATATGGCAATAGGAATGAATTCACTAATATGAACATTTGAATCATTTGATTTATTCTTTGCACGGCCGCCACCTGATGTTAAGGGAAATGAAAATGCATGTGTGTAAGTTATACCAAGCTAAAATTATTAAATATGCAACCTTCTACGCAAGACCAAAATAGAATTAAAAGGAAATATCATATTACGAGAACTTTTGTGACCTACAGACCAACAAGTTAGAGCAACTGGCATTTGCCATTCAATCCCAATGACATGGGGGACTACATAAAGCGGGAAACTACGGGTCCGTAAGGAACGTTATAGAGAACAAATCTATATGCATGCATACAACGATCTTTCAGGTGGATACCGCAGCAATTTCGTAGTGTCACGTTAAACTGGCAGCCGATAGCATCACCGGCAAAAATATCCAAATTCTTACGAGTATACTCCGCAACTATTAAGATTACCGCAAAGATAATCAAAGAATCGTCTGAGCGATGCGAGTAGACACTGGGGAAAGTGATTTGTGAGACACAAGGCTATTCTAATTTCGCTTCTTAGAAACTTAGAAGAGCCGCCCCAACAAGGACCTTCTGGCTAGGTAGGGAGAGGAAAGATTAGAGAAATTAGTAGAACAGAGCATAGGGGTTCCCTTTGCTGTGAGAAAATCAACCTTTAAAGATAAAAAAATAAAACTATTGACTATAAATAATGTTTAACTAAATATGTCCATTGGTTTATAGAGAGTATTCTTAATTCTCGTAGTGCAGATTTACGTAATTAGGCTCAAACCAGCCAAGGAAGTATATTGCCTTTGCCAAATTATTACAGATGATAGAGAGATAACAGAAATCTAATGCTATTGATTATAACACAGGCCTGCATTGAAAAAACTTAGTGCACCATTCCACCTGTACCTTATGTTTTTGAGTGCGCTGAATTCGAAAATGACATCGAAATTGCTGAATCACATCAGAATTTCGAGATATTTAAGTCCAAAGAGTAAAAAAACGCTGTTTTAAGGCGACTTCAAAAGCTTATAACGGACGAACAAATTTTTTTTAATAATCTTTGGTGGCGGCATTATATGGTGCCATTCTTCACCTTCAAAATGCTTTGTCAATTTTTATTATACGATTTTTCTTCGGCGAGATATTCGAGTTTGAAACTGAGCGAAAAAAGCATATGCCGAGCTGCTTTTTATAAGCCACCTAATTAACCATACCTGCCAAATTCACATTTGTCATATATATCTGACAATAGTAAGAAATGAAAATTTTACGTTAGACAGAAGGTTGCATTAAACAAAGCACAACTATACCATTATTTTGGAAATAATTCTGCCAGTTTTTCTCCAAATACGTATATTAATAATAAATATAAATTTATAATTTAATATAAACATTGTATTGAATTTCTTTATGGTCATATATTTTATGGTCATATATATTATGGTCCTTAAAGACCGTTGTCAGTTTTTTTTGTTTTAATTGAAATAAAATGAAAAATTTCTAAGCTATGCGTTAATTTTGCGGCAAAAAATTTTTAAATTTTCATTTCTTACTATTGTCAGATACATATGACAAGTGTGAATTTGGCAGGTATGGTTAATTAGATGGCTTATAAAAAGCAGCTCGGCACATGCTTTAATCGCTCAATTTCAAACTCGAATATTTCGCCGAAGAAAAATCGTATAATAAAAATTAACAAAGCATTTTGAAGGTGAATAATGGCACCATATAATGCCGCCACCAACGATTATTAAAAAAAAAATTGTTCGTCCGTTATAAGCTATTGAAGTCGCCTTAAAACAACGTTTTTTTACTCTTTGGACTTAAATATCTCGAAATTCTGATGTGATTCAGCAATTTCGATGTCATTTTCGAATTCAGCGCACTCAAAAACATAAGGTACAGGTGGAATGGTGCACTAAGTTTTTTCAATGCAGGCCTGTGTAATTGAAGGGCATATTGCAGCAACGTGATAAGCCACAAAAACCAATTAATGCGATATTGCAGCTCAAAATTTTTCAAAATTATTAAAAATATATTTTTAAAGAATTGAAAGTTAAGAGTATTTTTAACAAATTAATAGAGTTGATTATTATTATATGTATTTACATAATTCATTGGCACTGTCCCCAAAGTAATTTTCTATTATGGCGAAACCTACATTAGCATTTATTCTTTCTTAGATTATTGTTTATTATTTCTACTGGAAAAAGTAAGCTAGAAGTAGTTTTTTAATGGACTCAATAAGAAACAAATTCATGGAAATAGATACATCTAAAAATACATATGATGCTATTGAATCAAAATTGCCAATATTCTGCTAAAAAGGTAATAATGATTGCTCAATGAAAGAATAGGAATTATTGAAGAGCAAAATCTATATATTCTTATCCGCGTGTAAGACTCAATTTTTAAGAAAATATTTGAAAATAATAAACGACCTGAAAGTTGTTTTGGAGTTCTACGAAGACAAATTGGTGTTACTTCATTTCATATTATTTATCTCTTATTGTATTAGGGCTCGTTTATATTACAGTCGTGATAAACAATAACAGCAGCAATACTAAACAGTGCCATGGTTTTGTAAGAAACTAAATATTCATATTGAGACAATCTACTCATTTGTTAAAACTAAAACGAAGAGAGCTTTAATAAATAATTTCATTGTTTTCTTTGCTTTTTCCAAGCGATGCTGATATGCACGTCGTCGCTGTTTTTATTGTTTATAGTAGCACCAAGAGAAATGCATAATTAGATCAAGTCCATAAATACGTAAATTTGTATATTAAAGTTTCACAATTATTAAGTCGTTTGTAAGCAATTGGAACATAAATCTAAATAAAAACAATTAACCAAATTGGAACAAAACCAGAACAATAAACCACAAGACTACAAAATGATATCACTAAAAACTGTATCCATTAAACTAGGTCTACCAATCGCGTTGTATGACAATCGGATATCATATGGACAAGACACACGAAAAGTTTTCAAACAACTTAGTCACGCCATTAGAATTCTTTCCAATTATTGATTACTGAATTTTGAAAATTTCAGGAAATTTCTTTGTTAGTGTGGCAACATAATGAAAAAAAAACTATAACTAGAAGTATAAGAGTATAACAAAAGTTATTACCTTCCAATAAGTTTTAAACAAAAAAAGTTCTGGATTCGTATAATAATTTTAAATATTAGCTATTTGAAAAAAGTATCTCTGAAGCCACATTTCATAAAACAACAGCAAAGACTAAGTAGGTATGTAATTAATTCGAGATTATAGCCTCTTCAATGTTTAATGATCAAAATGCGAAACAATCATATAAATTATTGTCAATTCCTACCCAGAGGTACGCATCGAATGAATAAACAAATGATTATTAATGGGACTGTTGGAAACGTCGAGTTCCATTCCAGAAATATAATACTTAATTACCTATTTTCCCATTTATACGTTTCATTAAGAGGTAGCAGGATGGTATAGCTGAGAGCTACGCAGTCTATATTTGCGATTTGTTTAATGTATGATGATCAATTTATAACAGTAACAGTATCGATAAATTCAATTGTCAATCAAAATAATGATTAGGAAATATGAATAATTCAGAAAACGTTTAAATATGAAAAAAGGAGAGCAAATTATGTAAATAAACCTAGACTTAAAAAAAATAAGAATTTATGAGATATAAAAATGGTTGCAAGCTGCCCAAGTGAAACTGATAAAGTAAAATTGTTTGCAGCCATGGAAATGAAAACAATTATAAAATTTTATTGCGGCCCTGTTTAGACAGTAAAACCCGTTACTAATATTTTATTGCATACTTTTTAAATTTATTTCCACGCAAACTACTATTAAAATTGCAAAAGTTTTAATGCTCCGCGTGATAATTTTTAATGCTTTACCAATTTTATTAACGAATTATCAGATTGTTGCTAATTACCCAACTTTACCACATGTAAATGCGCTCATACTTTTTTACAACATATCTTTGCCGCAAGGAAAGTAAACCACCAATTTTAACTTACGTGGTGGTCTGTAGTTAGAACGTATAATACACCGGTTGGCAGTAAACCGTTTAGCAGCATACATGAATTAAAATTCTTCCTCGTAAAGCTGAGTACTTGCAGCCGAAAGCTCGCATTAAACTTTAATAATAGTTTTGCTTTACAAACGAATATGTAATTAGAGCTTCTGCCAGTTACAGACTCAGTTATTAAGCAAAAAGACTAAAATATATTTGCTTTTGCTTTCCTTTTGCGATGCAGAGATACCCAATTTCTTAAAGGTAAAGCCTAATTTTCATACCGCCCAAACCATCAGAATTTATATAAATGCAGAGAAAGTCATATATCGCAAAATAATACATAGGCGAGAAAAGCACAGTTAGAAAAGCTAATGGACCTGAATTGGATCGACCAAATCACAAGAAGAGACTAACTAAAGATATTGTCTTTTAAAGCTGTTGTTAAATCAGTATTGAATAAATGTAAAAAGGAATTTAATTCTCTGGAAAAAGAAATACAAACCAACTGAACATTTGGAGCAAATTTTATTATTACATCAGTGGCCAGTGACTGACGATATCACTGCTAATATTGAAGGCAAAATCGGAAGCACAGGAGGAAATTAGATTAGAAATAGCCAGGGTTCTACATCAAGTAAAACCGCCTCATTAATATATCAATAAACTACCTCATTAAATATCAATTCCAATCAAAAACTTGGGTGAAGACCAACCAATACCGATTCGGTCGGCGAATAAAGGAAAGTGGTATGAAATGGGAAAATCATGAAAATAGGAATTATAGGAAATTTAAAGGGGATCCTACTTCGATTTTTCTCCAGAAGAACCTTTTCTACATCTCAGATCCGTTGTCATCCAAATTATACGGTCTTAAAAAGATACGTAAATCTGCTATTCCACTGAGATCGATCATAAGTACCAGGGGAGCTCTAACATTCAACTTAACAAAATTTCTTTGTACATTACTGCGACCTCATGTTCGGAATTCAACGAGTGACATCAAGGATTCAATCCATTTAATTTGAAAACTACAGAAAATTACCATTGAACCGGAAGATATGTTCACAATATTACCAATGGAAAAGACCATGGATCTAATAGGACTAACATTGTCGATGGGTATAGAAACATTGTTTTGACATGTATTAACAACTACCTATTTTCAATGGCATAGAGACTTTTATCAATAAACAGTTATAAGTGGATAAAGGTGTCATGTCACATTTTTCTAAAAAATGATCTCATGCTGTTTTTGAGTACCCCATGTATAGATTTAATACTTATTTAAAAGAAACCCTTTAATTTCGTTGTCCATTGGGAAATTTTAGATGTTAAATGTGTCATATCGCATATACTTTACCCGTTACGTAAAAACTTTAATATCAATTTACTCAAAAAATTCAAAATGTGACATGACACCTTTATCTACTTATGCCTTCAATTACTAAGGAAAGTCCCCTAATCCATCTCATCTTGATGGAACATTTCTAAGAGGTGTTTTGGTAGGTTCATAGGTCAATAAAACTCAGATTCGTTGTTCAGTTTTTATCCGACGTTTCGAACCCCTCTGGTATTTGTTCCAACTGTACAATAATGTAAAACAATACAAAGTCCACTGTCATTATAATAGCGATTAATGGGCAATATTACTCAATTTTATCTTCTTGGGTTAATCTAGTGAAGCAAGTAAGGTAATGCACATGCATAACTTACCCAATCTAATATCACTGATGCGACATTGTAGCATTAATTTTATTATTTTCCAGGTTCCACACCAAAGATATGTAACATTGATGAATGCAAATATCAATATAGAAGAGAATGTGAATTTAAGGACATACGGGTGCCCGACGACGACACATTCTGTGCAAGATTAGAGGATTATAAGGCCTACCAGAGGTATATTTAGTGAGGTAAAAATTCTACACTACCATATCAATATGGGCTAATGCATGTCTGACCGAGCAGATCTACCTATTGGGTGTGGTAGTCAATAGATGAATCTGCGGCGGTTGCGATAACCTTTATAAAAAAAAGTGACTCAGTTTCAGTTGCACCAGCACCGAAGGGTCTCTACTTCTCTTACATATAGCGATTTTTTCGGCTATGAAAACCTACAATCTTTTAAAAATAAACTTGCTATATTTTATAAACTGTTATTATTTTAATGGATGCCCAGACATTTACAATTTACATTACACGTATGTAATTTTTTTCCCTGTCTAGAAAATTCAGACTTATAATTCGTATTATTTCAAAAGTAATGATAATGTATAATTTTAGCAGTCAAAATGACAAATTTTGCGTGTTCCCTTGAAAAATACAGCCTATTAAATATACTAAAATGTTTCCTCGTGAGCAGTGGTGACATGACTGATCTTAGTTAGTTCGGAAATTACTAAATTTCGAGCTTCGGCAAGTAGTCTGCTTAACTCTAACTAAACTGATACAAAGCATATTTTTTCTTAGAGAAACTTGCATAAGATGTCCTATGTAACTTCCAAGTTTACTGAAAGTTTTAAAACTTTTAACAAATGAGCCACATATTGATGCTTACGTTCCCCCGTAATTAGATATACGAATTCATCTGTTAAGTTTTCTTTTTAAATGTTTAAAAAATTATAATACGTATAAAAATCAATAAGTAGGTATAAAAATTTTATAGTACAGTCTTCTTGTGAGGATATTAAACGGGCAATAAAATTAACTTACGAGTACAGTTCGAGTCGACAACTGCACCATTATGTCTCAAACATAAAAAATAACACCCCAAAGAAAATAAAGTAGATGCATTTTCAGTTTAAATGTTTCTTTTGTGAGGCTGCCAACTGTCGGCTGAATATGGTCAAACTGCGGATCCAACTTTAAAAGTTTTATTCAGTTGCAAACAATAACAATCGATGTTTAAAATTTATTTTCTATCTCATTTTCGAGTTCAAACTGGGAACCTTTTTATCAGTTTGTAAATGGAAAAAACATATTAACTGTGACATTAAAGTTCTTGAGGTCAAACAATTTTGTCTGCCGGATACTTTCAATTTTTTATGGAAAAAAGGAGGATATCACAGAAATTATTAGATAGTATCGAGAGGAAACAGGAAAATGTTCCAATATTTGCTCAATTCGTCGTAAAAATATTACGTGCTGTATCTTTGGAGATCACAAAAGAATTTCGCCAGCAATAAATTAGAAGTTAGAAAAGATACGGGTATATTTTTCGGCCTTTATCAATTTCACCCTACAATAGGTTTCCATACTAAAAAGAATTCGATAAGTATTTTCTTGCCTCTACTAATCCATTTATAAAATAACGGTTAAACGTTTCAACCAAGAGTAATATTTTGCAAAATATTTGACGTAAAATTCGCATACCTCAAACTTGGAACCGTATAACGGCTTTTACCAGGAATTTCGCATTGCCAAGGCTTTACGCCACTATTGAGAAATGCTACTGCTGATAATGTTCAAAGGGCCGCTTTTAGTATTCTCATCTAGAAAGCACTTTAAGAATTTAAATAATCCATATGCGACTACGAATAATTTAAAAATTTCAATAAAGATAAAATTATAACCTTATATCTTAGATTTTCATAAACCAAAAAAATTTTCGTACCACTTGATCAGAGGGATGTGACGATTAGGTTGCTAGAATTGGACAAATATTCAAATTGTATTGACTGAAGTTGGCGACTTCTACTAAGAGAATCACTCAAATACTATACTGCGAAATTTTTCCGATTATTAACATTAAAAATCACTTCAGCTACTGTATCTACCGTAAGTCTGAACCCTACTACGATGGCCACCAAAACCTGAACCTCAAAATTACAAACTCCCTTTTGACGAACTCCTGTTATTTAACAATTCTCTGTCGGTAAACATGAGAAACTTGAGAAGAGAAAATTAATAACTGAAAACAGTCCGAAAAAATACAAAATTATAAAAGAACAGGAAAATAATCGGGAAGAAGTAGAAGAAAATTACTTTAGTCCGAAACTTTCAGTCGAGTTTTAGTAATATACTGATAATTGTACAATATCAAAAAAAATGAAGAAGAGGTTCTTANGCCGAACACGATCAAATTAGAAACACAAATTATTTTCCAGTGCGGTAGCAGCTAAAAACACAACGATGTAATAAACCATCGGTTTTGGGATTTCCAACGATTAAATATAAATTACTTTTCAGACGGTTAATTATACTTTGTTATTTTTTTTGTTTTAAACCTTTAGACAAAAGAATTAAATTAATTATTTGTCTCTGTGGAAAAAAACCTTAAAATTGCTCTTTTACTGTATTCTTCTATTTACTCCATTAACATCCGGGTTTGCATTTTTCGTTAGAGTGCAACGGCTCACAATCGGCCATTTTGCGTTTAATAAAGATAAAGAGAGACGAGCTCACAATGAATATACAATTTAATCTAAGTAGAAGAAAAAACTCAATTAGAACAAAGAGTTTAATCTTGTGTTAATATTATGTCTGAATATTTACGACCTTTTAAGAATGCTTTTGTAATTATTTGGGCTTTGTAGGGCTCGGCATCTTCTGAAATATTAGCCTGAACTGGATGTTTTAAGACGAAACCCTTTAAAGAAAAACAGAAGCATTAAGTTGTAGAGATAATGGGGTCCCTTCGAGAGTTTTTTTTTATATGTATAGCTAAAAGTCAAATAAAGCTTTTAGACTTTTTCAGGTTAATTACATAAAAATTTTAAACGAAAAATGAACACGGAAATTTTATTTAATTTTCACAAAAATTCGACGACAGTTTTCAATACGATTAACAATGAAGTAACGGCCTGTTGGCACATTTTAATTAATAATAACCCCTGTAACATATTAAATCTCCCCTTTTGGTCCCATGCACACACAAAAATCCATATTCAAATTTCCATGTAATGGCAATTTTAAAAAGACACCGTGCATATATTAAAGAACCCTGATAACAGCTGAAGCCCATTCCTGCAAACTGGAGATTAAAACGTATTTATTTATAAATATATTCATTTATGCAGTAAAAATTCAACCTTGAGGGGTCAGAATGGACGACATAAAACAAAATAAAAGCGGAAAGAAGCGATAACGAAATGGTATTATTATTCCTCGGAGAATTGCTATATCATATTTAAGGGAACCTTAATTCGCCATAATACGCTTAGTAAGCTAAAAATAAGCCGTTTTATGAATTTTTTACGGAAACTGTTTCGGTTAACGCCAAGATGAAATGAATTTGTGCTCGGGTTTCCTTTACTTGCCCTTCAAGATTACAAAACATAAAAACAAAACAATAATTGAGTGCCAAAATTCCCCTTAAGGTAAATGACTACATTTTCGAAAAGATTTTAACACAGTGAGTGAACAAAGTCTCCATAACTACTTGCAATATGTACATTTCGTTTTTTAGATTTAATCACCAAAATAGAAGTAGGTATGAAAAAACATGACAATAAAAGCCAATACAAAATTTAATAACACGATTTTTACAAAATATGTATTATTTATATAAAAAAAATACATTATCAAAAATCATACCAAAATAATCTCCATACATATAGGAAATTCAATAAAAATCTCTTGTATACTCAGCTACAATTAATGAATGTACCCATAATTTGTTAAATGGAAAACAAATTACTTAATGATTTGCGACCCTATTCATTAATGTGCTACCTATTGTAAGAAGTTTTGCACTGGAATTCTGAAATACGGCTAAAAACGAACGAAAGAATCTGTAAAAATTAGAGCGCATTTCCAATGATTTTAATTCAGACATTGAAATGCAGAAAATCACTAAGAAATACAAAAGATATTATTGGAGAGACAACAGATAGAGCTCAACATATCGTAAACAAATATAGATTGAACGAAAATAAAAGAAAAAATTCAAAAAATATTTGTACACAGACCGTGAAAAATGTTTTTCAGTTGTTATCGAGAACGTGTAATCAGGAAAAAACATACAAATTTCAGAAGCCAATCGCAAGAAATGGTTACCGTTTGCTATGGTGTACGTTCCTAGATCTCCTAACTTTTGGGAAACCATAATCTTTAGTGACAAAACTAAGTCAGACTTTTAGATCTGATAGCAGCACTGGTTTAGCGAAAAAAGTGGTCTTCAGAAAATTATAATGTTATGAGACTGGGTAGGGAGTGTTTTCTCGTTTAAGAAGACATGTACGCTGAAGGTCTAGAAAACTTGAACTTTATAAATGATGACAATGGAATAGAGTTTATCTCAATATTTGAAGATAAAATATTAGATAAAATGTGCAGAAATTAGAACTTAAAAGTAGATTCATTTTCCAACAAACCAATGATCGAAAACATATCGCCAACTCGGTGCGGGAATGTGTGATAACAGCTCCATTCCCCTCCACAATATCACGGTATTACTTTATTAAACGTTTGTGTAATGAATTGAAACAGCGTATTTGAAAATACAATTTTATCACCAAAAAGAGATAAAAAACAGGATAATTTAATCATGGAAAACAAATTATTTAATGATTTTCTGTCCTATTCATTAATGCGTCACCTATTACCTCTAAAAAATCATAAAAAAAGGTATTTTTAGCATATCAAAAGGACTAAAAAAATGTATAAAGACCAATGTAGGTCTAGCTATGTAAATTTCAGATTGAAACGTTCTTAGTATTCTGTTTACTTAATGTTCATTATTGATAAAAGTATGGAAACTTTTTTGGCATGGTTTTGGTAAATATTTTTGATGACGATGCAATATTTCATTTTTGTTTTTCAAATAACAGTTTATTAAATTTAATATTAGCAAAGCTAGAGCTACTATTTTCAACATGTTTTTTTATAGTTCCAACTGGTTGGTTCAAGTTAATGGACAAAATGTATTAAAAGCATTTACCTAGTGAATGGAGATTTTTCTGATTGACTGCACACGAATATTTAATTCCAGTAGATAATATAAAATTATTGGCTCTAAATTAATACTTTTCTTCTCTTATCATATAGCTTGGTAATTTTAATATTTAAAAAGTAACAAAACGAAAAACCACGGTAAGATTCCACTTTATAATTCGGGCACATTTTAAAAAAAGCTTAATTTATTAATATTTAGTTTGAAAAACCTTATATTATCCCTTCGTTGAATTACATGAAAAAGATTTAAAAACATGTAGATCCGACAATTATCGTCATATCACTAATTTGGGTCAAAATAGGAAGAAATCATCAATGTGAATATAAACAAGGTTGTTATAATAATAAAATATTTATAATAAACATTAATTACTTATTGTTATTATTATAACTTAAGTTGAAAGAATGTTTAAAAAGTATTGGTTTATTGTCATGTTGTTATGGTTTATTTTAAAACCTTTATTTAATAGTTTATTTCTTTTTCTCTTATTTTTCATCAATAACATCTGTGATAGACATGAAATAAAATTCATACATAAGTATGTCATTTGTTCCTCAACCATAAAACGTTTTTCCCACCAATTTTTATATCAATTCTCATTTCAATTTTTAATTTAATTTTTTGATCTATATAAACTGCTCTATACTAAAACAATAAATAACGTTAATAAACGATTTATTTAATAAAATTTTAACAATTCACTTAAAGTTAATTGATATTGTTGAATAGACTAGTTTACGCACATCTAAAATAGTAATTTTAAAATACGAACAAAACAATTTTTTATAATTATACATAGGTATATTTATAATATATCCGAAATATTAAAACATTCCTAAATTAGGGTGTCCCGTTTTGTTAGGATCAAACTTAAACGCCTGATGTTATTACTTCAAATGAAGTTCTATAAAAAAATTTGACTGCTACAATATTACGTACGTAAATTTTAAACTGGGAGTAGGGATTATTGAAAAATGCCACGATTTAAAAATTTATTGTAAAAATCAAAATAGATTATTACATTACCGTAAGATTTCCAAATAGGTAGATAGTTAAGTAAAAATTGCTAGAATATGCAACAGAATCATGATCTTACTCCATTGGACAGTTTCACTTGAGGATATGTGAAAACTAAACCACGCCAGCTGACTTAAGAGAAAGAATAATGAACATATCTTACAAAGGGGAGCCCGTGAGGGCCGGGAGCTACTTTGCTCTCAAAAAATTCAGGTAGCTCATGTCATTTGCAAAAAAGTAGTTTCGGCGTTTATCCTAATGCGATCTAGTTTTTGAGAAAAAAATTTAAGAAAATCAAGCATATCTGATAAAAATTAATTGTCATAGTTTAAAATAGAATTTGATAGATTGATATTCTTGATTTTCTTTAATTTTTTTCTCAAAAATTAGACCGCGTTAGGATAAACGCAGAAACTACTTTTTTATAAATGATGTGAGGAACCTACCTGAATTTTTTGAGAGCAAAGCAATTCCCGGTCCTCACGGGCTCCCCTTTGTTAAATTGAGTTAAATTTATTTGTTATTTTATTATAAAGAAAGAAATGCTATTGCTTATTAAGTTTTTAGTTTAATGTAGCGAATTTCAATTCTCTGTATTCGCAAAGAGCAATTTATTACATGTTAATTTTTACAATATATACTAAAACAATAACAGTTTATAATAGAAAAATAAAAAACCTTTTCATATCAGGTTTCACAAACTCCTACTTTCAATTTAAAAATTTATAACTGTCACTCGACGAACGTTTCTGTTGCAGCCTGTCATTTTAAAATCTAAAATTGACGTGTCTTGGAATTTATGATAAATATGTACAATAATTTACGTACTGAATTTATTCTATTTAGCTATTAGACACTGTATATTTTATTTATTATTAAAAAAAAATGTAGTTTATACTCAAACAAAAATAAAGGTTGTTTATGAAATTTTCTGAACTGTTAAATAACAGGAACAGAATTTCTAAAAATGCCTATAATTAGATATAACGTAAATGAACATGGGCCTTGACGTAGATATAAATAAACATAACGAGACGTATAGACTGATATATAGTTAAGTATTTTAATATATTCAATTGAAATAGAATATTTAATCAACACGTCAATATAGATAGAGCCTTTTTGATTGACAAGTTTCATTAATACTTGAAAACTAAATGTTAAGAGTGGAAATGTAAGAAAGTTTATATATTTACTTTTACTAAAACTCCTACTTTATTTGATTTCTGAGTAAAATATTAATTGTTACTGAAACTAAACAATTTAGAGTAAAAAAGGCCTTAATTCTCACCGAAATATCGGTTGAACATAGCACGTTACCTAATATGACGTGTAACGGATATTTAGTCTCAGAATGCAATACCTTGCATAACAACGCTTAATACACATAGTAATCACCTTTGTCTTGTGTCCTATTAAATTGCACAACAGAAACNTACATAATAATGTGAACAACACTAGACAGAACACTCAAGATGGTTATCACTTTGAAAAACAAAATACTTAAGATTATAACAGGATAGGCATATTTAGTCAGAAACAGAAGAAACAGAACAGACCTAAATGTGGAAGGAAAGATTTAGAAATATTGCGAAACTAAATGGGACAAAAACTCATGAGTAAAACAATAACAAATAGAGCACTTATCACTCATCAACAATATATGGAACTAAACAACACCTAAGTATTATAAGCATTTTTTTTTTTAATTTTTGAAATGTACTAGTACATTTTTATTTAAAAAAGTTCTCGGAAAAATTACCCGGTCAGCTTATTTTCTCCCCTTTTCTTTGTCGATTTGCTTTTTCGAATGTAAGCTGCAAAAATGTGTTCACCTAAAATTGAATTTTGGTCCGAAACTCTTTTATAAAATACCAAACGTGTTCGTTATTGAAGAGTTTATTGTGGAAATAAAGCAAGCTATACAGGGAAATAATGAGCCGAACACGATCAAATTAGAAACACCAATTATTTTCCAGTGCGGTAGCAGCTAAAAACACAACGATGTAATAAACCATCGGTTTTGGGATTTCCAACGATTAAATATAAATTACTTTTCAGACGGTTAATTATACTTTGTTATTTTTTTTTGTTTTAAACCTTTAGACAAAAGAATTAAATTAATTATTTGTCTCTGTGGAAAAAAACCTTAAAATTGCTCTTTTACTGTATTCTTCTATTTACTCCATTAACATCCGGGTTTGCATTTTTCGTTAGAGTGCAACGGCTCACAATCGGCCATTTTGCGTTTAATAAAGATAAAGAGAGACGAGCTCACAATGAATATACAATTTAATCTAAGTAGAAGAAAAACTCAATTAGAACAAAGAGTTTAATCTTGTGTTAATATTATGTCTGAATATTTACGACCTTTTAAGAATGCTTTTGTAATTATTTGGGCTTTGTAGGGCTCGGCATCTTCTGAAATATTAGCCTGAACTGGATGTTTTAAGACGAAACCCTTTAAAGAAAAACAGAAGCATTAAGTTGTAGAGATAATGGGTCCCTTCGAGAGTTTTTTTTTATATGTATAGCTAAAAGTCAAATAAAGCTTTTAGACTTTTTCAGGTTAATTACATAAAAATTTTAAACGAAAAATGAACACGGAAATTTTATTTAATTTTCACAAAAATTCGACGACAGTTTTCAATACGATTAACAATGAAGTAACGGCCTGTTGGCACATTTTAATTAATAATAACCCCTGTAACATATTAAATCTCCCCTTTTGGTCCCATGCACACACAAAAATCCATATTCAAATTTCCATGTAATGGCAATTTTAAAAAGACACCGTGCATATATTAAAGAACCCTGATAACAGCTGAAGCCCATTCCTGCAAACTGGAGATTAAAACGTATTTATTTATAAATATATTCATTTATGCAGTAAAAATTCAACCTTGAGGGGTCAGAATGGACGACATAAAACAAAATAAAAGCGGAAAGAAGCGATAACGAAATGGTATTATTATTCCTCGGAGAATTGCTATATCATATTTAAGGGAACCTTAATTCGCCATAATACGCTTAGTAAGCTAAAAATAAGCCGTTTTATGAATTTTTTACGGAAACTGTTTCGGTTAACGCCAAGATGAAATGAATTTGTGCTCGGGTTTCCTTTACTTGCCCTTCAAGATTACAAAACATAAAAACAAAACAATAATTGAGTGCCAAAATTCCCCTTAAGGTAAATGACTACATTTTCGAAAAGATTTTAACACAGTGAGTGAACAAAGTCTCCATAACTACTTGCAATATGTACATTTCGTTTTTTAGATTTAATCACCAAAATAGAAGTAGGTATGAAAAAACATGACAATAAAAGCCAATACAAAATTTAATAACACGATTTTTACAAAATATGTATTATTTATATAAAAAAAATACATTATCAAAAATCATACCAAAATAATCTCCATACATATAGGAAATTCAATAAAAATCTCTTGTATACTCAGCTACAATTAATGAATGTACCCATAATTTGTTAAATGGAAAACAAATTACTTAATGATTTGCGACCCTATTCATTAATGTGCTACCTATTGTAAGAAGTTTTGCACTGGAATTCTGAAATACGGCTAAAAACGAACGAAAGAATCTGTAAAAATTAGAGCGCATTTCCAATGATTTTAATTCAGACATTGAAATGCAGAAAATCACTAAGAAATACAAAAGATATTATTGGAGAGACAACAGATAGAGCTCAACATATCGTAAACAAATATAGATTGAACGAAAATAAAAGAAAAAATTCAAAAAATATTTGTACACAGACCGTGAAAAATGTTTTTCAGTTGTTATCGAGAACGTGTAATCAGGAAAAAACATACAAATTTCAGAAGCCAATCGCAAGAAATGGTTACCGTTTGCTATGGTGTACGTTCCTAGATCTCCTAACTTTTGGGAAACCATAATCTTTAGTGACAAAACTAAGTCAGACTTTTAGATCTGATAGCAGCACTGGTTTAGCGAAAAAAGTGGTCTTCAGAAAATTATAATGTTATGAGACTGGGTAGGGAGTGTTTTCTCGTTTAAGAAGACATGTACGCTGAAGGTCTAGAAAACTTGAACTTTATAAATGATGACAATGGAATAGAGTTTATCTCAATATTTGAAGATAAAATATTAGATAAAATGTGCAGAAATTAGAACTTAAAAGTAGATTCATTTTCCAACAAACCAATGATCGAAAACATATCGCCAACTCGGTGCGGGAATGTGTGATAACAGCTCCATTCCCCTCCACAATATCACGGTATTACTTTATTAAACGTTTGTGTAATGAATTGAAACAGCGTATTTGAAAATACAATTTTATCACCAAAAAGAGATAAAAAACAGGATAATTTAATCATGGAAAACAAATTATTTAATGATTTTCTGTCCTATTCATTAATGCGTCACCTATTACCTCTAAAAAATCATAAAAAAAGGTATTTTTAGCATATCAAAAGGACTAAAAAAATGTATAAAGACCAATGTAGGTCTAGCTATGTAAATTTCAGATTGAAACGTTCTTAGTATTCTGTTTACTTAATGTTCATTATTGATAAAAGTATGGAAACTTTTTTGGCATGGTTTTGGTAAATATTTTTGATGACGATGCAATATTTCATTTTTGTTTTTCAAATAACAGTTTATTAAATTTAATATTAGCAAAGCTAGAGCTACTATTTTCAACATGTTTTTTTATAGTTCCAACTGGTTGGTTCAAGTTAATGGACAAAATGTATTAAAAGCATTTACCTAGTGAATGGAGATTTTTCTGATTGACTGCACACGAATATTTAATTCCAGTAGATAATATAAAATTATTGGCTCTAAATTAATACTTTTCTTCTCTTATCATATAGCTTGGTAATTTTAATATTTAAAAAGTAACAAAACGAAAAACCACGGTAAGATTCCACTTTATAATTCGGGCACATTTTAAAAAAAGCTTAATTTATTAATATTTAGTTTGAAAAACCTTATATTATCCCTTCGTTGAATTACATGAAAAAGATTTAAAAACATGTAGATCCGACAATTATCGTCATATCACTAATTTGGGTCAAAATAGGAAGAAATCATCAATGTGAATATAAACAAGGTTGTTATAATAATAAAATATTTATAATAAACATTAATTACTTATTGTTATTATTATAACTTAAGTTGAAAGAATGTTTAAAAAGTATTGGTTTATTGTCATGTTGTTATGGTTTATTTTAAAACCTTTATTTAATAGTTTATTTCTTTTTCTCTTATTTTTCATCAATAACATCTGTGATAGACATGAAATAAAATTCATACATAAGTATGTCATTTGTTCCTCAACCATAAAACGTTTTTCCCACCAATTTTTATATCAATTCTCATTTCAATTTTTAATTTAATTTTTTGATCTATATAAACTGCTCTATACTAAAACAATAAATAACGTTAATAAACGATTTATTTAATAAAATTTTAACAATTCACTTAAAGTTAATTGATATTGTTGAATAGACTAGTTTACGCACATCTAAAATAGTAATTTTAAAATACGAACAAAACAATTTTTTATAATTATACATAGGTATATTTATAATATATCCGAAATATTAAAACATTCCTAAATTAGGGTGTCCCGTTTTGTTAGGATCAAACTTAAACGCCTGATGTTATTACTTCAAATGAAGTTCTATAAAAAAATTTGACTGCTACAATATTACGTACGTAAATTTTAAACTGGGAGTAGGGATTATTGAAAAATGCCACGATTTAAAAATTTATTGTAAAAATCAAAATAGATTATTACATTACCGTAAGATTTCCAAATAGGTAGATAGTTAAGTAAAAATTGCTAGAATATGCAACAGAATCATGATCTTACTCCATTGGACAGTTTCACTTGAGGATATGTGAAAACTAAACCACGCCAGCTGACTTAAGAGAAAGAATAATGAACATATCTTACAAAGGGGAGCCCGTGAGGGCCGGGAGCTACTTTGCTCTCAAAAAATTCAGGTAGCTCATGTCATTTGCAAAAAAGTAGTTTCGGCGTTTATCCTAATGCGATCTAGTTTTTGAGAAAAAAATTTAAGAAAATCAAGCATATCTGATAAAAATTAATTGTCATAGTTTAAAATAGAATTTGATAGATTGATATTCTTGATTTTCTTTAATTTTTTTCTCAAAAATTAGACCGCGTTAGGATAAACGCAGAAACTACTTTTTTATAAATGATGTGAGGAACCTACCTGAATTTTTTGAGAGCAAAGCAATTCCCGGTCCTCACGGGCTCCCCTTTGTTAAATTGAGTTAAATTTATTTGTTATTTTATTATAAAGAAAGAAATGCTATTGCTTATTAAGTTTTTAGTTTAATGTAGCGAATTTCAATTCTCTGTATTCGCAAAGAGCAATTTATTACATGTTAATTTTTACAATATATACTAAAACAATAACAGTTTATAATAGAAAAATAAAAAACCTTTTCATATCAGGTTTCACAAACTCCTACTTTCAATTTAAAAATTTATAACTGTCACTCGACGAACGTTTCTGTTGCAGCCTGTCATTTTAAAATCTAAAATTGACGTGTCTTGGAATTTATGATAAATATGTACAATAATTTACGTACTGAATTTATTCTATTTAGCTATTAGACACTGTATATTTTATTTATTATTAAAAAAAATGTAGTTTATACTCAAACAAAATAAAGGTTGTTTATGAAATTTTCTGAACTGTTAAATAACAGGAACAGAATTTCTAAAAATGCCTATAATTAGATATAACGTAAATGAACATGGGCCTTGACGTAGATATAAATAAACATAACGAGACGTATAGACTGATATATAGTTAAGTATTTTAATATATTCAATTGAAATAGAATATTTAATCAACACGTCAATATAGATAGAGCCTTTTTGATTGACAAGTTTCATTAATACTTGAAAACTAAATGTTAAGAGTGGAAATGTAAGAAAGTTTATATATTTACTTTTACTAAAACTCCTACTTTATTTGATTTCTGAGTAAAATATTAATTGTTACTGAAACTAAACAATTTAGAGTAAAAAAGGCCTTAATTCTCACCGAAATATCGGTTGAACATAGCACGTTACCTAATATGACGTGTAACGGATATTTAGTCTCAGAATGCAATACCTTGCATAACAACGCTTAATACACATAGTAATCACCTTTGTCTTGTGTCCTATTAAATTGCACAACAGAAACTTGAATGACTCACGAACTTGGTTTTTGTCAAAATGAGCCGATTTTTTTATATTTTTGCTTTGGTCAACCCTTTTTTTGATATCTATTTGTGTACTTTTAATGTAAAATAGAAGTCCGCAATATTAAACGATTTTTACATGAACTTATTAAATAACATTAATAAAATATTAAAAATCTTGGAAAAAAAGTAGCAAAATCTAGTGTCAAAGAAAAAAATAAGTACCTACTAAACCCTTCATTTTTTAGATTTGTATTCTTATTTTATGACTTTAAATATGAAAGTCTATGTTATTAGAAATTTAAACTGGATATGTAAATTGTCTTTCAAAAACATCCAGCAAGTATTTGAAATTTCTTTTAAGCCAATTCAGTATTCGTTGAATTCAGTCCCATACAGGTAATGATAAAGTTCCGCATAAAATTCATAATTTCGTTATACAAGATTTTTCGAAAAAATCGTCGGACAGATCAATTTTAAATCAGTTATTTTCTACGAGAAAAAATCATTTCTGCAATCATTTTTTTAGAGTAATTACGTTATTATTCATGTTTTTAAATGACAAGTCCCAAGTTTTTTTCTTAATATTAAGAGATCTTTTTACTTGTTGAACGGAGGTGGAAAAATATTTGTACCTTACATAACAATTTGTTTTAAAAAAATGTAGTATTAATGAAAGATAATATATATTTTGTTTTCAAATAAACGATGCAATTTGTAGTTACAACAAAAGAAATTACCACTAACATAATCAAAATCAATCAATCAATCAATCAATCAAAATCAATCATTTTTAATTTATTTCAATATTATTAATACTTTTCACAAATAAGGTTGATCCAAAAATACCACGTAATGGTTCCAACAAAATGTAACTTAACGAAAATGTTCAAATTGCCCTCCTTTCACAATTTGGCACTCTCCTGCAGGCGTGTAAACATTCTGTGTGGCACGTTCAATAAAATCGGGGTTTATGTTCTGCATTTCCAATCTAATTTGCTGTTTTAAATCCTCTAAATTTTGCGGCCAACTCACATAGACTCGCGATTTCAGATGACCCCATAAAAAAAAATCAAGGGGTGTTATATCAGGTAATCGAGTTGGCCAATCAATCGAATCACGTTTCCCCATCTAACGATTAGCAAAAATGTCTTCGAGGAATCAACGAACTTCAGCTGCAAAATGAGGAATCTTGTTGGAACCAAATATTTTCATGTGATGCATTTGGATCAATTTCATTTGTAGTAAGTATTGATAATATTGGAACAAATTCAAAACTATTGATTTCGATTGATTGATGTTAGTACTAATTTTTTTTGTTTGAACTCGAAATAGTACTATTAATTTGAAAATAAAATATCTATTATCTTTTATTAATAATGCATTTTTCTCAAAGAAATGATTATGTTAGGTCCCAATATTTTCACACCTACGTTCTACTAGTAAAAAAGGTCTCTTAATATTAAGAAAAAACTTGAGAACCATTATTTAAAAAATAGTTAGTCGGAACGAAATGACGATAAAAGTGTTTTTTACACAAAGAAAATACTACCTTAAAAATTAAATTAACCTGTCCGAGGATTTTTCCGAAAAAACTTATAACAAAATTATGAATTTTATGAGAAACCTTATCATTGCGCTGTATATTTTTCAAAGACATTAAACTTTTGATACTAGCAGTCAAATCTACTTATTCGCATGATATGCATCAGTTAGTTTGAATAATGTTACGAATATTGCAGGTCAGTTGAATAATTACCCTTAATTAGATCATAAAAAGGGAATTTTTAAATATTAAAAATTATAAAGAACCAGGCACAAAGTATAAGAATTCTGCATTTCGGTCAAAATTTCTTAAACTTTTCATGTAGAAAGAAAAAAATTAAGCTCATTAAATATGTACAAAAAAAAACAACATAAATTCCAATTTTTAAATTATAATCTCTGTACCTTTTGAAAAAAATCGCATCATCAATCGAACATAAGGTTAAATCATTAGAACGCATGTCGTCAAAATAGTTTTGTTTATTACCTTCAATATAATTAACTGGATTCCAAGTGATGGAATATAAAAAATAAATGTAAATGATAACAGTTGATGGTTTATTTATACACAATAAACTGGACAACTGACCAGTTATCAAAAATATATTTTAAGAAATTATTTGATACTCATAATGATAGAATTTATTTTATTATGTATTGGTTCTTTAGAACCAATAAAATCGATGAATCTATCAACGTATGTGATTTTGTTCAAAAGATTCAGAGTTTATATTCTAAAAACTGGAAATTATTTTGTTTTTTTCGTTACACTTTTAATTTTTTTTTATCTACACTTAGGGACGGATAAAAGTGGACGACTCTTCAAGTAATTTTTCCCAGATTTTGGTAAGTCCGGATTTTATCTACAGATTTTTTGCCTGTTATCGACAGATAATCGATCAGATAAGTGACAAGGTGACTAAGACGGCAAAAAGGCCAATTTTAAATTTTAACAACTACTGCACTTAATGGTCATCCTTCTTCAAATAGTGTAAGTATTTAAGTTATTTCAAATGAACTTAACCGACCCGTTGTCCTATATTTAAAATTATAATTTATTTGTCGTTGTCATGTCAGTTGCAATAATAAAAAATAATGAAAAGATAAGCAAAAGTTCAAAAGCCAAATTTACAAAACAGCTATTCAGTTCATTTTTATCTGTCTCCAACTGTACATGAAAAATTTCAGAAATTTTGTTCGAAATGCATGGATTCTATACACTGTATATGGTTGTGATTCTTTGCAAATTTAAATTTTATAGCGCTTCATCAGTAATAATTGAACCACAGTGATCTTATTATATTTTTTATACAAAATCTTTAAAACTAAATCACATTATAGAAGAAATTTATCCTTGAAAAACTATATCAGTAAATTAAGTAAGAAAATATCATGTTCCATACGTTAAAAATAAACGATCCTTAAAGCCGTTTACTTTGGCTCCATCCCACGTAGAGCAAACAAATATCTAGTAAATGGTTAGCGTTATAGCGCGAACCCTTTATATACAAATATAATTTATATGAATTGTTATTTTTTTGCAAAAGCACCTGCACATTGAAAAATAAATGTTTTATTCGTGGCACTATTAATGTCTCTCATATTTATTTTATGGATCGGTTATAATGTGGACACCTGTTATCGTAAATATTTATCGAAATTAGAATGGTCCATGTTTTAGTTATGACCCAAATAAATATTCGTTCAACAGGAATCAATTAGGTCGAACGAGGGACTTTGAAACAACATAATTGCTCAACGAACTCAAATGTTGACACATTTTAAGTAATTATTATTTCGGTTTCAAATATTCTCTTGTAAGAATTTGTATAAAAATGTTGTAGAAAAATAATGAATACATTACTTTTAACTTCGTTTTGTTTTATCTTCAAAATTGTTTCTGCAAATAAAGATGTCAATAGATCGTAAGGGTTGGTATATTTCAAAAGATAGATCGAATACTGGTCTCGTGACTTTTACCCTTTTCTTCTCTTAGATTAAGCTCCAGCCTTGTTTCGAGTACGAATTGATCATATCATTTGTTTGAATTCTGGTTAGGATTTATATTTAGTTGCGAGAATTTCGATCGATTTCGTTTATTGTATTTTGATCTTAGATTATTAGCTCAATACGTCTTGAAGTAGGTAATGGTAAAAGAAAATTGTTTACGATTTTATGACTGTAATCATACCAATATTTATAATAATTTTTCGATTACACTTTTTAGGGTGAAAATCGGCTTGATCGTAAATTGGAATTTGTTTTCAGTTCTTTTGTTTTTAATTAATATTTTGAGAGAACAACCCAATTTTGAGACACCTGTTAAGGTAAACAATAACATGAACCTATACTAACCCCAAACCCTAAACATTCAAAATAAACAGATTTTATGCTCATGACTTATTTTAATCTGAACTCATTAGAAATGCATCACGAGTGTTTTGAGAACCTACTTGACATTTGAACTTTAAAAAGTAACCCCAGAATCTCTCTCAATCAAGAGATTTATCACTAAGCATAGAAGTCTTAGAAGGATTTATCGAAGAGTTTCTATAGGGGAAAACAGGAGACCCTTAAATAATAAGACTCAAATATTAGAGGCGTTCTTAGAGAACACAAAGACAAATGCTCAGAAAGTCCAAAAATCGAAAGCTAGTTCAAAAGACTTTTGGCACATGTAAAGAAATTTCCATAAAGAGAAGATTAAGATTAGACTCTTATGGCATGCAAAAGCATTGCGTACACGAACATAAGGCATTAGCGGAACCTTTGGAATAAGGATGTTATCCAAACAATAATAACGACGAATATTACGAAATACTGGTGGGCTTGGGGGACGAGAACCATTTCCCAAAGTGGGAAATTCGGTTGCTCTGAAGGAAATCAATATACGGGAAGAGCAAAAGTTAAGAAAGCGACTGGCAGTAACACAATCGCAAATCTCGTTTAAAAAGCTCACCGGAAAAAGTATGGTTGTCGTTTACAACATAGCCAATGCTCTGCTAGGGTACTTTTTTAGCACATATAAAATAGGTCAGATCTTAAGGCTGCATAAGCCTCGTAACGATAAAATTTTTCCACAAAATTTTAGACCAGTTACTATAATACCGAATATGAGGGAAATTGTGTAGAATTGTTGTATAATATGGGTTCTTACATTTAGAGAAAATACAGACAAAAATATTAAAAATCTCCACTTTCAGTGAAAATTTCCATTTAACAACGAGAATATTTTAATTTGCATAACACGCGCATTCGATAGTGTGACATGAAATATTCATTCATAAAATAAATGTTACTGTAGTGTATATAATATACAGAGTGCCAAAAAAATAGCGCATAATACAGGTAACTTTTTAATTAGAAAATACTTCACTGAGTACGGTAATTGGAACGACCAAATTTGAAACAAATTCTGATTTTTGATTCTAATTTTTTCTCCTCTTTTTACTTATGTCCTGTTTTCCAAATAGTGAAGATATAGAATTTTCTATATTTAGAAAATATTTTATAGTTCGTTTGATAAACCTACAACTACTGTTTGTACTTTTTCAGGCATAACCAGCGAATCGATGACGATCCACTCATAGAGATATTACTGGACTATCACTGGATAAATATTTACAGAGTGGTCCCTAAGGGTGTTCCAATATTTAAGGAGCTGATTCTCTGGATTGTTCTAAGATGAAAATGTTATATAAATGTATGTACTAAAATGACCCCCCATTTCCTTATAAGAATTAACATAGTAACCCCTAAGCATGTCTATGGTTACAGAATTTTTTTTAATAGAAGGAAAATGTAGTGTTGTGACTACTGTATAGGTTTTCCGAGTTTCAATAAAACAACTTGAGCCATTTTGAAAATATAAAGAAAAATATTTTATTTTTCTTAAAATTTAAGACCCTGTGTCTTAGAAACTACTCATTTTAGAACATATATTTTTATAACATTTTCGTCTTAGATATGTCTATCTAGAGAATCAGTTCCTTAAATATCGGAACAACCTGTATGGTTCAGTCATTCTGCTCTCTAACAAAAAATTAGGGGTCATATCCAGGCATAATATCAAATCCTGTTTATTTATTTTAATTAACAGCTATTCTCATTGTTACAGACCCAATTGCCTGTATACAGTGAAAACAATAAGTCTGGAACAAATTGATTTAAAATTCAAGGATTCGTTTTTGGAAAAAAGCTTGGACCCATTGATTTTTATTTTTTCTTTCGATTTTTTTGATGGTAAAATCATGTATACAGGGTAACCAAAAACCAAGTTACAACAACAAACTTCATTTTTTCAAATGGAAACACTTATTTTTTATATTATTTTGGAATTCTCTTTCAAATTCTAAGTATGTTTCATGTCCCTTATCCTACACCTAAACTCAACAGTTACCTGAGAAATTTACGATTGAAATGGTATATGAATAAAGTTAGCAGTTTACGTTTGACTGACTTGAGCTATCAATACCTATAGATATATTCATATGTAATTTCAATTGTAAATTTCTCAGGTAACTGTTGAGTTTAGGTATAGGATAAGGGACATGAAACATACTTAGAATTTGAAAGAGAATTCCAAAATAATATAAAAAATAAGTGTTTCCATTTGAAAAAATGAAGTTTGTTGTTGTAACTTGGTTTTTGGTTACCCCGTATACATGATTTTACCATCAAAAAAATCGAAAGAAAAAATAAAAATCGATGGGTCCAAGCTTTTTTTCCAAAAACGAATCCTTGAATTTTAAATCAATTTGTTCCAGACTTTTTGTCCTTACTGTATATGTGATATTGAATTCCTGATTTTGATTTCTTGTGGCTGAATACAGTATAGCCCATTACAGATGCTTATGCCAGGATTCCACGCCCTAAGTTATATGCTAGTAAGGACCTAATTTTTTGTTTTCAAAGAAAAAAGCAACGCACTGAAAGTAATTATACCTACCGATGGTTGATTAATTGTCACATAATTAACTTTTAATTATAAGTTATAACATTATAGCATTATATGATTTATATTATTTCTATTACATTACATTGTAATCATGATTTCCCATGACATAATTCTCATAACTTATTATTTTATGCGAATGACAACTTATGATCTAAATTGAAGTATAACTAATTACAACAGCCCTTAAATTAAAAAAAAATGCAGAAAGTAGCAAAATAATTCTTGGTTTCTCTCATATTGAAAAATAAGATGGCTGTGTGCTATCATTATTTATTGTTTATTGAATTGTCGTATGACTAGTATCTCTTTCATGAGATAGAGGTTTACCGATAGATGCATTTGGAGTAATTGCTGCATTATTGTAGCCACACTTATTCAAAAAAAAAGTCCTTAAAGGTAGAAATATGTTTATCATTCAATTGAATATTTAATATTTCAGAAATATTTTTCTGTGAGGATACCATCAAGAAAAGAAATTAAAATTTAATATGTAAATTAAGATTCCCACGAGATTTTGACTTTGAAACAACAATGCGTTTCTACCAAATATGCTGTAATCCAATCCAACAATATTAACAAAAAGTCTTGTATTTCTTTTTTTAACATTGTAATTGTCAAAAGTTGTTATACCGACGTTAACATTCATAGTATTATCTACCATAAATATCGATTTATGCTTGTTCCTTAAATGTTTTTAATGCAAAATTCAATAAATTTATAATTAAATAAAGTAAATTATTTAAATTAGTATACATATAGTTCGGTTAAATTATTTTGTATTCCTTAATAGATCCGGTGTAAATTTGATATGTTGACAGCTGGATAAATGTTCTTTTCAGCTGCCCTATTAGATGTTGATTGCCAGGCAGGACAAGGGCCTCTTGAAAATCTATTATCTTCAATGCTCCTGGTTTTGAGGCGTGAAATAAATATTTCGACTATGCTCTTGGAACGGTTTTCCTATGAATAATATTAAAATCAATTTTATTTTCAGCCTGATGTCTTCCTTATCGTTTCTATACGAGATTTTAGGTATGACCAATGCCTGTTCAAATAAAAGAATCTGATATTCTTACACTTTAACCGTTTGTTGTTAATAATAATAATCTTAAGAGTAAATATTTTCTATTTTGGGCCCACTTCAAGTTCGTTAAATGGGACAAGAAGTTCCACTTTAAACTTGAATCTCAGTCGGGACATTGTTTATTCAAAGGATTACTTGCGTACCTGCATCCCGAATTCCTAAGATGCTTTTCACATGAACGTAGCTTTAAATATTGTGTTGTGTCTTGAACTCAGCTATCGTCAAAATTATATTCAACTAATAGTTTCAATATTGTGAACTAAAATAATGATAAAGGTTTCCATGAGTATATAAAATCTGTATTTATTTCTTCATAAAACATTTTTAAATCAAGATACAAAGAAAATTATTTATTAATTTTATTTTCTTTTGGTCTCGTTTATCATAATTATTAGATAAACTACTTTTGTACAAACCGTATCTATCTTTTGTACCTATTAATATAACGATTCCTATTAAAGAATACTCGAAAGTATCTATAAAATATGTTTATAATATTATTAAAATGTTCTGCTGTATAATTGAAAGAATAGAAATCGTATTGCATATTTTGTTCTAAAATATTTTAATAAAAACATCTCGATTTATAGAAAACAGAATATATTGTTAACGTGATTATTTGACTTACAGATACTATCTTTCTGAACCAATATTGAGGAAATCTGTTGTTTGTCCAGTAGCATACAATTTAATCATGTGATATGGATTACCTGGTTTAATTGAATGAATAATTACGGGACTAATTAATTGTTTCCCTCAATAGATTGGATCACAATTTACCAGCTAAAGTTTTTCAATGACCACTGGGTTGATAAAAAAGTAATTTCGACTTTTTAATTCAAATAATTAAAATAATAAAATTTACTCATTGTTTTCTGCAAAAAAAATCTTTAATTAATCGTGAATTTTCCATTTTGATCGATACTTTTTGCCATTTGTGCGACAATTTCATGTTTCCGCGCTCAAAGGAACTGTTCCTTGTCATCAAAAACTGAACCACGCCCCATTTTAGATCAATAGTGAAAATTGTAACACGAAAAAAGCTTAACAAATTCGAAATATTCATAAACAATAATCTGAAGTTACAGTAAGTCTAGGGCTATTGAGCGGTTGCGATATATTAATAATAATTATTATTATCAGCGAAATATGTATTATAATACATATTTCGCTGATACATAATTTTTCGCTAGTTGTAAAATGGTTTAACATTATTCTGGTTCTTTGCAATTTACCAAATATAGTCGATTTCTTCAATTTCTTGTTGTAATTTTGTTAATTGTAAAGATTTAACGACTGAACTATAAAATCACAAAATATAAAACATTCTTTAGATTCTCAACAAATTGAAAACTTGGGTCTATTTTTTTGATGCAACTAATTTTTCAATTAGATCTATGCTGGTTCATCAAGCTTAGACCATGATGATTTTCGAACGACGTTATTATTATTGTAAACAGTCCATTTTCCATCATCATTGATGATTTGTTCAAAAACGGAACAATGTAATTGCACTTGAGATGTAAATCTAAAATGCTGATTTAACATTTTAAATGAATTCCTCTCAATTCATGTGGAACCCAAAAATCAAAATTCTTAACTAATCCAAGACGTTTTATGTGATTTTCAATTGATGTATGTGATTAACTTCTTTGCAAATTCTTATACAAATGCATGACAATCCGTTTCAGTTATGGCCTTAATTTGGTCCTTATGAATGTTGGTTGGTCGAATCGAACGTTAGTTATGTTACAGTTATACAGTGAGAACGTAAAGATTGGAATAAATTCATTTAAAATTAAGTGGTTTGTTTTTTGCAAAATCTCTCGTCGATTTTTATTTTTGAATGCGATTTTTTTAGAGTAAATATATGTATACAAGGTGGCCACAAAACAAGTTACGATAACCAACTTCGTTTTTTCAACAATACTTTTTGTTCCACACCAACGAGACATGTTGGCCATGGCCAACAAATGAAAATATCTCCAACCAAAGGTCGATTGATATGAATCGATATAAATTGATAAAACCAAAGTCAATATATAAATAGTAAATAAAGTGAAAAAGGTCTATTATCAAGTGAAGAAAATGAAAACATACTTATACTTACATATTTACAAAATTACCGAAGAGGGAAAGATTATTGGATACATCCGTATGTCATGAGCCCTTGCATAGCCTGCTAAGTCGCTCGACCTTTCAGCCATAGACCCTATATGGGATGTGATATAATCCTGCATAGGATGGGTCAATTGTCGGCTTTTATAATGGGCCTTCAAAGGCTGAAGAGTAAATCCAAGTTGCATTTCACTCAATTCTACAGGAAGACATCGAGAGACTCCTTAGAGGCACGGCTCGGTTAAAGGAGTGTATCCGTTAATAAATATTTTATCCGGTTGCAACACATTATTAATATTTTTTAGATTGGATATTATATTTTCGGTTTATAAAACTTTCGTCGTTTAAATCTTTAACGGGTAAAGCTAATATCATAGGTGATTCTAAAATTACCCGTTTTTCTAACTTTACCCGTAATATATATTTAGTTTTCCAAAAGATTACTAAAATATTTTTACGTTTACTGGGTGTTGCATTTTCAACGTCATTAAGTATACGAATATAGATATTTGTTAACTTCATCAGCTATTTTTAAGTTAATATCTCTTTGAGGGACCATTGATAATGAACCAGAAATGTGATAAGACACGCAACGAGTGTTGACCCATGGAAAAAAATAATATTGACTGGCAACATGTTGATGGCGTGTTCTATTATCTCCATGTAGTTCGGTTACATTGAAATGAATGATGGTAACATGCGAAGAAATATCGTAAGCAACAAATTTTGCTGTCGACTAGCTACATAAGGACTGGGCCGAAGGCTAACACTAAGACAGAAATCACATCAAAAAACAAATGTTTTACACAAACTAAAAGCAACAAGAGGTTTTGCACTTTTTTATGACTACAATGAAGTCCGGTTATAACGAATTACTTAAATATATCTCAAACACCGAAATTTTTTCGATAAGCTCAATTTACTTTTTTTTGGAATATAACGAACTCCGGATATAACGAACCAGATTTGATACCAAAAATCAAGTTTATTGTAACTGGGCTTCACTGTATTTAAATATCAGATTAAGAATATTCTACGTATTCAAAGACGGATATTTTTACTCAAATTGGTGCGAACACAATTTTCCTTTCTCATCCATTTTAAAAATCACAAAGACAACGAAACAACAAGTTGCTTCAGTGACCGGAACGAATATTGTCGCAAACATAAGTCGTATGTTGTAAACCAACATTTTTTCGAGTGCAAATATTTAAGTTTTCGCAAAAAAAACTGTTTACTAAATCATGATTTAGATTCTATTCAATACAGGTATACGTATTGAATAGAGAAATGTTTTGATGAAGGAACTAAACAACAAGCACTTACTCAGAGCGCTAAAATTCAAATCATGATTGAAATTTTAAACAGTTAACAACTATCGAGAAAAGTTGTACGTGAGGTCATTTCTTTTTCCGTAACTAGAAGTATTTCCACATTCAAATATTATTAAAGTAACCCTCGTTTTAATAACGTTAAATATATGAATGAAATATTGAAACCAAAGTTGATTTTTTAATTTGATGCGTTAATCATTGAGATAAGAACGAAATAGCTTCCCAAACCTGGAAATAAAAGTTTTTTTCTAAATAACCATTTATGAACTGTGATTAGATACAAAAAAAATATTTTTTGTTTATGTATTTATATTAAACTTTTTTTATTTGGAAACTTTTATAAAAATTATTATTCTTTTAATTTTAATGGCGAATTTTCATTAATTAAAACCATTAATTTTAATTGCTGACGACAAGATTAGAGTCAATTAAAAATGGGTATGCACAGCGACAGGAGCTGAACATATGACCAAATAAATTTGCGTTGGAAACTTACCGGGATCAATTAATTGAATCTTGTTCGAGAGCCTCGAGAATATGCTGACGGGGTCGATAAATTTACTACTTAATAGGCTATTGTCTGGTCGTTATTTTATTAACTGTCGCAGTTAGAAATGTGTAATAATGCCAATTTTGATGTTACTTAATCAATTATTCATTTAGCCTCAATTTGGTAGATAATTTACATATTTGTTTTATTTGTTCATTTTGCGATTTTCTAATCTATCCATTTTTCTAGCAATGACAGCACCAAATTATAAAACCTTTAACAAATTTGTTTGTGGCGATTTATAATGTCGAAGCAAATCACTCAAGGTAGTAACATTAACTTTTACTGAAAATTTTGCCTTACTTGAAGTTGAAAATTAGAAACATAGGTTACTAATAGAATAGTGAAACATCATCATTTTTGCAGTTGAGAAGTTTTTAATAACAAGTATGATGTTAGGTATCGTACTAATAAAGACTGCATTTTTAAAGTTAAATAGAAAAATTTTATTATGCAATTTATTCTTTTTCATATCGTTTTGACGTATCTTGAAATTGGGTTACAAGCTCCTCTTCATCGTTACCACTTGTCCAACCGGAACAAGAGCGACACACTAACTTATGTGAAGATGCGGTTTTAGATATAAAAATTCAATACTTACATGTGGCACACACCACGTATTAACAACTAATCCTTTATTGTTATTCTATACGAATCTTAACAGTTGATTTAAATAAGTAGCTTGAATGATACATACTTCGCCAAGTTGCGTTAAAAATAAATGTGAAATTGTAATGCAGCTATTGCTATTGCTATACATTGTAATAAAATATATCTTTTTCTCAAAATGTGTGCTTAAATAAAAAAAATCGTTTCACAGATATATTCAGTATAATATCGTATATTTTACGTTTAAGAATAGTATTTTATAGTTTTCAGTGTTAAAATAGCTATAAATTAGAAAATACAACTATCTAAAGGGCAAACGGCTCCTTGGCTTTATCAAATAAAGCAATAAATTTCCGTAAAATGCTTCCTTGAAATTTCCCTTCCAGGAATAGAATATATGCGTAAAGCTTGTAATTAATAGTATTAATAATCATAATTCTTGTAGGTTTCAAAAACGGTCAACAAGACCGTAACTAGCTCGAGATTCAGTTGGCCTTGCCTTGTTCTTAGCAACACATAAATCTTTGCGCTCTGGACTGCGGTCTGCCATCCTCGATACACGCCATCGCTTCTCCTGCAAGGCATATACCCTGTTTCCCCTAAACGAAATGGTTTTTTTTATTTATTATTAAAAAAATTATTAAGAAGAACAGGATGTGGTCGGCATTCCTAATAAATCCAACAAGTCAAAGGTCGGCAGGCAACCTTTTGACCAGCGCAGGTATATTTGAGGAGTATCCCAGACATTCAAATGTAAGAGAATGCCAAACGTCAAAGAAAAAAAAGAAAACCATATAGTTGTAAATACTAAAAACGGGTGCTATTCCATTTGTAAAAATACTCAGAAAAAAGTAGACAACCATCCGCAGGCACTATACGATAATACGGTGCCCATAGCCACCGTATTGTCGATCCTTATAGTAGAATACATTGGTTGTACATATATGGGATGTATATGTAATTAAGCACCACAATCAGGTTGTAATAATAATTAAACTTAAGTATATTAACTGTACATAGTGACTAACCTCATTTTGAATGCAAACCTCACACCGACGAGTCAATGATTAGTGGGAAATCACATTTATAGATTCATTATACATACGTACATGTAGAGCATTAGCGACAGCTATTCTATATTAATTCCATAAATTTACATTTTTTCATTTTATTTCTGTGTAATTATAATGGATGTAGAAATACTTTTGTTTCTGTAGACAAGCTTTTTTTTCAAAACAAATAGTATTGACCTCTGAAATCAATCTACTAATTTTAATGGATAAAAAGACCCTTTGTAGAAATCTTTTTGCAAAATGTGGTTTATTGATCATACGAGAGTTGCTTATATGTGAAACATGTTTGATATAACAAATGATGCGCAATATTCCAAAAGGAATATTATTCCCAAAAAATATTATCCATTTTTTACTGTAATAAGTCATTTAAATACGATTTTTACAGAATTAAAACAATCCTATATAAGTGACTTATTACATCAAGAAAAATGAATATATTCTTTTAGGATAATATTCCTTTTGAAATTTTGCTCCTCAAATTGTTTTCAACGTTTCATGAATTTTATGTTTTCCCCTACTTCCATATTGTAAAATTCCTGAAAACATATTTTTCATTCTCAATTCTCTGTAAATTGTAAGCATGCCCAGATAAAGTTCACCTTTAATTATTTTCCTTCATTTAATGAAAATCATTTATTTTTAGGGTAAACCTCTAATATTTGGTAACCTTGTTTTCTTTTTGGGACGATATAATTTGGAAAAAACGACACATTACCTCTAACTTTGTAAAAATTATTGAAATGACGAAAAAGAGAAAAACAAAAAAAAACAATTAATATTTATGTATTCATAAAAGAAAAAATATAGCATATAAGTTGTGTTCAAAAATTTCCAAAAATTGCAATAACTTATTTCAACAAACTTATTATGTTAAAACAGAAAATATGCTAGATGTTATCCTGAAACAGAAGTGAAAAGCAAAATGTTTAATTAAATCCTTTGTGAAAATTATTTTGTGCAGAAATGTTCTTGCACAAGCCCTAACAACTAGACAGTGAGTTCTAAATTGGTAATGGGGGGAACCGAACTATAAGAAATTGAAAAACGGTCAAATAGGAAAGGTTTTACACAATTTAGTTCTCCTATCAAAGATAAGAAACAACGATTCTAGTTTTTTATATTTTCAATTTTTTTTTTTTGTAAAAAATGAAATGTTGCATTTTCGACAATCATTTATAACTATCCTATTTAAAAAGATACATATTTCAAATTTCTAAAACTCTTTCTTTTTGCGTAATTTCGATTAATAAGGCATATTTTCTGTCCCGCGGTTCGGTTATTTATAAAAACCATCAAGTATTTTATTTATTATGACGAACATTTAAAATTTTTTAAACATGAAAAAGGAAAATTTATTTCTTTACTACGATCTATTACACTTGTAAAAAAATATATATTTAAACTGATCATTTTACATTTTATTCGACGTGACGTCCATCAGAAGGAATGCATTTTTAATGTTTTTTAAACATTTTTTTCCTATTATTCTTAGGTAGTGGCTTGTAGATTTGATATAATTCTTCCTGTTTTCTTGATGTTGAGATATCGACTAATTGGACCATTAATTTCTTCTTAAAAGAGAAGGAATTGTTAAAGTTATGAAATTAAATAGTTCCAATCATTAGAGAATCGTTTCAGATAACTTTCAAAAAGTTTGGATCGAGTAAGATACTAGTCCAGCTCATAATCCTAGAACTATTCCGAATTTGTTGTTTAAGACATTGGGAGAAAATGTTATTTCTAATAATGGACTTGTTCCTTGACCAGCGCGGTCTCCCGATATAACGGTTTTGTGTTTCTATCCAAAGGGTTATGCTAATAAGGAAATGTTTAAATTAGAGTCGTCGGAAACAATCCAACATTGAATAATAGAAGCTTTAAATAATATGAATAGAAATACGTTTTTTTAATTAAATGTTTTTAATAAAAGTTGAATGCGCACTCTTGCGAAATTTTCGAATAAAGAGTAGTTTTTGCTTTTCTCTTTATAAGTATTTTTTTTTTGACAAGTGAAAAACATTGTTGTAAACGGAAAAAATGCCATTTTAAATGCATCAAAAATGGTCGCCGTAAAAATTTAAAAAAATGCTGATGATAGTTACAGGTGAGCGAAACTGCAGAAAAAAAATTTAATGAAAAAATTGAAATTTATGAAAAAGGTCCTTTAGAGAACTTTTTACAGATTTGAAATATCTTTTCAAATAAAAAAGATATAAATGATTTTCAAAAATGCAACATTTCAATTTTTTAAATATACAGGATGTTGCATGACGTATGGGACAAGGTTCAACCAAATAGAGTACAGCTCAAAATAAGTCGGTCTAACTAAACTTACCTTACAATTAGTCCAAAAGTTGATAATAATGGAGATACAGGGTGTCAAAGTTTAAAAAACAACATTTAATTATTTTTAACTTCCAAACGGCTTAAGATTTTTAATCAAATTTGGTATATGAGTTTAGCATATTGGTAGGTATAACTCAAAAAATTACTAGCTTTAATCATTCATTGCAGTGGCAGAGGCATGGGTCTCATATTTCATGAAAATTTTTAAAATAAGAGGACATGTAGCATGTATTATTTTTGCCACTGCAATGACTGGTTAAAGCTAGTAATTTTTTGGGTTACACCTACCAATATGCTAAACTCATATACCAAATTTGATTAAGAAATCTTGAACTGTTTGGAAGTTAAAAAATAATGAAATGATGTTCTTTTAAACTTTGCCACCCTGTAGCTCCGTTATTATCAACTTTTGGACTAACGCAAGTTTGGTAAAATCGATATATTTCGACCCCCCTTATTACCAGTTACTTTTTTGTTCGTATATTATTTATATTATCCATTCATTACGGGACACCCTGTATGTATTATTATCTAAACGCCTGTTGATATTTAACATTGTAACAATGAAAGCCAGCTTCTTTGAAAAAACTTAAAAATAAAAAAAAATTAAACTTCTTCTTTTGAAAGTGCAACGTCTCATCTATATGAACATCGATTGTGGAATTTTATGGAATGATAAGGATAGTAACTCGAGTAAAATAACATTGAACAGAAAATATCGCTACTAACAATAAGGTTCATTGAGAAGTAAAAATTAACAAAAAATGGATATAAAATAAACGCGAAGGCGCAACATGTGGATTAGGACATTTTTGCTTATAACTATTTTATAATAAAAGTTATTGTTAGAGTTATTGGAAGCTGATTAAGTACAATTATAAGTCGTTTTGTTTAAAGTTTATATTTGTAATCATGAGAACACAAAATTAATTCTTAAACTAAAACTCAGATTCACCACAATCAAAAAAAAACTTTTTAACTACTAACTTTTTTTTTGCGCCCTCTTCTTCTTACTAACTTAACTTTATTAAGGTACCAACCTTATATCTAAAAATAAAAAACTATTCTATTGCCAACCTTCAACAGTTATAATAAAATATTATTAACAAAAATTGTAGATAACATTATTATCTAAAAAAAAGTTCTATCATAAATTTTTGTAGGAGTTATAGTTTTCAAGATAAATAAGAAAAAAAATTTCACCCTTATTTTCAAGATGGCGACTGAGCGATACCGCCCCCCACCCCGAAAACTCAAATTTATATTTGGGTTTGACCCTTTTACATGATAAAAATATAAAATTGCCGCCTACACCAAAATGCACGGTTCGATAACAAATTTACTGGACTAACGAAATTTTGGGGGTAGTTTTCACCCCCAAAATTTCGTTCCTTATTAAGAGCACTTAAGATTTGGACAACTGTTCTTAGATTGGTCTACAGTATATGTGTGCAAAATTTCATTAAAATTGGTGAGATACACTTGGGGCGGTTCCCATTATAAGTGCAATTTGCCAAGTAATCCATTAATAATATGTGTACTTACCAACAGCAGTATCATATTTAATCATTCGATATGATAATGCCGAGTGCAAATATATAAACTGGATAAATGTTTCGGGACATTTTCAGTCGAAGTTTATCAATTTTAAAATAATCTTGGTGGTTTTGTGCGCGTTTTTATTATTACTTAGAACACAGTGGATCATATTGTGCCAATATGGACAGGTTAAGTACTATTACAAATTTCAGTTTATTCGAAACAAATTAGGATACTAAAAAAAACACATATTTCCCATTAAGAACTTCAATCGATGTGGGGCATGAGTTTAATTAAGCTATTGATATGAGTTTAGGCATACCTTTTTTTTTTGGGCATCCAAAACAATATAAAGAGGTGCTCTATTCAAATTACGAAAGTTACCGAAATAAAGACCACCCTAATATGTATATACTTAACTATAATTGGTAACTTGACAAATATCAACATACTATGTTTCAGGTGAACGCAAATAGTGTTTTATAGTAATTTACAGTAGCTTAATGAAGGATTATGAAAACGAAGTAAANTAGTAATTTTTTGGGTTATACCTACCAATATGCTAAACTCATATACCAAATTTGATTAAAAAATAATTAAATGTTGCTTTTTAAACTTTGACACCCTGTATCTCTATTATTATCAACTTTTGGACTAAGGTAAGTTTAGTTAGATCGACTTATTTTGAGCTGTACTCTATCTGGTTGAACCTTGTCCCATACGTCATGCAACACCCTGTATATCAAAATCCAAAAATACTCTAAACGTTGTCTGTATGTTAATAATAGTAAACCTAAGTTTTCTATTATATTTTCCATTGTTAATATTAACCACTGTTTTATTTATTACAGTTTCGAAGAGTACGTAAACCACCAATGTGCACCACATTGTATAGTTATTAAAGCTCGTAACATGACTAATAAAGAACCCAAATTAAAATAAATATATCTTGTAAAACAATTGAGCTCAATGCGTTTTAAGAAATATCTTAATTGATTTTGCATCATCAAAGTGAAATTGAAAAGTAAAAACTAAAGATATAAAAACCTTTGAACCATTTCTTCTAAGACTGGATAACTATTTCAACTGAAATTCGTCATTTTGTTCAACTTCTTTCTTGTAGATTATGTTGGTTAAAAAAATCATTGTTATAAATTCAAGAGTTGATATAGACTATATCTGGATAGTTTTCTTTTTGCTCGTGAAACCTTACCGGTTCAACGCCGATTTTATACTCTATCCTTTCGGATTTTTTGCAGACGTGACCACTGGAAGCGTGATTAATAGTTCCTTTTTCGAGATAATATTAAATAACTATGAAGTGCGGGTTAAATACCCGGAAGATGAGCGGCAAAAAAGCCGAGTAGTATGTTGGATAACAACCTTTTTCAAAATACTCTGGCCACCTCCTCGAAAAATCTTCCAACGTTTAATTGAAATAAATAAAGTTCAGAGGTCTGACCTGCTTTGATTTAGTTGTATCCTGGCTAATGCTAAATAGGTAGTACAATATCGAGTTCATTGAGAATCCTATTAAATACCACTGAAATCTGCTT
This sequence comes from Hypothenemus hampei, assembly GCA_013372445.1. Classification (NCBI taxonomy): domain Eukaryota; kingdom Metazoa; phylum Arthropoda; class Insecta; order Coleoptera; family Curculionidae; genus Hypothenemus; species Hypothenemus hampei. The sequence goes on along the minus strand of JABRWK010000019.1, from coordinate 386,042 downwards.
GTGTTAGATTTATTCAAACAACCAAAACAAAGGGAAAATTCCAATTTGAATCAGTCCATAGTCGGGTGGGTTCCGCATCACGATCAGTTACACTGGTTTTCAATTTAAATAATTAATTTATATAATTTAATTAAAAGATATAGGATTTAGTATGTATGACGAAAACTATTAAATTCTAATAAAAAGAGCATCATGTTTTTAAAATTCGAATACCTTTACATTGTATACGCAATGGCGTTGTTATTCAATCTAAATTAATGTTGCTCAGTGCGGTGTGTATCGCAGAACTAACCCTTTATAATTCATATTAATTGACTGAGGCACACTTTATCCCCCCAGTTTATCTAGTGAACGTAATGTTTCGACAGAGTTATTATTTAAGATATATACTACTAGCAGCCACTTGGTTCAGGGGGGGGAACAGATTTCGTAAAGATTCATTGGCGCTTAACTAAAACTCGGATTATCTTTATTCGCCTCTAGTAATAAAGCCATTAAGTACAGATACTAATTAACAATCTTCAGAACTCTGTTTTTCGTTTACTACTCAGACCTATGTAGAAAAATATCTTTAAGTACAGGGTTAACGAGCAAGTTCTTTATTAAAAAAAGAGTGGTAACTATTAGCAAATAAACATTAAACTTATAAATTATAATCTTTAAAGTAAGTATTAAGATATATATTAAGAACTCGCTTAATGGCTTAGCCACCATTTCTAAATAAGGGATCTATAAGGCGAATGACCGTATAAAAGCACACATGGTTGAATAGACCGGAGTACGTGTCAGTAAGCCACATTCAGTAAGCTACATCCATTGAGAGATCGGAAACTAACAGTTGAGCTGGTTCATAGAGAAGGAAGCGGACTAGGTAATGGGTTCCTTTGAACCTCGCAAATCACCAGCATCGGACGGGATTCACCCAATTTTACTTCCAAAACGGATCATTTTATTTTTGTGATCTTTCATTGAAATATTGAACTTAAGAGCCAACATCCCAGACATATTTTGCCTGTTTGAAATAAAACCAAAGTAGTTTTCACACAAAAAGCCAGAAGAGGTAACCATATCCAAAAAAAAATTTTGGATGTATCAGTCTAAAGTTGTTCATGCAAAAGGCGTTAGGGAAATTGATTGATAAGCTTTTCAAAGATTGTAAATTGATTGTAAGACCGCTTGCGTCAATTCAGTACGTCGTACCGGAGGACTCTAGACCATTTAATGGGAAAGATTGAAGCGCAATGGGCTGAACAGTAATACAGAGATGTGCACCTTTATGAACATTGAGAGAACCTTTGATAACATATTCTAGAATCTGATTAGGAAGGTTATGACTACCAAGAGCATTCGTGAACAGGAATTTACGACAGATGTGTTGTCACGAAGTATGATAATATTCGTCTGCGTGGTTATTCTTCTGAGGGCTGCCGACCCATCGGTTATTCCTGGTTATCGAGGGCTGGTCCTCGAAGAGTTTTAATAAAACTGCAACAATTCTCTAGAAGAAAACCGTGACAACCGTCACAGTGCATTTCTTTTACTGGTGTTATCGCAAAAACAATCACATAGTTATCTATGGTGTAGGAGTAACATCAAAATTATTCTAGTCTGAGTCCCTATACAGCAAAGGATCTATGGTAATGAGGTAGTGGATGATCTAGATAAAAAAAGCGTCCTGGGGAAACCGTCAGAATAGACCGCAGGAATTCCTTTTTAATGGAAAAGTCAAATATTAAAAACAGTATAGATAAGGTACACAACAACTGCTAAAAAATTACGACCAAAGATAGATAAGCAAAGTCTCCAATGGATAGAACAAGAACGAGAAAAGACTTAATTACTATCGACAAATTAAATATATATGTATATTGTTTTACTCACAAGGCCTGTTGTCCTGAGTTTAAACTTAGACTTGCAGAAGAACCTAATTTGCAGTTAAATGGGGGTGAGAGTGAAAACAGAAACGACCGTGTATCTCTGTCTAAAATTTATATTTCAAAAAAACCATCTGGGGTAAAAATGATTCGGATCCAGACGACCTAAAAAACATATACATAATACAGTAACTCCTAAGGTTGATTAGAAACTCCGGTCGTCTACTGGACTATAATTAAAAAGGACATCACAGAATATTCAAAGATCTAAGAGTCTGAAGATTAATAGAGAGCATCTCACTGCTGAGCGTTATTTGCATTTAAATTTGTAAATATTAAAAAAAAAACACCTTGAGAATTCTCTCCACTATAAGGGTGTTTTATATAACACGTGTAACACATTCCTCGTATGTATTTTGTTCTAAATTTTAAAGAAAATTAACTAAATGTTCTTAGTTTAACTACAGTTAACGCCACATTTTAATAAAATTAATAAACGAATATAAAATCTTTAAATATAGTAAGAGGATATAGGTAGAATAATAGATATAAATTCGTATTGCTGTGTCCAGAAACGGGAAACAGGATGACAACAATTTGTCATTACACAAACGGCGACAGACTAGCATTTGCCGGAATAAATGTTTCATTCAATACAAAACAGAATCGCTTCTTTCGACTTGGAGACAGTTATAAATTTCCACTATTATTGAGCCTTATTTTCCCTCTATAGTGGAACTTCTATTTGTATGTTTAAGGCGATTCCGCCTACAATATTTCCTCAAGCATAGGAGATCAGGAATATCGGAGAATTAATAATCCCCTTATTGAAACGGTCGACCTGGGGCTTCTTTTTTCCGTTGAAAAGGAAATAAATTAGAATTAATATTTGCATCCAGAGCTATTAAATAGCTAACAGATTTCCTCCGTTATGTTAAGCCGAAGAAGGTAAGGAAATAACCCACGGATTTTGTTTTAATTTTAATTTAGTTCATTTCCTTTTACATGCTCTGCGGTGAGACACCAAAAATGGCCAACGTAAGCAAGAATGAAGGCCACAACAAAATTATGAAGGCTACAAAGAGGGTATTTTAGATTAAATTATGTTATGTTTTATCTTAACATTTCCGTACTCTATTGACGATTTTATTTTTCAGTATTAAAAACGAATTTTTTGGTTACATTTTAAATAAACATACCCCAAGAAACACGTTGAATGTAGAAGCAACCGGAGGTTAATCTTTTCGTAGCAGGATAATATAGGGACGTAGCTGCAGCTCCAAAACTGAATTAGATTACATGTTTTATCGTACGTTCCGTGAGAAATAAACAAAAGGCTAATAAATCAAAGCCTGCATTGTGGTGAAATTTGTAAGATTTATGTTGGAGGATTGCTGCTCGAACAACTGCAGTGATTTAAAATCGAAGATAACTTTTTCTGTGAATTTAGACCTTGAAATTAGGTTACTTGAAAATTTGTAGCTTATTTGTTAGTTTAATTTAATTATAATTACAATTAACAACTGAAATGGAAAAATTGAATAATTATTTACAATCAATAGAGAATTTGACTTTATATTAGCGATTTAGAGGTAACATTAAGTAGTTTTAAACTTTTTAAAATCGAAAACTAATATCTATTAGTATTTTCTGATAAAAAAATTATTCCATATTAAACATGAAACTCATAATATAGGAATGAAATGTTAGTGAATGGATTTGTGGTTTATATAAATGTAATTAAACTGTATTGATGCATTTGCAAGATAAATATTACATACATAAGTTCAAGAGGACCTTAATTAAATGAAAATTAATTATATAAATATGTAGTAATGGTATATGTAGGATCAATATTTCAACTCCATACGATAGTAATCGGAAAGTTCATTGCAATAAATTAAAACAAACAAAATATTGGAGTTCTAATTTGTGTTTAATCAATAGAATTGAAAAACTCTTTTATTTCTTCTAAAACCACTATCACTCTCAATATGCTGTAGCTTTATTTTTTCAATCTATTTGAATTTTTCACAATTTCCAAGCATTATCTAGAATAAATTAGAAACTCTTTGACAATATTGTAAAAAAGATCAAGCTTTAAGATAACGCACAATTTGGCTCCCCTTTCCATTTACTGGTTTTAGGGTTGATCCTTCAAAGGCGATATCTGCTCATATTTTCTCGCATATCCGGGAGTTTTCTCCATTACATTAGGAAGTTCAAAAGTGTCACATCAACTCTAACACCTCACCTGACAATTCTTTTAGGCTTCACTTTGAAAAGNTTTTTTATTGACATAGATATAAGGTTAGTACCTTAACAAAATAAAAAGATTAAGTTAGTAGTTAGTAAAAAGAAGAAGAGGGTGCGAAAAAGAAATTAGTAGACAAGTACAAGTTTTCGAGTGTGCCTAATCTAAGTTTCAGTTTTAAGAACTTCTTTTGTGTTTTCATTATTATTAATATAAAGTTTAAACAAAACCGACTTATAATTGTCCTTTATCAGCTTCCAATAACTTTACCACCAACTAGCCGGAGTAAATCCCACCTTGTGATTCAAAATCATTTTCATTAAGAAAATATGCACCATTGTGTTGTATCCATATTCATTGTTCTAAATTAATAAAAATTCTCTAGTAATTTTGGTGTCACATTTTCAAAATTACTCGCTCACTGTCAGAACAAACAATAAATAATGAGAAATCCCAGCGACTTTTTATTACTTACCCTCGTTACACCTTCTAAAATGAAAAGTTTTTGTGAAATATTAGATCCATATAATTCACAAATCAGTGACTATTGAGTTTAAGGCAAACTCTTATCCCTGGTCAAGAGTAAGACCGTCATAACTCTAAATATTGAGAAGTTTTATGTGCAATGTTCTGATGTATACCCATGTATAATTTAAACCATTATTGGTACTCATAGTAATAGGTTTATTTTTTACATTTACAGATACACCACCATATTTTTTGGAAAGGCTGTCCCAAAAATATGATACATTTGGAGGAGTACAACTTTACTTGATTCGTACTTCTTATGATGAAGAGATTGGAATCATTGAGAACATGGTAAAAATTCGTACTTGGTAAGCATTTTCTCAAAGATTGGTAGAATCTTTGGTACGTAATTTTGCTATTTCAAACTTCCTGACTTTATTTCTCGTAAACAACTCATCGAAATTTATGAAAGTACGTGTCGTTGAAAAGAGAATTTAACGCCTTTTAAAATGACATATCACTCGATATCGCCTTCCATTCAAGATTACAGGACTAAAAGTCACCCCCACTTAGGGGTTGAAGCTACACGATTGGAAATACGAAGAAAATATGCTCCCTGCAAAATAAAATCGACAGATCCGAGTGTTTTTTTCGTCTAAGCTGAAATACTGCGTGGTAAGTTTTCGGTGGGCCTCCCTGTGTGTACCTTAAGAACATTATGAATTCACACCGAAAAGAAACATTATGGGAAACACACATAGAGATTTTTTTTTCATGATGATACTCGTTCATATCTAAGCCAGTTCATTTAAAATATGTTTAGTGTTGAGGAAAACCGAACAAACTTACAACACTTGTTTGCAAAAAACATTAAGCTTACCAAACTGACTATGTTATAAGATTGATATTTGACGGAAAAAAATTATCAGCGTCATTTGTCATCTTTCTGATATTATCTTCATATCGCATCCTCCATTGGTCATCTTTAGTTGAAGGTTAGCGTAAGAAGGGTACCTCGATTCTTGTCCACTCTTTAGAAAGAGTATAATTGTGTTTAAAAAGTGTGAGATGTTGTTAGTAATTTTTAAACGTATGCCATGACAAACATAAAGCATTTCCTTAACCTATTGTTACGGAAAATGAAAGTATCATCTTGTACCTTTGTCGAAAAGAAAATCGATGGAATGGCAAAGATCAGACGGAAAACACCCAAGGTAAACATGAGAGGCTCAAATGAAAAAAAGATCAAAGCAACAATTTGTTGTGATTTACAGAATTTTAAAGAAGTCGCACTACTTTTAACGGAGTTATTGTGCTACACCACCTTACTACATATTTTGAGTCTCAACCATAGAGAGCATTCTTAGAATGTTAACACAAACACTTCACTTTTGGCATGACAGGCCATAAGGTTACCATTGCTCAGGCTGTTTGAAAATATTCCGATTTTGATAGCCTTTTCTCACTCACCCTAAAGCCCAGATTTTATCCCCAGTGTTTATTATTTAGAATTCTAGGCAAAATTATCTCATCAATGTAAAAAAATCCAAAATTTATATTTTAATTTTTGTGTAACTTTATCGATGTCTTTTGATAATTCTATAAAAAAATGAGAGTATTTCTTGACACCCAGTTTATGTATTAGTATTTTTTTTTGCTGGTCAAAGTGTTGATCTTGATTTTGGTTTTTGGATGTTCAGTTGAGATAGTAGCTCGAAATTTAAAAACGGATTGCACGAGGAAAGGAAAAGAAACATGCGACAGTGCCAGCATTAATATCAGACAGTGAGAAATATTCTCAGCGTTATACGTACTCGTACCAATATGCACCAAATAGAACTGAGGTGCACCGTTGCATTTTGCTAAAAATTCGTCTAAATTGATCTATAAATGATTGGAATCGAGTTTTATTCACAGATAAAAATTGAGTGAGCTATAATCTCCTCCAGGAGAGAAATTGGTGCAATGCTGTATGAACGAAAAATAGAAGCCTATTTGGCCGGGGCTCTGTATTGTTCTCGGGAGGCATTTATTGTAATACTCATAGAGTTAGTATATTAGATCAAAATCGACGAATGTACATTTTTATTTCGACAACATTGTAGTTGAGCGTTTAATACCATTTTGTGGGATTTTTTTTATTTATTCAAGACAATATCTGACGTTTGATCTGTGGTCAGAGAAGAGTATTGGATTATCTCAATGAAGTTTTTATAACATTCATCAAGTGACTACCAAAAAGTTTAAACCACACCTGGACTTGTTAACCTAAGAAAACGCAATGATGCTGTTCTTACAGAATAGGGGAACATTCTACAGGAAGAAAACTATAATAAACTGGAGCCAATATACTCTATTAACCTCCCAAAAATAACATCTATTTGCGTTGACTGTTTAATTCTTACATTTTTTTTATAATTTTAAGAATAATTGGTATTTTTATTAAAAGTAAAATCTAACAAAGTATTTTTTTGTTTCATTTACTTCTGAACTCTTAATTAACTCAATTTATTAATTTTCATAAGTTTCTTTTGATGTATTTAAAGAAAAACCCTTTTTTGTATAATAATTTAATGTATTGATGTGTTAATTTTGTCCATAAATTAATTTTCAAAACTTAATAACAGCTTCGAGGAAAAAAGTTTGAAAGCGATTATAAGGTGTAAACAGCGATTTTAGATTATTTTCCGAAACTCCAGAGTACTTTTCCAATGGTATTAAAATGTTAGTTTGAAAATTAGTAAAGTGTATCGAAATACAGGAAGACAATATTGAAATTTTATTTCTATCTAGTGTAGAACAGAGCCAGACCGGAAACTTTTGGCGCTATGAGGTAGTTTTTATCCGTTTAAGCAATTATCAGTAATTGCAATGCAGGGATGGAGAAGAACGCCAAATATGTTCTTTGTAGATAAAATACCTCGGGCAATTAAAGGGTTGGGATCTACGGAATTTTGAAGTGGAACTAAGAAGGCAAAGAGATTAAATAAATATAAAAATAGGATAAGGTATAGTTTCAAATTAAATCTCACACTATGAATGTTATTTGATGGAGCAAATTTATCTTATTGGGCCTCTGTAATGAAACTTCTCTTTGATATGAGAAAACAAAGGAATGTAAGTTAAAAAGACCGTTAGACCGAAGGAAACGAGATTATCTAAGCACACAGAATGCAATAAAATCGATAAAATTTATGGGAAAAATAATGGCATTTGGGTGTCGAAAAATGTCATAAGCCTTTGTATCAGATAATATGATAATTGAACACAATAAAGTTTAGACATTTTAAGTAAATTGTATTTACGATTACATTTTTCAACCTCTAATTCTATGGCCATTCGAATAAGTCGGTAAATTCAGAACTACATCGTCGTCGGTAAATTATAATGTTAAAATGTCACTGTGTTCAGAGGAATTGCAAGAATAAATTATTTCCAGTGTTGCAGGAGAATAAATTCTCCAGCAATTTATGAATACTAAAATTATGACTAACAATAAGATATTTTCACATTTTGAGAGTATTCGGTTAAAAACATACATATTATCAACTAAATAAACCAAATCGTAAAATTTAAAACTTTGAAAATAAACTACTTTCTGAGTTAAAAATGGTGTTCTATCTAGTTGAAGTGCATTTAAAATTCCAAAAGGTCTGAAAGAGATCCTTATGGCCCCTCAGTTAGGAATACAGTTTTTATCTTACTTAATATCAGTTATCTTGAATAGTAATTGTTTTCAACATTGTAGTTCAATCTGGTAACTTTAGATACTGTAATAAGCTCATCTCACCCCGTATAATGTAAATTACATACTATACACAAAAGGAAATGTAGGGACAAAGCGGTTGAATGACGTTTAAGCCAAAAGACAATGGTGTCATTCAGAATTATTCCCTGCCACAACAGCTTTCTGAATAATAATTCGACGAGTGCGTAGGGGTTGCACTTTATGATTTATTATTATTATTTGCATGCATCCGAAACTCGAGGGAATTAAATGGAGATAATGGTTGGCAGATTGTAGTTTTGTTATTAGCTTTATCTGCTTGCGTCCTCGTGCACATTCATAACATAATAAATATGTGATACTCTCCATATAAACCGCTAAAAGTATTTTAAATGTAGTAAAAAGCAAGAATATTATTCGTCTTCTATTCAGGACTTTCGTTCTAAAATAGACTTGCGATCTATTACTTCACCGATGCATCTAAAGGCGTGACAGCTAAATTATTAATGAATTCTGGCTTCGGAGAGTGCCTTCGAACAAACAAGCTTTAGAATCTGCGCCATAATTTATACCTTGAGATTTTCCATGAGAAATTTGTTTACATTTTAAATATACTTAAACTTAAATTTCTATTAAAGGTCTACTTTAAAATAGGTTATTGTAATAATATGAAACTTAGATAGGCAACAACTGAAAATTTTGGTCGATTTTTACTAGGAAACCTCCCTTAACCTCTCTATAATTATATGAAAGAGACTATGGAAACATGGGAAATCTTGTTAATAAAACAGACAACCTAGTTCTGGTAAACCAATTTGAATTAAATAATATCTAAATGGTATCAGTCCGAGAGGGCAAATAGAACAAATGTCAAGAGGGCCTGTCAATGAAAGGAATCTTAATGAATTATTTAACCCATTAGGTACCAGCGTTCCATATATGGCACGCAAAACCTTATATCATTCAATTGCTTCTTGTTTTATATAAAATAAAAAATAACCCTGTGACCGATAATACTATTTTTTCGAAAATTTTAAAATTCGGTCCTTAATGGGTTAATGTAAATTTTCGTTGAGTAATGGTGAAAGAAGCAGATTTTTCGTTCATTCTCATTACTTAATGGCAAAATTAAATGAAAAACTTATTATATTTATGTTTTACCTAGGGTCTGCTAGAATTTTAATCCAGGCCTCAAAGGTACAATACTACCATCCAAATGTTTGTTAAAGAATTCTTTATGAGTTACTACACTTCTTAGGGCAGACTAGAAAGATATCGCACACTATATGAAGCTAAACATAAAATAAATTGGATAACCTAACCATCTATGAGAAATGTTAGAAACTTTTCACTCCAGTTTAGTACTTTTTACGGTGCGTTCAAACCAAACAAGCGAGTTGTTTTACATTTTTCAAATATTGTCGAGTGTTGAGGCAAAATTACACTGCGCAAAAACAAACTTGCATTTTCTACCAGGCAAAATGCACTATTTAATTATTAAAACATTTTTCGACGTTTTTATTTTATTATTTATGCGTGCCATCGGTTTGTCGCTACTGATTTCGATGGACAACGGTCCATATTCGAAGAATAGAAGTTTAATAAATGTTCGAAACTAGATTATGAGAAAATAAAAGTTAACTTAACACGCTATGTCGGTCACTTCCATCCTGAAAAACACATTGTGTATATTAACCTTGTAGCAAGTAGGTACGAAATACTTTACGTAATAGAGAATAAATCTCTTTCAAAAGAAATTTCTTTCGACAAGATTAATGTTTTAGTTAAACACACTTCATTACCCTCCTGCTTTTTACATAAACTGAAATTCATTACGTAAACGTTGTGTACAGACCGCAAAATTATATTGTTTTTAAATTAAAAACGTTATCGTTTTAAGTTAATATCGCATAATAAAGATGCAGATTTCTTTTTTAAATCAAAATATAATTGTTACGTAATATTGTTTGAAAATTACTTCAAAAAAAAGTTATTTTTAGAGAAAAGAAATCAAAAGATAATATTTTTTTAGTTTATTTTCTGTATAANGGATCTGAATTGCAAATTATAAATTAAGTGAATTCTAGTCAAAAATCTAATTAAACCGAGTCGCGCATATACATATATTCCAAGAAACCCGTGTTAAATTACTTAAAAGAAATTCTAAGCGTCCATAAATCCCGGAAGAATTTTTCTCAACCCCTAGCATAATGGACCAGCAAGGAATTTATTGTAAATTATGTCTAATTTCCAGGAGAATTATAGGGTTTCATAACGTCGCACGTAAATGAGAACAACATTATAATAATAAACGGACTAAACGCGTATCATTTATATCAGCAACAGAAATGAAATATTTAATTTTAAACTGCTCCAACGGAATTGTTAAGCACCCAACCACTTTTAATTAAATCATAAACACATTTTTGGCTTCGTATTGAATGTAATTTTATTAAAAAGTAGATTTATTAGTTTGTTACTAATGCGAACAAGGCAACTAATGTAGATTTTGAGTTGGGTTTTAGGGTCAAATATACAGAATGTCCAATAACACAACTGTTATATTTTAAATATGTTACCCAAGCGATTTCAAGTCAATAAAGTTTAATGAACATATTTATACTCTACAGCCATTCGCAACTCAACTACAAGCATTTAGACTTTTAGAAAAACTTACCTACTATTTTAGAAAGCACAACAACCACTGTTATTAAAACTGCAATGTGGTTTCGATCTGTCATTATTTATTGCTTTTTCTAAGGGGCGATTCAGACACAATGATTTATTATACCTTAAATCGAATCAGATCACTGGTTTTTAACTACTCTTTATTGTTTTCATCTATGTTAGACTTTTTAACATCACTCAAAGAAAACAATCAAGTTAACTTGAGCCCGGACTGATTTGACTAACTGTTGAAGGTTGGCAATAAAATAATTTTTGTTTTTATTGACATAGATATAAGGTTAGTACCTTAACAAAATAAAAAGATTAAGTTAGTAGTTAGTAAAAAGAAGAAGAGGGTGCGAAAAAGAAATTAGTAGACAAGTACAAGTTTTCGAGTGTGCCTAATCTAAGTTTCAGTTTTAAGAACTTCTTTTGTGTTTTCATTATTATTAATATAAAGTTTAAACAAAACCGACTTATAATTGTCCTTTATCAGCTTCCAATAACTTTACCACCAACTAGCCGGAGTAAATCCCACCTTGTGATTCAAAATCATTTTCATTAAGAAAATATGCACCATTGTGTTGTATCCATATTCATTGTTCTAAATTAATAAAAATTCTCTAGTAATTTTGGTGTCACATTTTCAAAATTACTCGCTCACTGTCAGAACAAACAATAAATAATGAGAAATCCCAGCGACTTTTTATTACTTACCCTCGTTACACCTTCTAAAATGAAAAGTTTTTGTGAAATATTAGATCCATATAATTCACAAATCAGTGACTATTGAGTTTAAGGCAAACTCTTATCCCTGGTCAAGAGTAAGACCGTCATAACTCTAAATATTGAGAAGTTTTATGTGCAATGTTCTGATGTATACCCATGTATAATTTAAACCATTATTGGTACTCATAGTAATAGGTTTATTTTTTACATTTACAGATACACCACCATATTTTTTGGAAAGGCTGTCCCAAAAATATGATACATTTGGAGGAGTACAACTTTACTTGATTCGTACTTCTTATGATGAAGAGATTGGAATCATTGAGAACATGGTAAAAATTCGTACTTGGTAAGCATTTTCTCAAAGATTGGTAGAATCTTTGGTACGTAATTTTGCTATTTCAAACTTCCTGACTTTATTTCTCGTAAACAACTCATCGAAATTTATGAAAGTACGTGTCGTTGAAAAGAGAATTTAACGCCTTTTAAAATGACATATCACTCGATATCGCCTTCCATTCAAGATTACAGGACTAAAAGTCACCCCCACTTAGGGGTTGAAGCTACACGATTGGAAATACGAAGAAAATATGCTCCCTGCAAAATAAAATCGACAGATCCGAGTGTTTTTTTCGTCTAAGCTGAAATACTGCGTGGTAAGTTTTCGGTGGGCCTCCCTGTGTGTACCTTAAGAACATTATGAATTCACACCGAAAAGAAACATTATGGGAAACACACATAGAGATTTTTTTTTCATGATGATACTCGTTCATATCTAAGCCAGTTCATTTAAAATATGTTTAGTGTTGAGGAAAACCGAACAAACTTACAACACTTGTTTGCAAAAAACATTAAGCTTACCAAACTGACTATGTTATAAGATTGATATTTGACGGAAAAAAATTATCAGCGTCATTTGTCATCTTTCTGATATTATCTTCATATCGCATCCTCCATTGGTCATCTTTAGTTGAAGGTTAGCGTAAGAAGGGTACCTCGATTCTTGTCCACTCTTTAGAAAGAGTATAATTGTGTTTAAAAAGTGTGAGATGTTGTTAGTAATTTTTAAACGTATGCCATGACAAACATAAAGCATTTCCTTAACCTATTGTTACGGAAAATGAAAGTATCATCTTGTACCTTTGTCGAAAAGAAAATCGATGGAATGGCAAAGATCAGACGGAAAACACCCAAGGTAAACATGAGAGGCTCAAATGAAAAAAAGATCAAAGCAACAATTTGTTGTGATTTACAGAATTTTAAAGAAGTCGCACTACTTTTAACGGAGTTATTGTGCTACACCACCTTACTACATATTTTGAGTCTCAACCATAGAGAGCATTCTTAGAATGTTAACACAAACACTTCACTTTTGGCATGACAGGCCATAAGGTTACCATTGCTCAGGCTGTTTGAAAATATTCCGATTTTGATAGCCTTTTCTCACTCACCCTAAAGCCCAGATTTTATCCCCAGTGTTTATTATTTAGAATTCTAGGCAAAATTATCTCATCAATGTAAAAAAATCCAAAATTTATATTTTAATTTTTGTGTAACTTTATCGATGTCTTTTGATAATTCTATAAAAAAATGAGAGTATTTCTTGACACCCAGTTTATGTATTAGTATTTTTTTTTGCTGGTCAAAGTGTTGATCTTGATTTTGGTTTTTGGATGTTCAGTTGAGATAGTAGCTCGAAATTTAAAAACGGATTGCACGAGGAAAGGAAAAGAAACATGCGACAGTGCCAGCATTAATATCAGACAGTGAGAAATATTCTCAGCGTTATACGTACTCGTACCAATATGCACCAAATAGAACTGAGGTGCACCGTTGCATTTTGCTAAAAATTCGTCTAAATTGATCTATAAATGATTGGAATCGAGTTTTATTCACAGATAAAAATTGAGTGAGCTATAATCTCCTCCAGGAGAGAAATTGGTGCAATGCTGTATGAACGAAAAATAGAAGCCTATTTGGCCGGGGCTCTGTATTGTTCTCGGGAGGCATTTATTGTAATACTCATAGAGTTAGTATATTAGATCAAAATCGACGAATGTACATTTTTATTTCGACAACATTGTAGTTGAGCGTTTAATACCATTTTGTGGGATTTTTTTTATTTATTCAAGACAATATCTGACGTTTGATCTGTGGTCAGAGAAGAGTATTGGATTATCTCAATGAAGTTTTTATAACATTCATCAAGTGACTACCAAAAAGTTTAAACCACACCTGGACTTGTTAACCTAAGAAAACGCAATGATGCTGTTCTTACAGAATAGGGGAACATTCTACAGGAAGAAAACTATAATAAACTGGAGCCAATATACTCTATTAACCTCCCAAAAATAACATCTATTTGCGTTGACTGTTTAATTCTTACATTTTTTTTTATAATTTTAAGAATAATTGGTATTTTTATTAAAAGTAAAATCTAACAAAGTATTTTTTTGTTTCATTTACTTCTGAACTCTTAATTAACTCAATTTATTAATTTTCATAAGTTTCTTTTGATGTATTTAAAGAAAAACCCTTTTTTGTATAATAATTTAATGTATTGATGTGTTAATTTTGTCCATAAATTAATTTTCAAAACTTAATAACAGCTTCGAGGAAAAAAGTTTGAAAGCGATTATAAGGTGTAAACAGCGATTTTAGATTATTTTCCGAAACTCCAGAGTACTTTTCCAATGGTATTAAAATGTTAGTTTGAAAATTAGTAAAGTGTATCGAAATACAGGAAGACAATATTGAAATTTTATTTCTATCTAGTGTAGAACAGAGCCAGACCGGAAACTTTTGGCGCTATGAGGTAGTTTTTATCCGTTTAAGCAATTATCAGTAATTGCAATGCAGGGATGGAGAAGAACGCCAAATATGTTCTTTGTAGATAAAATACCTCGGGCAATTAAAGGGTTGGGATCTACGGAATTTTGAAGTGGAACTAAGAAGGCAAAGAGATTAAATAAATATAAAAATAGGATAAGGTATAGTTTCAAATTAAATCTCACACTATGAATGTTATTTGATGGAGCAAATTTATCTTATTGGGCCTCTGTAATGAAACTTCTCTTTGATATGAGAAAACAAAGGAATGTAAGTTAAAAAGACCGTTAGACCGAAGGAAACGAGATTATCTAAGCACACAGAATGCAATAAAATCGATAAAATTTATGGGAAAAATAATGGCATTTGGGTGTCGAAAAATGTCATAAGCCTTTGTATCAGATAATATGATAATTGAACACAATAAAGTTTAGACATTTTAAGTAAATTGTATTTACGATTACATTTTTCAACCTCTAATTCTATGGCCATTCGAATAAGTCGGTAAATTCAGAACTACATCGTCGTCGGTAAATTATAATGTTAAAATGTCACTGTGTTCAGAGGAATTGCAAGAATAAATTATTTCCAGTGTTGCAGGAGAATAAATTCTCCAGCAATTTATGAATACTAAAATTATGACTAACAATAAGATATTTTCACATTTTGAGAGTATTCGGTTAAAAACATACATATTATCAACTAAATAAACCAAATCGTAAAATTTAAAACTTTGAAAATAAACTACTTTCTGAGTTAAAAATGGTGTTCTATCTAGTTGAAGTGCATTTAAAATTCCAAAAGGTCTGAAAGAGATCCTTATGGCCCCTCAGTTAGGAATACAGTTTTTATCTTACTTAATATCAGTTATCTTGAATAGTAATTGTTTTCAACATTGTAGTTCAATCTGGTAACTTTAGATACTGTAATAAGCTCATCTCACCCCGTATAATGTAAATTACATACTATACACAAAAGGAAATGTAGGGACAAAGCGGTTGAATGACGTTTAAGCCAAAAGACAATGGTGTCATTCAGAATTATTCCCTGCCACAACAGCTTTCTGAATAATAATTCGACGAGTGCGTAGGGGTTGCACTTTATGATTTATTATTATTATTTGCATGCATCCGAAACTCGAGGGAATTAAATGGAGATAATGGTTGGCAGATTGTAGTTTTGTTATTAGCTTTATCTGCTTGCGTCCTCGTGCACATTCATAACATAATAAATATGTGATACTCTCCATATAAACCGCTAAAAGTATTTTAAATGTAGTAAAAAGCAAGAATATTATTCGTCTTCTATTCAGGACTTTCGTTCTAAAATAGACTTGCGATCTATTACTTCACCGATGCATCTAAAGGCGTGACAGCTAAATTATTAATGAATTCTGGCTTCGGAGAGTGCCTTCGAACAAACAAGCTTTAGAATCTGCGCCATAATTTATACCTTGAGATTTTCCATGAGAAATTTGTTTACATTTTAAATATACTTAAACTTAAATTTCTATTAAAGGTCTACTTTAAAATAGGTTATTGTAATAATATGAAACTTAGATAGGCAACAACTGAAAATTTTGGTCGATTTTTACTAGGAAACCTCCCTTAACCTCTCTATAATTATATGAAAGAGACTATGGAAACATGGGAAATCTTGTTAATAAAACAGACAACCTAGTTCTGGTAAACCAATTTGAATTAAATAATATCTAAATGGTATCAGTCCGAGAGGGCAAATAGAACAAATGTCAAGAGGGCCTGTCAATGAAAGGAATCTTAATGAATTATTTAACCCATTAGGTACCAGCGTTCCATATATGGCACGCAAAACCTTATATCATTCAATTGCTTCTTGTTTTATATAAAATAAAAAATAACCCTGTGACCGATAATACTATTTTTTCGAAAATTTTAAAATTCGGTCCTTAATGGGTTAATGTAAATTTTCGTTGAGTAATGGTGAAAGAAGCAGATTTTTCGTTCATTCTCATTACTTAATGGCAAAATTAAATGAAAAACTTATTATATTTATGTTTTACCTAGGGTCTGCTAGAATTTTAATCCAGGCCTCAAAGGTACAATACTACCATCCAAATGTTTGTTAAAGAATTCTTTATGAGTTACTACACTTCTTAGGGCAGACTAGAAAGATATCGCACACTATATGAAGCTAAACATAAAATAAATTGGATAACCTAACCATCTATGAGAAATGTTAGAAACTTTTCACTCCAGTTTAGTACTTTTTACGGTGCGTTCAAACCAAACAAGCGAGTTGTTTTACATTTTTCAAATATTGTCGAGTGTTGAGGCAAAATTACACTGCGCAAAAACAAACTTGCATTTTCTACCAGGCAAAATGCACTATTTAATTATTAAAACATTTTTCGACGTTTTTATTTTATTATTTATGCGTGCCATCGGTTTGTCGCTACTGATTTCGATGGACAACGGTCCATATTCGAAGAATAGAAGTTTAATAAATGTTCGAAACTAGATTATGAGAAAATAAAAGTTAACTTAACACGCTATGTCGGTCACTTCCATCCTGAAAAACACATTGTGTATATTAACCTTGTAGCAAGTAGGTACGAAATACTTTACGTAATAGAGAATAAATCTCTTTCAAAAGAAATTTCTTTCGACAAGATTAATGTTTTAGTTAAACACACTTCATTACCCTCCTGCTTTTTACATAAACTGAAATTCATTACGTAAACGTTGTGTACAGACCGCAAAATTATATTGTTTTTAAATTAAAAACGTTATCGTTTTAAGTTAATATCGCATAATAAAGATGCAGATTTCTTTTTTAAATCAAAATATAATTGTTACGTAATATTGTTTGAAAATTACTTCAAAAAAAAAGTTATTTTTAGAGAAAAGAAATCAAAAGATAATATTTTTTTAGTTTATTTTCTGTATAATTCGCTTTAATTTGACATAACATATTAATTTTAAAAATAAGAGAATCTAACTATTCTTTTCAGTACTACTATTACAATAATTAATTTACACAGCAATTAATAATAACTTGCGGCATAGGACCGGAGGTTTCATTTCAAGTACTTTTGATACCAAATTGTAGATTAGAAACCTCAGAATTCCTACGATATGCATGCAGCTCGCTTTTCATGATTTATTACAACAGGATTGCATCTGAAGATAAAGGAAACTGGACCAAAGGGAAAGGATTTTAGTTATTAATGGATATTTCCATTAGAGAAAGCTTTCGGCAAGTATTTATTAATAACTTTGGTTAGTAGAAACAAGTGCAATTTTTTTTACAAAATTATAAACTCCAAAGAGTTTTAAGTCTCCATTTTAATTACTTGTATGCGCCGTTCTAGAAACCTCTAAAAAGCTTCAACGCTTACCAAAATAGTTAACGAGATATTTTATGAAAGTTGTTTCTGAAAGATATGTATAATAATGAAGAATTCTTTGTGAAAAATGAGAAACAGTCAGGAATTTAATTCCGTTTGTCAAGAAGACAGTTTAACAACTTTCATATCTTTAAAAGAAAAGTTAATTTTTACGATGTTTATAACGGAATATATAGTTATTTAGGAACGTCAGATCTGATAATATTTTTTTTACGCTTGTTAAAAAAAAAGAGGTCCCGGAACAAGTTAATTCCAGAGAAAAATTAATTTTCAGGGGAAAATCAACTATTCTTGATTTCATAGTAAACGTAGTTCGACGAGTGTAATATTTTTGCAGGACGAGACTAAGTGCAAAGTATAAATGGAAAGTCAATAGTACAAAAAGGTCCCGAATAGATGACACTTCGATCATTTCGTCACTAGAGTATTGGTTTGTTCTATCTTCCACTTTGTTCGAATTAATGAGACTTAGTCACATAGATTCTTCGGAAATTACTGTTTTCTATCTCCATTGACTATATTGACAGAAGTTTAATTTTCCTATTTTTTTTAATGTTTACTGTGTTGTATGGGCAAATTAAAAAATAATAAAAGGGGATGGTATAGATTTACACTATATGTTGGTAAAACATTTGTTTCCGAAAAAGAAATAGAAAAAAATTGTTATTTGGAGCATAAAGACATGTATAGAAATAGCACATGAAATTTTTAATCATATGTTAAGAGTAATAAAAAAATACATAATATTTTGGACAAATAATTGCGTTCGGTAAAACAAAAATTTAATGATGTCCAGGACGGTCCTAAGCTGTTTGATGCAAGTACGCTACTAGTATTAATATCGTCGATCCAATGGCAAAACCGCGAATGTGCAAATTTGTTGATTTTTATGTACATACGGTAAAAGCATTATAAATCTATGAAATTTTTATTAACTAAAGCACAAGTCTGCCTAAAAATTCTTTCCTCCTCCTAGGAAGAAGTGACACTTTCACGAATGTGTCAATATGCATTTTGCCTTAAAGTGTAAAACACGAAAGTGCCACATTCGTGATTTTGCTATTGTCAATATTTCAAAATTTTATGACACCAGTCTTGAAATTGACACATTCGTGATTATATTGTTATAATTGTTGTACTTTTATCGTTTTCTAAGTTTTCCTGTTTTTTCCTGTTTTTTTTCTTGTTTTAAAAAATGAGTACTAATCCAACTAGTAATAATTTTTATACTATTAGTGTGTTTAATGTGGATGATCAAGAAGTAGACATCAAAGGTATTTTTTATTTTTAAGGGATTTTTTTTAATAAAAATACATTTTTCTTTATACTATTTGTGACTTTGTGATTGGAAACTTCGAAGATTTTTATATCTGCTAATACATTTAGGCGAAAATCAACAATTTTGCACATTCGTGGTTTTGCCATTGTTTCGGCGCTAGGATGCTAAAACAACGAATGTGATTTTTCAATTAAATTAAAAAAGAAAAATAATAATTGATATGAATAGGGGGTAGAGGTTCGATAATAGTCACTTATCATATGTAATACTTTTTTAAATAATTGAATTAGAATTTTTAATTATGGTTTAAAAGTTTAATATGCAATTTACTTAAAACTGTCATTTTGCACATTCGTGGTTTTGCCATTGGACCGACGATATAGTACATCGTTCTTTATAAAAAATTATTTCGGAAGAAAGGCTGTATTTCCACCCAAAACGTTTAACTTTATGGTTAAGATGGTCCTAATAATGTTATTTGCAAACCTAAATTTGTTAATTCACCTAACTAAAAAAAAAAGTAAATAATCATTAAATAAGTAATGCTCATTAAAATATAATTTAAATGCAATGTCAGAAGTGAACAGAATGTATGTAAAGCACACATTCCGTTAAATATGTTTTACATTTCCACTTAAAATAACGGATTAAAAAAAAATTACCATCAGTTTAGTTTTGTCCATACATTTTTATATAATTTGTTTATTTTAATAAATCTGTCTATTATTATTATCTATTTAAATAAACATTAAATATTTCCTTCATTAAAAAAATATCATAGATGCACTGTACTGTAATAATCGTTTTTTGTTCATTTCTAGTGAATTTGGAGGTAAAAATTTTTTATTTATTTTAAATTATGTTAGTTATTAATGTTAATCAATATCTATCTGAAATCAATAATATCTCATTTGCAATAAAAAGCTAGATATGAAACGAAGGAATCATAGCTACATTTAAAAATTACAATGTGTTACACCCATCGATATTACCAAAATGGACCAAATGAAAATCGCATATTTGTAGAAAATTAATATTTACTCATTTTTGGTTCTAGGAATATGTATATTATGTATTTGACCACTTTACGGGAATAGGCCTCTGCATCTGTAAAGGAAAAATTAGTATTTTTTTTTAAAAGAAAAACACTTAAATAATGAATTGACAAACTGACTTACAATTAGTCAGTTCTTGCAGTATAATCACGATATCCGGAAATTTACTTTCGTCTTACAGTTTTTCTTCTATGAAGAATTTCAGGAACGAAACGTTCGAAACAATCAATTTTTATAGAAATTAACTTTGCAGAGATTTTCTAAAATAATTAAATTACACTCAAGCACGTCGATACGTTGCTACTAATCTAGCGAAGATTGAAAAATTGATTCGCGTAAATGTGTGTATTTAAGTGATGCCATAAAAAAGTCAAGTATAGATAAATCTAATGGGCATTCCAAAGGCTCTTAGACCTAACATTCCAAAAACGTAGCATACGAAAATAGACTTACAGGCGTTCCTTCGTAACACTAGTTCTTGGAAGTAACGTGATCCTACGAACAATTTGTATTTTGCAGGGGTCAAACTTATGCTGTTAGACTATAAACAGGTGTAAATAAAACTCCTGATACATGTTTTAACTTTCTAATACTGATCGTGAGAGTCGTTTAGAATTTTCATACAAAATGGTCACCTCAATGACTTCATTATGCAATTAATATTCCATATTTCTGTTTTCCACAGAATCAGTTACTTGAAATTTTGTCAGTAGATTCTGCACATATGACTCGTACATCAGGTAATCAAGAGTCTGTATAGAACTGATTACAACAATAAATTGCTGATATGTCCAATTTTCTAGTGTTTTTCCTTTTTCTGCAGTAACATACCATTGCACTCGATTTCCAACAAAAGCATTTTTCAGGTTATGATTTAAGAGTGAAAATCGTCTTCGGAAAAGGGATGAAATTTATGAAATGGCAAAATTGTTTTTTTCCAAGATTTTTTATGCAAGAAATATTTTGTGTCAAAAGTTTAGGATGGTTAATAACAACGATAATCAATCAAAATACGACAAACATAAAGGAAATAGCACAGTTCCAGGTTGGAATGCATAATGGCAGTAATCCATGAAATAACTGTTTTGATAAATGGTTGCGATTAAAAAATTATTTATTGTTTGAATAAAAAATTCCATAAACACAGTTAAACAAAAACTCGAAAGGCGTGAAATTACCGTTTTCACATGGCCGACTCTTTTGAAGAAGAAATAAAGCCATGAAAGAGACCAGGACAATTTTATAGCTGTTAAATACATTCAAATGAAATAAACTATACCCATATAGAATGGAATAAAGCGTACAAACACCTCGATTTTCTTACTTTTCAAAGCTTATTCAGTGTTGTATATAGGATTTCAAAATAAGAGAATAAATGAGAAAGAAAGGCTCGTTTTAAACGACAAAACCATGGAAATCTCAAGGAGGCTTTTCGGTACTCGCCCACAAAATAAATCCAGGAAACTTTCATATATCTTCAGATATAAAGTCCTGGATGATGCATGACACGAAAAAATATCGGAACGATTTTTGTTTTCAGGACAGCAGAGAGCAAACTTCCCATTTCGGCCTGGGGGGGAGAAAAAAACGGACAAAAAAGACCATACGAACTTTACAATCAAGCTGAAACTGAACCCTTCGGGAATTTTATTGCACTTGTGTCGGATTTTCTCAGCTTTATCGTTTCGGGAACTAGTTGCATGCTTTTTTTTATTCCGATAATGTCTTTAGGTACGGCTATAGTTCCTGAAATCCTCTTATTTTCAAAAATCCTGTTCTACGGAATTTGAATGCCCCAATAAACACACAGTGTCGTAGAGCGATCAACAAAAATTAATCGCTTATTTTATAATATAGGATAGTTGTTTTAGTGAGAATACGAGATTTATTTAGAAATGTTTATTTACCTTTAATTATTTTACAAAAAAGAACTTTGTACTAATGTTTTGGAAATATAAAACGACAATAAACATAACAAATAAACTGTTAAAACTGTAAATCAAACAAAATTAAATTATGAAAAAACTATAGTTAAAACATAATTTCAATAATAATGGAATTTCGAAATATGAATTGATTTTAATAATTTTTACACTTACCCAGGTTCGAACACTGCGTTGCCTCATGGGAAATCTATTCTAATTAAATAACAAAAAATATCCTGTAATTGTAGAAGCATCGATAATAATTTGATTGATATATTATTCTTATTGTCTCAAAATTCCATTCTATATTAAACATTTTTTAATTTGATTTATAAAGAATAACACATTCGAAAATAACACTAATAAACGTAAATAAAAAATTGATTCACTAAATGCTTTAAAATTTACATCTTTCTTATGGAAAATAGACGAAAAAATTAAAAGCTTCGTATTTACAAAATTAAATATTAAGGCGATTGAAAAGTAAAGTTGTCTGTATAAAATTTGCAAATGAATTTTGTTTATACATATGTACTATAACAAACATTAATCAATTATATGTTCAATCTTTTATCGATCTTTTTCTTGATTATCTTTTCCCATCCAATCTTCAGTTATATATATAATTCTAAGTGAAAAGAAAAGTTTTAGAGGTAAAAACAATAATCAATCCATTTTTTGGTAGTCTAATTCCAGTTGAATCTTGTTCCGTTCAAATAGTGCTGTAGCGATAAAACAGATAAATAAGAAGATGAAAGTTCAGATATATAAGATGGATGAAACAACATTTCTCAGATCAGCTTGGACAAATTTTTAATTATGCGATATCAATCGGCATTGTTATGGTAGAAGACGACTCATTTATGCTTTGTCCGTTTTGACTGTGTTTTCTTGTTAACTTGTCGGATTCCAATAGCTAAGAACAGTACACATTTGCTTCACAACAGTATTCGCACGTTGTTTTTTATACAATCTAGTTTCCATTACCAGTTTTTTGTATTCATCAGCAACATTGGAACAGATCTTGCTGCCATTTTCAGATCAAAATCTGCAAATTGAATACACGGGAACTAACTCTAGTACTACAGTTTTACCTATAAATATGATACATTGTTTCCTTGGTCTTAAACCGGGTTTTCGCTATGCAAAAATAAAAAAATAAAATACGACAAAAATGCTCACTTTATATCCTACTTTTAACTTGGAGTTAAACAAATAAGAATAAAATTTCAAGATTTGCCACATTTTTAATACTTTTTACTCAGATTTTATCGTGCCTTTCGAAAAAAAAACATTTTTACAGCCATCTAATATTTAAGTTACAAAAAATTATATAGTGCCTTCATAAATCATTGGACATCACATACCTAAAAACATGAGCAACTACAAATACACGAATTAGTAGTATAAAAAATAAAGTTCTTAAAAAAAAATCAGATCACACAGTCTGTAAGAGTCACATAAGTGAAGAAAAAAATGTAAATGAATTCTCCATGAAACAAAAATTAAATTGCATTGATAGTGAAAAATAGAGCAAGAAAAAGTATGAAACAGATCAAACCTATCAAAACACAAATCCAAACCACACAAAACTTGGAAAAGAAAATCAATGAATATTTCTGTAATGAGTCTAGCCAATCAGGGCTACTATTTATTTGGAATCTGTTCCTACAAAGATGCGTCTGAATGCTGTTTTAGAATTGGAATCAACAAATCATAAAAATAACTTAAATTCAATTTGACTAATGATTATTATCAAAATACATTATAAAATTATGAAGGGATTATTACATTAAAACTAATTACAGACAGGAACCAAACTAAGATATTGCTTGAAATGTACCAATGTTATGTTCAATAAATATTCTTTCGTGTTATATTTTCTCAATGTTTGCATTGTTGACTACTTGTCCTCTCCAAATATTGTATAGTAATGAGAACCGAACTTTCGAGTGTCTGCCCCGCTATACTATTACAACGTATAGCAACTTTGATAACAATATCCAGTTTCATATAACCATATAGCAAAACCTATGGTGTATCTCCAAGATTTTATCCATGGCCCTTCTATAGCTTCACATACAAGTTTAGTCTTTTTTCTTTATAGTTTGAAGTAAGTATTCCAGTTTAATTTAGGCTCTAACCCCCAAATATTTTATTGCGTCCGAATATTTGGTTTCCTCTTCCTACAACTTTGTATTTTTATTATTTAAGTCTTGTATTTCATAGTAAGTCATTGGCGTAGTTTTCACTAAGTTGATGATAAGGCCCTTGGATTTGTACCAGTTTTATGTGCTTTTCACAGTGAAAATAATAAAATTCTTGAATGTTGGTAGGCAAGTTGCAGTTTTGATAAGAGCTTATCTACAGCCAATACAGGACAGGGAGATAAAATTTCCTATATAAGTATTCTCCAATTGACATTTTCCTTGCTTCACAATACGTCTTTCATGTTGTTTGTTCTGATTTTCACCATTAGTGAGTGAATACTTATTTATTTTTAACTATTTAGAAATGCTTTTGTTGGGTATAAGCTCTCTAATGACATTATATGAGGAGCTATCAAAGGTTTCCTTCATGACCTTCAACCTCCCTCACTAAGTTGTGCAAGGATGTTTCAGTTGATGGACTCTCCCCTTCTTCTAGACATATTGGATTGACCTAAGCGGCGGTACAGCTAATAAATCTGATTCTGGAACAAGTTATGTGCTAAGAGCTTACACGCGAATAAAAAAGATTTTTCTTCTGTTTCGATCTATAGCATCTCTCAAAAAGAATTTAGGGAATTTTCCTTACAAATCAATGTCAACGCAGAAGAGATCTAATACACAGCTTTAATGAACCTCTTAATCATTTCCCACATTTTTAAAATAATTGATGTCAAATTGATATCTAAAATTCTTTGCTTGGATATGGCAATCTCTCCATCTCTGGCATGTCTTCGATCCGGTTGAAAAACTCTCTCCAACTCTTCTTTTTGGCAGCAAAAAGATCCCAATTGCTCTGAATCGTAATACTTTTCGCTATATTGAAAGCTCTTGTCACTGTTCAACTGACTCATTTGCATTCCCATTCAATGATTGGGCTTGAGTTTGCATTGAGCATCGTATGCCCCCTGAATATCTTCATTTAATAAAAGAGATGATAAATATTCTCCAAATCCAAGATATCTTTTTCCTTAATGTATTCAATTTATGTTTATGTTTATATATATTATGTTATATTTAAAACACATGAACTCAACTCATGCAGTTCTAAGACTAATGCTCGGAACTTATTTGTCCACTAAATAATATCAGAAAAAAATTAACAGTTTGTCAGAAAAAAGTAAAAAATAAACAAAAAAAATCAATGAATTATATAGAAAAAACTGTTTAACTTTCGTGATAGAAAATTAGAATCGGAATTACAATAACAATCAAATATTACTTACCAGTATTTAAACATTAAAATTCAATTAATGGTTAGAACTGTTGCATATGTTATTCATAGAGTGATTAACAAAACATTATATACTAATAATTTATGCTGGATATAAAATAAAGTAAGACATTGGTGTTATTCAAAAATTTGGACGTGAGCACTTCGTCCAAAAGGTACCCTCTAGTAATGTTGTAACGAACGATTGGCAACAAAGAGATATTCATTTTGATCTTATAACTGAGTAGGTACACTTTAGGATATAACAGAAATATTACATGAGCTATAAAAAGGAGAGCGGAGAATTTTTTAGTTTATGACTGATATTATAGGATAGTACAATGGTAATACAATGTTTAAAATGTCATAGAATTTTGAGACAAATTTTCGATTTTCTAGGAATATAAATATATGCAGATAATAATGAATACATGGTATTCCCAATTTATATCACAAAACTTCAAAAGTGTCAAGATTTGCCCGGTTTTCCTTTTATTTTATATTAGAGATGATCATAACAAAAAAAAAGATACAAGTGGTATCTTTATTTATTTATTCATATTATATGTTTCTTTGTCCGGTCATTTATTATAAAGTTTTTTAAATTGTCCTCTTGGAGCAATGGAAATATAGATGGAGTACTGTTTGCATTAAGAACAGCTAGACATTGGTTCGCTGGTGTCTCTATGAATTAGTCCACCATTAATAGATAAAAAATAAATTTTGTTAGTCAAGATTTTTCAGACATACAAGTCATTAGGTGCCATAACTGATATATCAGTTATCTATATAATCTTTTTAATGTATAAACTGGACTAAAACGTTTTTATTGTGTTAGTACCGCTATCCGGCACCTTTGTCAAGTTTTGTTCTAGATATAAGTTTTGATATTTAAATTGAGCAGACCTTGCATAAAAAAATTATTTGAAATATTAGGAAAAAATTAAACCAAATTCTAAAATAATCGTTTTGTTGAATAAATAATACCAAAAATTAAGTTAATATCTTATTTTGAAGAACGGTTTTTTCAATACTTAAATAAAAATAAACATGAAAAACTCCACCAGAAAATAGGCATGTTCTATGCTATAATAAACAAAGAAAACCGTGCATGTTCTATAGAAAGTTCTTTAAATTAATGGAATAATAAACCACCCTGAATATTTTCAAATATTTTAAATCAATGAGTGATAAAAATTGAACTATTAATAGTTGCCAGTACAAGACAATACTAGAATCATACAATTATCAGTTAAGATATATTAAAGTTGCCATGTCAATCTTAGTGAAACTTGCCTTACAAAACTTGCCAGAGAACGGTCATCTAGCTTCAGCACAGCCAATACCCACCGCATCGTTCCAGATTCCAGTAGGCCGGATCGGGCTTGTCTTATTTCCAAACCATGTGCCTATAACGTAAAAGGTGCACTGAATAACCAACGAAATTCGTTAATAGAATTCATAAACGTACACCTTTGGCGAACAACAGCACTTAGCAAGTTTGCGATATATGAGTTAAAAATATGTTAAATTCAAAAATTTAATTTATAATCAACGAAAAATAAAATAAACAATAACGGTAGTCATAAACTAAAAACCTAGAAGTTTCTTTTTCAACTTAGTTAAAATATACTTAAAATAAAAGGGAAACTACACGTAATATTATTTTTATGTATAATAAACATAAAATGTAAATGAGAAAAACGTAATAAGAATCCCATCAGTAAATCCATCCACGACATAAAATAAATAATTTATTTAATACTACCCTGAAATAGAATAAGGTTACTACCTAAAACACCTTATTCGCTCAAAATAAAAAAGTCAGGTGAATTTAAATTTGAATACCTTCATACAAATATTAAGAAAAAAAGAACAATAAACTACATAGGTTTTTTTAACTGTCCTATGAGTATGTTTGTTCTAATATTTCATTTAATTTTATTCAAAATTATAATATCGCTATAAAATTATTCAGAAGTATGTTAGTTATTATTGTTGTTCTGAAGAATGGTTAGGCAAGGATTCATTTTTAATAGATCCGATTAACAGTCAATTTCTACTGCTACAAAGTTAATGTTTGAAGACATAAGACTTTAAAACAAATGTAATTTCATCATCTTAATTGGTGGATTGTGTAAAATTATTGTAATTGTCTTTTTTTATATATAGATATATTTTCAGTAGCGAATTTAGATAAAATTCAACTTTAAATAATTTAAAAGATCTCGGCTGACCAACACTAGATAGTGTCCAAAATGGACGCCTATATGCAACAAAAACACAATTCAAAAGGAAGATTACCTGCATGTCCCAGTAAGATAAATGCATAATATACCAACGTAAGTGATAGAAAATGCAACACCTATTAGTTCTTATTTTCAAATATATATTTATATATTAGACTACCAGCAACAAGTGAAAAATTATTAATATTTAAACCTAAAATGTCAAACTATAACTAAGACACCTTAATTGGTAATCAATATATCGAACTGATTCTATTTGCTAAAGACAAAGATAAAGTTTGTTAATCGGCCGCAACATGGATTCAATTATGTGATTAAATTAAGTATTATTGGCTACCTGAACATTATATAGGAATTGGTATAGTATTTGTGTGGAATAGATGGATAGAAGATAGGTGGATTTTAGAACCATATTATACAACAAAAAAGTCTAATGCAATACATCCGACATGAACTCTGGTATTTTATATAATGAAAGAATTGATTCTTTCAGGTTCTCAAAAAAAAGTAGATGCCCATGTAGCAAAATTGATAGTAAGGATGTCAAAATGAATGTTGGTTATCTTTACGTTATTAATGACCAATTTTGCTACATATGACAGATTGTAACGAGTCGTGGATTTGATATTGAGCAGTCATGCTAAATCAAGTAATCCTTAAACGTGATCTGCCACTATAAGTAAAAGCACTACACACCATTTCACCTACAGTAACGAGCAGATGCATAACTATTATGCACGTTGTAACAAAACCTGGATTCTGAACATTGAAGACAAATTGTATCAGTGGATGGTCTGATGCTACATAATATGTTTAAACTTTTTTAATAAAAATTAAATAATTGGTCCTGAGCATTGCATTTTCTATCATCCAGTATACATTGCACTGCTCCTTGACAGACTAAGTTGTGTCTTATTTATTATTTTCATTTTTTAATATAGCAGATATACAATAGAAAAAAGAAAAATTATAGAAAATATATTAAATTATCAATTATTTAAATCATGCCTTACATTTTTTTAGTAGCATTTACTACTGATTGTATATTTTCACTAAGTTCACAATTTTACTGTAGGATATACTAACGATTTTAATTCCAAATATTGTTATGATTAAATAACAAGTTTATTTTGTTTTAAAATATTTAAATATTCATATAAAATGTATTCAAAGCTAAATTTCCCTTAATTTTTCATCCAATGTGTGCTGTTCAATATTTAGAAATAATAGTAATGATAAATTGTTAAAGTCGATATCAACTGCAATTTGAAGAGCTAAAATAATATTTAAAATGATTTTCACGTTGAAATAAAGCCTCTTAATGGTCAAAATAAAATAATCACCTTTTTTTTCAATTTTTACCCATCTAAAATTTTTATATAACACATTGCTTCTTTTCAATAAATCAGGAAAAAATAAAATAAATGATATCATTATCACTCAACCAATATTGTATACGTACTGTGTAAACTAGCAACGTCGAACCGAATGGGGGTAAATCTGAAAATACATAATAAAAAACAACAAACATAGACGTAAATTTTAATATAACTCAATACAGAAAGTCAAATTCCTTTGCTAAATACATTTTTCGAATACATACAGTTGGAATTTAGTTGAAAATACAAATGTAACCCTTATTATAAACGTTTACCTATGAGAAGTAACCGGGTGGTAATTACGATCTAATAGTTTAAAGCAGTATTTAATTTGCTAAGGGTTCGTACCTTTATGAAATATTTTTTATATTATACCAAGTAATAAATAAGTGCACCAATAGAATTAAGATTCCTTACCTTACTGCTTGCTGAAAAAGAAAAGAACAATTTCTCTTAATTTTAAAAAACAAATGCAAACGAAATATTAAAATATACACATGAGACCAATCAGTATTTGGGGGCACACTTGAAAATATAGAAAAATACCTTGTAAAATAAATACTGCGAAAAATATATATAGAAACAAATTGGATGTGTCTGGTTATACAAAAGGGCGTCTTTAGATAAATACCTACACTCTAACTTACAACATAACAAAAAAAAATTACCATAAATTTCAAAAATTGAAAGAAATATTAACATTGTCTCCATTTATTACATGTAAACTTAAATGTGATTAAATTTTTTTCTTCTTCGCCGTTCTCATTGTACTCAAAAATCCCTAAATCTAGATTTTTTTTGTAAACAATGAAACCTATTTAGAAATCTGAATTGTCTGCGGTCGACCTGGGTTAGAGACGGCAGTCCACATGAATAAATCTGGAAATGATATATAGAACTGATATTTTGCTGCTTGAGAGCGCAATCCTGAAAGAGCATTTTGCAAGGTACCAACATTAAAAATGTATAGTATATACATATGTATATATTAAAAAAAACATTATTTGAAAATTTAATGCTAGGGCCTTGCATAAATAGCTTTGGCTGGTGTTAAAAGTCGAATTTAACTAAAATAGTTGATTCCTAAAAGGAAAATAAAATGCTGTCGATACAAAAGCAAATATTCTAAAAGTAAAATGGGACGTAAAAAAGCAAAAGGGGGAATAAACAATTCTAAAATTATAAATCGTGAGACAATGCACAGAACTTACATTATTTAATTTGACTCGGAAGGATTCTG
>JABRWK010000019.1:306515-355403 GCA_013372445.1 Hypothenemus hampei | reverse complement strand
TCGAAAGAACATTTAAAGTTCTTTTACCATGGTTAAACATTTCCAAAAAAAAAAACAAGTAAGTCTCAATGATGAAAATCGATAAAATATCTAGACATAATTAAGTAAAGTACGATATAATATAGAAAATTTCGGCATGATTTTAAGTTTGAAAGAGACCTATAAAAACAAAACAAAAAAAAACGAACTACTGAAATATCAACGCGATAATCCAACATTTCAATGTGTTACGATTTTTTTTATATATGCTTGTTGTACTTTCGCTGTACGAAGTTTATTGAATTATGAGGAGAATGCGAATAAAAATGAAATATTTTCAGTCCGAAAGTTTCATTTATTCTATATGACTTAAAGAACAACTTAATATCTCCTCGTATTAAAATAAATGCTATTAACTCACCGTTGGCATATTGCTGTTCATGCCTGCCGGCCCATTACCGCCGCCATTCATATTAATGAAATTTATGGGCATTTGAATTTTGTCA
Source organism: Hypothenemus hampei (assembly GCA_013372445.1). Taxonomy (NCBI): domain Eukaryota; kingdom Metazoa; phylum Arthropoda; class Insecta; order Coleoptera; family Curculionidae; genus Hypothenemus; species Hypothenemus hampei. The sequence goes on along the minus strand of JABRWK010000019.1, from coordinate 354,918 downwards.
CTGATAATTCTCTTAGCGGTTTCTATGGCTTCAGGGTCGCCCTTTATCGTAAATGTCTTTTCACTCTGGTTAGAGTTGCTTCTCCTATCTAATTCACAATAGGCTCCCGATTGTTGATTGATTTGTTTAATTGTTTCCCCTCCTAAATGGTTTTTTCATTATAAAATATTAAATTGACAGATGTTTCATTGCACCTTTTCCTATTATAACACCACATTTATTTGCTGGAACCACAAATTGGACTTCTTGAGAGGCTGGAGCTCCTCTATCATTCCATCCTCCTTGATTACCCCCGTAATCTCCTCCACCCCCGCCATTTCTATCATTACCTTTAATAGAACTTTAATTAATTAAAACCAGGTCTTTCAGTTATTTCTATAAAAATATTCCATTCCAAAACAACAAATAGAAAATAACCTCTGTTATTATAATGACCACTTCTGCCGGTTCTGCCGGCACCTCGACCACCGCGACCTCCGTATCCAGCACCGCCGCCCATCCCATTTCCATCGTATCCTCCGCCGTCTCTTTGCAAAACGCTGTCGATTAATTCCTCAATTTTTTGCCTCGCCTTAAAAAAACAAATATTTGTAACACCTTTTATCAGGCATTGCCCAAAACTACAGCGAAATTTGAAAAAAAATTAATAAAACGCTTATTACTTGGTCGATTTGTTTAGGGTTACCGCTCAAAAAACACCTTCTGTCACCCGGACCTTCATCCCTAGCTTGTTGAAATTGTACTCGGCACCCTGTCTCGTTTTGGATTTTCTTAATCATATCTCCACCCTTGCCAATAACTACACCTACAGCCGCTTTCGGTACCAGAACTTCAAAATCGCCTCCTCCAAAATCGTCATAACCTCCCCCAGAATTTCCCCTGAAACTAAATAATATTAACCTCATTCACGCACAAATTATGAATTTATATGAATAATATATGTATATTGGAAAAATAGCTGTTATTTCTTAAAAGTATCAATATCAATAATCAATTTTTGTCTAAATAAATTCTTAATAAAATGCAAAAGATGATGACATAAAAATATATTGGTTCTTCACCTTGACGCAGTGCTAATCTAAGTATAAACTCCAAATTTATTAAAAAATAAGTTAAGTGAAATATTTTATGTTGATTTGAAATACTAAAACATCTTAAAAATCATATCGTTACTCACCTATCATTTCTAGGACCTCTGGCTCCTCCTCTATTATTGAAATTTTTCATTTCTTTTTCGGCAATTAGTTCATAAACTAAACTTTTTGCGTATTCGACTTTCTGTGGATCTCCACTGATTACCAAAGGTTTTTCCAATTCCTGTCCAGGTCCATCCTACAAAACAGATTAAATTTTACACATGTATAGTTGATACAATAGATCTTTACCAGTGTGTAATCACTTTACAATAATAGTAAACAGTCCTTTACGTTTATTAATCACTTTTATATTATACACAGTTGAGTGAAAGATGCTAATTAAAATGCCGTCTTCTATGACAAAAACGTATGTTTTTGAATTATCAGTTATTCGAGAAAAATAGGGTTATAAACGGTGGAAGTGTATTGACTTATTGATTTTTGTTATATCGAATAATCGTTTCATATCCGTTTCCGTTGACTTAACTGTCATTCTATTTTGTTTACTCTTACAAATTTATTTAAACTACTCAAAACGAAAAAGGAACCCCTCTTGTTGCACTTATATGTATTTTTGTTTCTAATTATTGAAGAAAAATATATCATGATAATATATGTATGCACATCAGCCTTGACGGAGCAAAGAAAGTGTTTTCTTTTGTTATTTTGCTAGGGAAACATGTAACATTGTAATGTCAAGAATTAAATATCAAAATATTATTAAAGTGGAGTGTGTTTCATCATTTAAGTAAACTTTATAGTGAAAACATGGATATCAATGTAGTAAGTAGGGCAATACATCGTAGTAGACTATACCTAAATCAAAATGAAATTGCTAGTCGTTACATTAATTGAAACTAACACCAGAATTTCTGATGAAACGGTCCATAATATACATCAATATTATGCTAGAATGCTAGAATGCCGGTTAGTTCTTCAGCAGTATATCGCAGAGCTCGAACAATTTTTGTTGACGAACATCACTGTTAAGACAGTAGCGCAATGGAGTAACGTTTTGTTTGCAAATGTGTTCAGATTCCGTTTACATCATGACGATAGACGTGTTCAGGTATGACGAACAACAAACGAGAAGTATTTGGAGCTGTACAAGAAACTGTTGGCTTTGGCGTAGGGTCTATGAGAACATGGTCTAGCAAATGGTTAAACGGACACATCGAACTTGTCATAATTGCAATACTAACTGCATTACTAGTTTATGTAATTACTAATTACGTGAGGTTTTAGAACCACATTCCTTTCGCCGATAATATGGGAGCAGATTTTATTCTACTGCATGATAATGCCATGCCAGACGTGGCCAAGATAGTAATAACTTTTTTAATGATAATGATATTAAAGCTTTGGAATGAACGGCTAACAGTTCAGATCTCAATTCTATAAAACACGTTTGGGATTCATTGGTACAAAGATTATTTCAACGACAGCATATGCAAATTACTAAAAAAATTCAAAACATTCTTATTTAAGAATGAGAACAAGTGCCCCAGGAAATGTTCAAAATTTTGATTAAGAGTATGCCCCGTTGTTGCGTTGAAGTTACCAAAACCAGAGGAGGACACATTAAATACTAAAAATTAGTTTTAAGAATGCCTTGGTTAAAAAAAAACATCGTTTAGAAGTTTCCCTAGCATAATTACAACAAAACAAAATTTTTGTTTACATCATCAAATGTATGCACAGTATCATATAATATTTTCGTTCATTTATAAACTATTTCAAAACTAATCATATGAAGAAGTGGCTCCTTATTTTTTTAATAGTTTATTTCTATATTGAAAAGATATTTAATCTCAGAATTAGGTCTTATCTGAACTATCAGTGAATATAATTTATTTGACAAGTATGAATTAACATCCATTATGTTGTGTTGATTATTTGCATTAGAAAGCTCCCATTTTTAATTGAAATCATATTTGCCATAATTAGAATCGGGTAAAATTTTATTAAAGTCAGTTTACGCATCGATTTTCCTCATATAGATCTATTGGACTAATTTTTTATTCTTTTCGTTTTTGAATAAGACCTGAAAGAAAATCATCTTTCAGGTCTTATTCAAAAACGGCAAACACAATAATTTGTCCTTAACCTATGCGAATATATTGAAATGAAAAAAGAAATGGTGGACCATAAGAGTCTCCTTCATCAATTCAGGAAATATTTAAGTTATCTAAGTTATTAAGACATAATTTTTAATGTATATTTATCTTTTAGAGAGCCACGGTTGCTGTTAAAATTAGTTGATAGGCAGTCTATTCCATTAAAAAAAGATAATTTATATACAATGTTCTGAGTTTAATTAATGTAAAGTTGAACAATGAAACGCAATTATAAATTAAAAATTATTTCGGTTTCTAATTTGTTCTTTAATTTTTTATTTTCAAATTTTTTAACTATCGGCAATGATAATCACTCTATAGCAGTACTACTAAAAGTGCAAACAAAACTATATCCACTACCACTATGAATATAACATATTTTTAACTCTCACAGCCATAAAATTTTCATTCGATTGATACAATATTCGTGATATTTTTATGATGGCATTCGGGTAAAAATTAATTACACCAATGGTAAGTATATAGAATAAGTGTATTAAAAGATTAAAAGATAAAACCCACTAAGCGGTTTATTACCGTTTAACCACTGATGGGGTACAACGACAATGTTTATGTTCTAAGGTTATAACAACTTTCAAATCACAAATGTGAATCCATTACTTATGTACATATATTTGAATTTGATTTAGACCACACGGACTGAAATAATACTCAATTTATCATAAAGACTCAAAAATAATATGCATATTAAGAAATAAATATTTTAAGTCATCACATAAATCAAGAAATAATTATTTTTAGAATACAACTGGTTTGAAAATTTTTCAGTGAAATAATTTTACCAATGTCCAAACGAGTATTTCAACTTGAATGAAAATCCACCCGAATACTACACAGCCCGGTGTAGTGTGAACAGCTTCATCGGTTTATATTGCCGGCTGTACCGGATAAATAGTAACTGAGAATTATAAGAATAAGTAATCCTGAAAATTATTGAATAAAGTGAAACTAATAAAGCTCAGGATTTTTGTATTTGGAATTTGAATTTTATTTTGGAATTTAAAACGTAAGATTAGTAATCGTATTTTTTGGTCTTCCAGAAGAAACAGACATCAGAGCGAGGCAAGTCGGGATTTTAAAGTGGATGTCCTAACAATTTGATTCTTCATCCACTTTTTCCTAATAACTCGTCGTCTACTTAATTGGCGCCTTCTAGTTTGGGAATACCCCAACATCATTAACTTATTTTTAAATTGACGATTGAACCCACAATTCGTTTTGATGTCGAATATTGCATACAAAAGTATCGATCATTAGTCTGTACTATTCAATGCAAGTTTTTTCTTGAGTCTGAGTACCCACCAAGAAAAAAACTTTCGAACATCTAATGATTCGTTAAATTTTAATTAGTACTTCCACTCCGCTCAATAGAAGAATATGTAATTCGTCAAGACACTTACAGATTTACAGTTTATCGTTTTTATAATTAGTCGATGTTGAGGACCGACCAATTAATTATTCATCTTTTAATGAATTTCCGCACATTTATTTCGGTATACCAACCACTACCAACTAAAACACTACACCATGAATAGGCGTTAATCTCCGAATGCTGCTGATAACCTTTCCATACTTCTGGGATAAACAACATTGAAAACCGTAAGACATCATTGTACGAAAATGCTTTAGATTAAATTTAATAAATTTAGTCACTTTAATACTAATTTTTGACATTTTAAATGTAAAGTAAACTAATGAAACGTGAACAACGGAAGCGTCATTTCGATTTGTAGCAGGTATTTTTTATAACGACAACAATGTTATCCCATAAAGAATGATAAGACTAACTCTTGTATGTGTCTTATATTTCAACATTATTAATAGTAAATGATTTATTGCCAGCTCTAATAACTTACCTGTATGACTACCATTTTAGCCCCACTTTTCTCTTGAAGTTGTTTAATCGTCTCACCACCCTTTCCAATAATTAAGCCAACTTTTGGACCTGGTAACATAATCTCTATACTATTCCTTCCTCCTGGTCCACCACCTATAAATTCGGAATACAATTCATCAAACATTTTCACTTAGAAACAGTTTATGAATAAATGTTATTTGTTATAAATACGCTATGCGCGCCAAAGTAAAGTAAAAAATGTATCGTTTTTTTTGGTTTAAAAGTAAACATATCCTCACTCATTCTTGAGGGTCCCCCACTTCCTATGCCGCCACTGTTAAGAGGTTTCAAGTCATCATTCATTGGCGGAGGGCCATTAGATAAAGGCCCACCCATTGGTGGACCACCTTGCGGAGATCTACCCATTCCTAAAGACGGTGCTCCCATTCCGGAATGTTTTTTGGTTCCGGATCTGTAAAATAATAGAAATTAACTGATTTGTTTTGTTAAAAAGTAATGGCTTGTAAACTTTACAGGAAGAACATAATAAACAATGAAACTTGTCTATATCAAGCTAGGGACATAACGAACAAGTTGCAACGAATAAATTAAAGTCAGAATCAAATATTCAGGTGGTAAGCATTCAGAGGATAAAATGCTTATTTGGGCGTGTACAAATATGGACGGTGCTGATAAAAGAAACCTGCTTATAAAAGGGAATTGAAATCACCAAGGTGCTTCAAAAATGTACCTAAATTATTTAAAATTAAAAAAACATAGATAACTGATGAGATTTTGGATGGCAAAATTTTACTTTCTATAAATTCCTAGAGAACACTAAACTTTATATTTATGTGTATTTTCTTGAAAGGGTGTAGCTTGATCCTAAAGCAACAGTAATAAATAGTGTCAATAGAGTCAATAAGTGTAAATAGAGTCAAAAGGAAAGCTCGCTGGCCTTCTAAATCTACAATATCCCCTCAGAAAAGACAAACAACTTGTTATTTTCAGATGAATATAAACGTGCTTCTAAAAGGGTTTAACAAACTGTTATAGTTGCCAAGGTTTGCTATAGCATTTCTTCGCAAAAACATTACTTTATTTCGTAATCAACAGCGCTAATTCATGGGATATAATGCAAAAATTTACCTGAAGTATCTTCTAAGGGTCTTTTTGAACCTCGATTTTCTGGAGTTGTTGGGCCCGGATTAATTTTGGCAGCAATCTGCAATGCGCGAAAGTAAACAAAACATTAAAATAAACTCTATGCAGCCTAACGGTATTGGCATTGAGATTTTTTCCAGAGATACTAGATAAAACAACTTTTACCTGTTTTGCACGTTGAACTGCCGCCGCAAATGCCGAAGACTGAGACGGAAAGTTCTGCTGTGGAGGTGGAGGTGCTACACTAGAAAAATCACTCATCTCTAATTTAGAACGATAGAATGATGGAAACGCGGAAAATTTCCGTGAAGCACATTCAAGATATTTTTTGCCCTTTTACAAAATACACCCAAGCTTTCTACTACCAGCAACGCCAAAAACGATCCATGTCGAAATAAAATTGACATAAAATTGACACATGACTTTTGACACATCAACTCGTTTTAGTTTGATTTCAACCAATCAACATAAAGATGAAACCAATGAAATAACTGTAATATTATCACGTGACTCATCCATGTAAGTTTGGAACCTATCTGCATTACCATCTAATATGTCAAAAATAAATTTTACGTAGGCAACCACTTATACAACTAACCCTAAAAGTTTTATGTTAATTTAAAAGTTACATTTAGTTTTCTTTGATTGATGTACCAATATTGTTAAAATTTATTCAATTGCTATGTCTTATAATTCCAGTTATTCTCCCAATTACTATTCTATGGACGATATTTTAGCTACACAAGAACGTATTCCCTGTAAATTTTTACAAAAAGTTCCTAGAATGGGTAAAAACGGTGTTTTTATCCAATTTGTTTATTTTAAACACAACAATTTTGCAGGAAGACTTAACCCATCAACTGAAGAAAACGATTTAAAAGAGGGAACAGATCTTGAACTTCCTTTATGGCTTGCAATAGATTGTTCAATGGGCAGGCAACCCGTTGTTGCCCCTGAATTACCAAAAATATTTAAAGAAAACTATAGAGAAATACTTAAAGCGGATGCAAATGCCGTTGATTTACATAAATTCAGTTTATATTTTTATGAGTTGGGGTCTTATGTTAAGGGATTTGACCTCAGACAAGAAGTGCACAATATTTTATTACATGTAAGAAGTTCTTAAAATATTTCAAAAGTATAAGGTTTATTATCTGTTGTAATTTCATCTTCCAGACATTTATTACAAGATTTCGTCTTATAATGGATCTGGCTAACAACTCAGAGTCTGACCCTAGCATTCAACAAAAATTAGATATGTTGGAAAGAAGAATTTATGCAGCTGGGCATGCTGCTGCTTCAAAATTGAATAAGTGGCTTTTAGAAAGTGGAGCTCAATTGGAAGCAGCAGTTTTGGTTACAAATCATAAGAAAAGAAAAAGGGTAGACGATGATTTAATTGGTTGGAATTGAAATTAACATACTCATCATTTTTTATAATTTATATTGGTTGCTTTTTTGCCAAATAAAATTTTATTTTTACTAATTTGTTATATCAATAAGTATTAATGTGATTAAATGAATTAATGAATATTGAACTCAGCCATTTTAATGGTGCCAAATTTTTTCCTTTTACCAATAAATAATATATTCATTTAGCCTAGCAGCACAAAGTTCCAGAAAATTATAGATTCAATTCTATTCTCTAGACTTAATTTACAGAATAGTCCTATTCTTCAAAAACGCCTTGCATAATTTTTGAAGATTACCTATTTTATAATAAAATGTAGTTTCATGTTTAAAAAAAGGGAGTGAATTGTTTGGTTTGACAAGTATAACTGAAGAAATGGAATTTCCAACTTGATTCATTTAATTTCTGAACCGTTTTTTAAGCAACGTGTAGTCAGACATTGCCATGAAAAATTTACATATTTGCTTAGAAAAAACTAATTGCTAACTTCTTTTATAATAGAAGAATTCTTCATTCTTGTAAAATTTTGATTCACCGCCTACTTTAGAAGATATTCCAGCTTATAGTCCCTCAATACATGGCTCCCATATACAGGGAAGTGAAAATCTTTAGCTCGCAAACGCACTGTGTTCAAGATACAGGGTGTTAAAAAAAAATTTTCTTTCAGTTTTATGACAACCTGTATTTCGAGAACGGTGTATTTGCGGACCTACATATGTGAATAGGAACTTTCTTTCTTAGAATGAGCCAAAGAATTTCACCCTTCAATATTGACATGACATTAAGGAATACCTTGTATATATCCTATAGGAGCCATGTATTGAGGGACTATAAGCTGGAATATCTTCTAAAGTAGGCGGTGAACCAAAATTTTACAAGAATGAAGAAATAAATATAAGAAACAGTTAATTTAAAAAGTTAATCGAATTTACCATAGACATGCACCGAAAAAAGTTGGGGAAAGAGATATGTACATGACCCCTCATTTTCCCCACCCCTATTTCAAATATTTTTACGAAAATTATAAGGAAAGTGCGCCTAGTCAAACTGTGGATTACTTTAAAATTTCAAAAAAATTGTAAAAAACACTGAATTTATTAAAGAAATTAATATTTTATTTATCAACTTTAGCACCCTATATGCCGAGTATAAAGCATTAAGGAAAAAAGTGGCATAAGGAAACTAATTATTTTCTACAAGGAATCTCTGGTTGGCCGATTTTACTACTAACTTGAGACACCCTGTACAGTACATCAGTGCAACACCAATCGGCTCTAGATGACGATACAATATAAATAGATATTTCTCTACATCATATTTCTATAAGTTGTGTTTAGTAACCATTTGATAGGTCATTAAATCAAATAAGAGAGTAGATGCATCATAGATTATCTTTTGTTTTTAGATAGAAAGAAACAAAATGGTTCCAAGACTAGTTAAACCGAAGGAAAAACTTTTCATTATCATTTTAGAATCTAAAAATTTTTTGTGGCGAATAGTATTTATAAATCCTCCATATGGAAATCGTTCGTTAGAATGTTAAAAGCATAATGTTAATTAGACTATTTTAAAAAATATTTATTTCCCTTGGATAATATGTATATCAATAATTGATTTGTTGTAATGTGCCACAGTTTAAAGACAATCCATTTGAAATGTATCACCGAGACTTTTCAACTGCGATTTTTTTTCTTAGAATATACAGCAAGGACAGTTTTTTTCCTAGATTAGAAATGAGAAATTTTTTTTAGAATTTATCATTCCTTTGCTGAGCCCCCCGTATCTTCAGCGTGCCTTTGGGACCCGACAGTTGCACTATACCACTCTATTGAAAAAGCTGATCTGCTTCATTATATAAAATGAAGTCCAGATTAGCAAAAATGAAAATCTTTTTCGCCAGATATACGTACCATATTACAGAGTTATTGGCATGTCTCAAATCAGACAACGTGACTTCTGTGGTGTCTGACCGGTGAGAGGATTATAATAGCTGTTTCTTTACTCACTTCTTTATAGTTTTCCCTTTTTCTGAAGATTAAAAATCCGTAAGAAAATTTTTACTTTTTTGATAAATTTTCGGACACTTAAAATACGAGGAATATCCCGAATTGTTAAATTATTATAATCCTTTTTTCTCAAAAACAAAGAACTCTAGAAAAAATCTTGTACGAAATCAATATGAGAAATTTGAAGGGAAATAAAAGGCAAAACAAATAACTTTTTTCAATTCATATTCAAATATATTTGTAACATAATAAAATATTGCCACCTCCAGCCTTTTTAAAGGACTAATAGTATCTATTTGAAAACTAACATAAAAATATTGTATTTAATATATTTGTGTAAAAACCATAACACTGATAAATTATTATACAACTATATGATACCATTCAAGCTTTAACAATAGGATCGATTTTCTAAATTGAAAATGATTTTTATACATAATTCATATAAATATATATACATCGCGGATATACTACAAAATTAACGATGTCAAAATCATATACAGATTTGTAAAAAATTGAAATTTACTAACTTTTGATTTCATGGAAATATATATTATAAAATACAACTACTGTAAGATAATACACTTATGCATCTCAAGTGAAAAAAATAATTGTTGACTTGGTCAGATTTTACAACATACCCACGATTTGTATATAATGTTTATACTGTTCTTATAAACTATTGACTTTCTTAATATTAAAAACGTTACGTTAAAAAAATATATAAATTGCAACTGAACTGTGCTCAGTTTTGTTTCGTTAAGTGTTTAATCTTATGCAACGCTTTTAACTTTAATCTTGTTTATATAAAATAAATTTTCTTAGACAGTCGCAATATAAACAAGAAATCAACTAACACCATTAGAGTACCTATACAGTAATATTTAAATTAGGAAGTTTTCCACCTGAAAGAAAAATATAATTGTCAATAAAGGTGAACCATATGAATTCTAAATATCTAATAATGTTTTATAATTTTTACTATTTCACTAATATTATGATAAAAATGTAACTTTAAATTTGGCATCAAGAACAATTTTGAGCAATTATGTAAATTCTTTATAAAATAAAGAGCCTTTTTTGACTAGGAAGCCTTAGTTCTAGTCTTAAACGATTTTTAAAATCACAGCCCTAACACACTCTTGATCTAAGTTGCGACTTAACAAAGGTACCTTAGAGTTTATAGAATTTTAAAATAAAAAAAAACAGGTAATTAATACCACACTCCACACAGTTTTGCTTAATTATTCCACTTTCTAGTGGGTATATCTTTCTAAAATATTGTCAAATTCGATGTTTTTGAATAAATATTTTGGAACGGAACCAAAAAATTTTCTTACATCTAAAACATAACAATTATAAATTCCTAAAAAAAGAAATACCCAAATTTTCTAGAGAAATCATTCATTACACTATTTACCCCATATGAAGGCAGAAGTTAGTTTCTATAATAACGTAATTGCTCTGGCTATCGATCGTACCTTATTATTTTTTCAAAATTAAGATTTTTAATTGAGAGCATTTTCATCCGACTTTTATTGCCGTTTATATACCTGCTCCTTTTGTTTTTAGACCAAGGCAATTAAGTCTAGATGAAAGTTCTTTTATCGGTAATAGCTTTTTCTGGTCGTTAAAGACCACAATTTTTTAAGATTTTTTTGCTTAAAAGTTAAGTTAAGAAAACAAAAGTACTTCTTTCACATTAATTCAAGATATTTCAAATGGGAACAATACTTAAAGCTAAGTTTTTTTACAAAATGCATAAGAAAAATTGTTTTCGATTGTCAACGTAATTATTGGCTTTATAAAAAATTTCAAATATGATATATTAGAGAGTCACGATAAATAGCTAGAACAACGACGATATATGTATAGAGTCATTCAGAGTTAAATATACTTAGTCACTGCCGGACGATGCAGTATATCGAAATCACTTATATGTATATAATGGGCATATAAATTTATAGTCACAACTTTTGACCTGTCCTATATAAATAATTTCCATTTTATAGATTGCTCTATAATTAATAAAACTTAAAAGGTGCGGGTTTAGAAAAAAAAAGTTTTGTTGCTATTTAAATTTGAATACCCCATATATTAATGTTGGAAAATCTTTCGTCAAAACATGAAAACAACATTAATTTCATAATTCCCACACATAATATTTGGCCCAACACCAAGTTGTTCAAAAATATTTAATAAACTGAGTGTTATTAGCAAGGAATTTGCCAAGGAGGTCAGTTTTTTTTTCGTTCTTTATTTAGGTGATTTGAAACCATGGTGAAGTACTCTATCTTCTGATAGACTATGTAAATTTAACTCAGAATCACCCTGTACAACTTCTTAAATGCTAAAAAAGCATTGCACTGAATTAAATTCCCATTGACGAACTAAATAAACTATTCTAAATATAAAAAGTACAATTTTACAAAAATAGTTGCAACATTTTTTTTCCTTAATAATATGTATTTGTAGATAAATCGAATTGATATGAGAGTATTTGCATAAAACTATTTAAATTTAAAAACCGTGTTGTTCCTCTTTGATCGGTTCATGTTTAAAAGATGATAAGTTGTACGTGTCTTCAAGAGAGACAATATCCCTCATTATCAGCACACTGGATGTGGCTGCAATAAAAAGTAGAAATTTTTAAATATTGTATGAAACATTGGATGCCTAAAGCCGGAACCAGAAAAGGAACTCAAACTACGATCGACTATTTTATTCAGTAAATCAATTATTAAATATGTGTACAATATTGGTAAAATTTTTGTCAATACAAAAACAAAACAAACTTTTTATTTTTGAAATCATGAAACAAATATGAAGTAGCAAACTGAAACTACACTCCTACAAGATTTGTTAAAAGAGAACTTATCAATTCGGCTGTGCGTAGTTTTTTTGTGCATGAAACATCTGCAATTTATAGATTCATTAAAAAGTTCCTTGGTTTTGTTTTTGTGCTTACAAACAGTGTTCATTACGTGGAAACGTGGAAGAAACCCACCTGAATAAACACTGACGGACAAAAACTACAACTTATTTTTAGTAAATTTAGTGGAATTCGAGTTTTAATTTTGTTTTTGATGTTTGAAGCTTCTCTGCTTATATTTTGATAAACATTATTTAATTGCGTATGTGCTCGTTTGATGGAAATTCGGCTAATAATAAAAAAATTATTATGCACCTTACCAGTTGGTACTGTTTGTTGGGGACTGGCCACACCACCTCCATTGATTAACTGATCGGCTGGACTACTGGGCATAGTTGTAGGGGATGTGACCGGACTATCAGTTGAATCACTTGTTTGATAGCCATTATTACTCAGTTGTTGAGTTTGAGGCGAAGGCACTTGACTGGGAACTATTAATGCGGGACTATTGTCGATTCCACCTGAAATAGAGTTTGATTTTTTATATTAACAATTAACTTTCACCATTACTACAAAATAATATATCATAAAGAAGCAACAGATCGCAAATTTTAAAAACAATCATCCTGTATACTTGGGGTTCAAATTGTCATTCATGGTCATTGGTAATTAAAATGAACTAAAATCTTTCTTTTTCACTTCTCTATTAGGGAAACCTTGAAAGAAAAACGCAATAAATTGGCATGTAAAATCTATTCTAAAATGTTAAATAAATTTTTTTCACAAATGTGATTTTTAAAAAGGGGTAAAGGAGTCATATTTCGTTCGTTATATTTTCTCTTAGTGCACAAATGTACTATGACAATGAACGACAATAAAATCAGTCAACAAGTGGCTTAGAAATTAATTGAATCGACATAAAGTGTCAATTCTGTATGAAGTATGGTTTTGTGATATTGCTAAAAGAATTCGTTATACGAAAAGACAATTACTTACCACCCAATAGCATTTCCTGTAATAAACTATCGATATGAGTCACCCCAAACAGTTTAGCAAATTGAATTTGCTCAATCATTTGCCAAGTGATAGATTGGAGAGGTGGTAAAGTCAACAATAACTCTCCAAAACGTCCCCTGCTGTCGTACTGACGATCACTAATATAATCTTCTAGATTCATTTGAATTTGAAATCGTAATTGTTTGATACGATCCGGACTGCTTAGACCTTTTGCATCTGAAATAATAAATTTACATTAAAGTTCAAATTTTTCTTGATTTGGAATTTATATGAAATCGTTAATATATCAGAGTTTTGGAGAAGAAATAAAATAACAATTAAAAATTCTAGCCGCAATTACTTCTAAATATGGCCCATATTTTCTACCACTGTATAATCTTATTATGTTTAATAAAAAAAGCTGTAATTAAAAGGATTTAAGTCAGGTTAGGAATGTGCATAAACCAGCTAAGAAAACAAAATTGCAAAACAAATTTGCCAACTTATTGCCAGTGTCATCACTTGATACAACCAATTGATAAACATTTGCATATTTTCGAATCTGGACAGACACCTAAATGAACTAGAAATCTTAACTACTTTTAATTTTTGCAGGTCAATATCGATCTATTCAGACTTAAAGGAAATGAGATTTAAATATCTCCTTTTCTTAGAAAACACCTTGTCTGTATTGTTACATTTAGAAAATTTTTGTCACTATTATTCATTAGACCAGACTGCAAGTGCAAGTTTACCTTATACTTCTTTCATAATTATTTTGGCGTTATTTTGGCTTTCGATTTAGTTTATTTAGTTGATTCTTATTAAAAGTAAAGTAGGTAATAATTGGAAAGTTGAAGTGGTCAACATTGTATTTTCATTAACATTGTTTGAAGAACTTATAATTATTAGCATTAGGTGTGTTTCCAGCGTTTCGTATTGTTAATTAAAATGTATATTTTATTTAATGGAATGCAAATTTAGTCATCATATTATTTTCAATCAGGTTCATATTCCTTGTTTAAAAAACAATTGTGCCTTAGAGGTAATGAAATTGTCTATACAATTTTTTGGTATCGTCTCTTTACAAAACGGTTTCCAAAAAGCGTGTGCTGTACTTGACCTAAACAGATGATAATCTGAAGGAGCCAGGTCAGGTATATACATATGTCGCATACAGAAGAACATCTCAAACAACCGGAAGATAACTTCTTTTATCGACAAAGCAACATATGGGCGAGCATTGTTATTCAACAATATAATTTGCCACGTTACTCATCCAATGAACGGTAATTTCTCTTCGATTTCCTGATTCAAGCAGAGCAATTTATTGTTGTAGTGTTCGACATTGAGGGTTTCACGAAGTTCCAATAATACATATTATTAATCACTTTTTAAGATTGAAAAGTACTAACATGCAATGTTGAAGATGGCAGCCTTGACTAATCAGTTATGAACGTATTTTATTGATAAATTAGATATTAATTTATCCTGCCTAGTTTTCTTACTCTTTGTTTCTAGAAACATTTAAATAAATGTTTAAATTTAGGATTGGTAAGTTACGTACAGACTTAATAATTTTTATCGAAACTTATTGTGAGTTATCAAGACAACTTACTTGGATCGAAGAAAACAATAGCTTTTAAACATGCAAATTCAGTATCATCAATTTGAACTTCAGTCATAGGTTTGATCAATTCATCCATGATTCGACTTCCGACTCGGGCAATGCTTAGATCTGAGTTGGGATCACGAATGGGAGATACTAAAAAAAGAAAAGCATTTGAAATGTTTGAATTACGATGTAAATAATTTTAATAGACATAAAAAAAAATCTAATAAATTGAATCAAATAATTAGAAACAAATAACATATTCGCTATAAACGTAACGAAAATTTAAAACAAATTTTGTAGCAAAAAGTTACCTTCGTTTGAAACTTCATTATTTAAATATCATAAATAGTATCTAGGTGCATAGTATGTCAAAAGACTGTTATTAATCGTATTATAAAAAACTTAATTTTCAATCATTGTTTCTATTGTTAAAAACCCAACAGAATTTATCCCACAATTTGTTTAAAAACGGATTTTACGAAATTCATTTTTGATGACTACTGATAATGTTTATTTTTATGACATTTAATAAAACACTTGAATCGGAAAGCTACAAATATGAAACAATAGCTTACAACATTTTTATGATAACGCATTCTCAAGATTAAATTACGAGAAATAGAAATATCCAGATTCGTATTGTATTTAAACAATATATTATTGTAATAATTATTAAACTTTTATGAGCAGTATTGATTTGCTGAATTTGGAATGGAAAATTTTATTTTAAAAATTAAGATAGAAGAAATTGTGTCCAGCGAAAACCTTTCCAATGACAATAATAAATTATACTTTAGTATGATGGTCAAAATACCTAAACTAAACAACCTTGATTAAACAAAGTAATAATAATAAATAATTTAACCCACTTTGAAAATTAATTTTTACTATAAAAAAATATACAGGATGAAAATTTATTTCTTGATTCCTTCTGGAGCAATCGTTTTTAAGATTTCGCTATTCATTCTGAAAGTTTCTTTGAAACAGGTCTCATTTCATCATTTAATAAATACAATTTGCTTAATAAACTATTGCCTGAAAATTCGTAATTTCTCAAATATAGGGAATTAAAGTTTAAATTTTCATACATATTTAATATTTTCTTTAATATACTATGTAGTAATTATAAGTTTTCACAAGGATGAGTTATTTTGAAGGATATTACTTAGAATATCTATCTTATTTCGTATTAACTGACCATTTAGTTTAATATATTTAAAGACATAAGAGTACTAATATACATTTCAAACTTTGTAGTAATTTTGATATAATTGTATAATAATAATTCGGATCTTATGACAACATTTTTCTGAGCAAATTGAATTTGTTTTTCAATAATAATTAGGTCTGTTCCAAGTCGCATCAGAAAATCGCTGATGGTCAAAAATGATCGACCAGTTTAACACCGACTGACATTTACAAGTAAGTAACTCGATATTAAATTGGTCGATCATTTTTGACCGTCAGCGGACAGTTTCTGATGCGACTTGGAACATACCTAATATAAATTCGAATAGTTTCAGCAGTATAGTTTCCAATCACTCTGTATAATTTACATAATAAAGCAATAAACATTCACTTACCAGAGCTTTGTTTTGTAATAACGCAATTATTTCCTAAAAGTAAAACGTCTTTTAGATGCATTGATCTTCTAGCTACGCCCAGCAGTAAATGTTCTCCTGCATGTGCTCTTAACAAAGCAACCTATACAAACAAAAATGTCATTTAAAAACTTTAAATTATTATTCCAAAATGTACCTGATCATCTAATTGCAATTCTGTAAATGCGGGAATGTATTTAGCCCATTCGACTAGAATTAACAATTGTTGTTTCATTGAGTCGCAAATATCATTTAAATTAGCCTGTTGTCTACCAGATAAATCGTAATCGTTTACTGGAGTAGGACCCATTTGCTAAAAATTTTATTATTTTCAGTAACTAATATAGATAAATTTGAAATAAAACCACTTACTTCTAAAGCTGCCCCTACTTGTCTAGATAACATTTCAGCATTAAGAAGTGAACTAACTGATAATCCATTATTTTGATTAGTTTCCTCATGACTTGGCCGTCTACAGCTTATTCTATCTCTCTCATTTTGAACCGCTATGAATTGAGTTACACATTAAGAAATTTCAATCATTAAATTAGCTCTAATTTCATTCGTACCCTCTTTTTTCATTCCTGCTTTGAAACACTTACGTAACCGACAATAACGGCACTGATTTCTTTTGTCTTTATCCACCACACAACTTCTATTGAACCTGCAATATGAAATAATGAAACATTCATAAAAGCAAATGCAAAACAATAAAAAAAGAATCATGCAGCTTTGGTGGAATATATTGAGCACTTCTAAACAATTGCTAATTTTGTTTTTATTATTAAATTCACCGAAATTAAAAGAGACCATCGCGTCTTAAAAAGTTTAGTATTTTGTGTATCTTGGGCATTGAGTAGGCAATAATTGGATTTTTTTTTGACAAAACTGGTTACTTGATGATTTGTATACAGTGTAAACGTTCGTGTGAGATAATTATGCTAAATTTTAAAACGTAACTTTTTGCCAAATTACAGAAAAAGTTCCAGCGTAATAGCTGACAAGGCTTATATATTCAATCTACACACGAACAAAACAAATCTTATGAACACAATGCGATTTTAACATTGTTCTTTTTGTTAATGTTGTAGTTATTTGGTACAACCGATATAACTTACGCAAGCCGAAGTTTGGATAAATGAAGAAACCAATCATCCATAATTGCAATGGTTAAAAAGGAGAGAGACAACATAATGATATGGAGATGAAGTAGTGGAATTGATAAAATATTTCTTACCAAACATATTAACGTACATGAAACTGAAATTAGAAGTAAAATTTTGACAGGATAACTTTTCCTGATACAAAACTACTCAAACAATGGAGGAAAATCGTATTAGAAGAATGTTAAATATTAATACTTTTAATATTAATAATTTGATTTTACGTTAACACTTAAACAATGACGTATTAATAAACTTTGTGCCGCTCTATAAGAAGAGAAGATGCCTTTTTGATAATGTTTGGGACTGAAAACGAGTTAATCAACGCATTTCTTATCTATTATTAAAAGGGCAAACAATGAATGACGTTGTCCTTCAGACAATTTTTTTGGAAGCAAAAGAAGTAATATTTAACATAAGATCTCGAGTTTTATAGAACCTAATAAGAACTATATCAGAAAGTGACCTACCTAACTATTTGTAATATTGCTTTTACAAATTTTGTTTGCCAACGCTTGTATGATATTTGAGGTATTAATATATTCATCTGATTCTGTTTTGTTCAATTGTTAACTAAAAATTTGATACATATTTAAATAGTTCCAACTGTTGAAAAATTAAACTTAATTTTCTTGTCAAAAAAGTATGTTTTATTTCAATTCTTGTCCTAATCGCATACATAAATTTAGTCCGTATGCAAAATAATGTACACACATAAGGTTAAACCTAGTTAATTAATTCAAAACTAAAATGTAAAATAACGTTGGGCCACGAGGGTTATTCAAACAGAGGTTAAGAGATATGCATAATTTTGGTTTTCTTTGTGTGCAAAACGCTTCATGTTCAAGTTAAATTTATTAACGTCGCTACTTTTCCCAGTTTCTTAATATTTTTTTGTTAATTGTCCTATTTTTCATTTAATATAAATCCAAAATTTTTGCTTAAAATAAAAACAAACATAAAACCGTTTAATACGACTGAATAACAAATAAATTAAAAAAAAACTATTACTTAATTAAACTACCTTGTCCCAATAAAAATCGACGAATTCGAGAAGCAGCAATAAGTCAATTTCGAAAGAATCTTTATAATTTAACATAAATATTACAGAGAATTATTAATAGTTGCGTTATTCGTGCCCTGTAAAAGTCATTACTACTGAAACATTTGTTATTTTTAACTTACATTTTACCTTGTGGTAAAACAATTATGAGACATCGAATAATTAACCGGCGACATTTTTATTCCATTACTGTTATTAGTTCGGAAAATTATCGGTCATTAGGGACCATCAAAAATAACATATGACATTGGTTGCAAATATAATGTTTTTGCATTTTGGTTCTCTCCATGGGCATATAAAAAGAACTAAAATCCTGGTGGAATTACATCGAAGAGAATCAAAATTTGTGCAAAGCACGAGATATAATTATTCAGGATATCCCGTAACATATAGGTCATAGATTAGTAGATATAAAATTGACCTACTGGCCTGAAACTGTCTCACAATTGGTAAAATGTGATTGGTTTAAAAAGTAGAGGATGGTAGAGATGATCATACATTAAAAATAAAGAAAAAAAAGTTTACTAAGACTTTATTGGGTCATACGAGATATTTTTACGTTTACAATCTGTAACTTATAATATCTGTGACCACTATGTTCTGGGACTCTTTGTATATTTTTATACTTCTTCGATTCTCAAAAGTTACCTGCATGTGTACAAATGGTTTTTCCGCACGCTTCTTCTAAAGAAGCCTTTGCAACCATCACAAGAGGCCGCACCATAATGTTTTCCAGTAGCTCTATCGCCACAAATAGCACAGTGTTGCTGGCCGAGGGCAGCGGCATTAACACCGCCAGTTCCTGCGTGACAAAGGGTAGCAGTTAGGGCGGCGTTTGCGGCATTGCCGACGGGGCCACAGCCCCCCGTTGCCGACATGGGAGAATCTGAGTCCGCTGCAAAAAGGAAAAATATGATGTTAAATATTTTTAGACGTATGCAAATTTACTTTTATTTAATACAAACACGTGCAGATGACCTTCCCAAGAAAAAATTAACAACTTAATGCTTTTTTTTTATATCGGGAACTATTTAATTACCAAGCAAACGCTAACAGGTTTCGGCCATTTACGATTGATTAATTATTGAAATAATTTCGCTAGTAGAATCGTGCACATTAATTGCATTTAAATATGTTTGATATAAACTCATTACAACACATTTTTGTAATATGTATTTTAAATACAATGATTACCTATTTACAAAATTGCAAACAAATAGGTTCGTTTGTCTAGAACTAAACAAAATCATATTAATAATATGTACACACTCTCTCCGCAGAAACAGTTTTCTTCTATGGATAAAAAAATATTTCATTTTCAACAATTGTTAAAAAGCAAATGTTTAACAAAGATTTTACTTTTAAGCAAATACCTATGTCTATTATTTGTTTCTGTTGCAACATGCTTAAAAATATGTATAAACATAAGAGTATAATAGAAGAGACCAAGGTAGGTTGTCGTTTGATTTAGTTTCTACAAAGCTTATTTTATAGTTTGTTTAGTCTTCTTATACATGTAAATTATGTACATTTTTCAATATTTTAATATTATTATTTATCATATATATTTGTTATTATGACGTGCCTTAGTAAAAATATTTTGTATTAGACTAGTCTGACTTTTTCTGTTATATATTTGTTTAGTTTTTCTAATATTCCATGTACAGTTCTTTGTTACACTATTTTAAATTTTGATTTGTTATTACTAATTGCGCAGCGTTAATAATAATGGTAACAAAGACAAGAAGCCAATGGTTGAAATGGATGTTTTCAAATTTCATACGATTTTAAAAATAGTAAGGTTTGCGTTCTTATCAAAACTTTTCATATCTGTAACAATAAATATGCGCACTAAACATACAAGTTTCAATAGGTGTAATCACATTGTTAAATAGAAATATCTACACACAACTAACGCAATAATATATAAAATAATCTATTTTTTAATAGACTAAAGGAAACTAATGCAAATTAACAAATGGCATTATTTATTAGTTCAAAAGTGCCTTTACAAAAAATTACATTGTTATAATATAGTTTTTATGAAATTATTAGTCATTCTTAAAATTTTTGAAAATAGTGCAAAACAATTAAACGATTAATGTAAATTAACGGATTGGGATGTTAGTTGCGTGTGTTGTCTTCTTCGGTATGAAAGAGGTTCTGCGGAATGTTCTCCGATTCTGCATTAACTATATTTCTTAGTTCTCTCAAGTTAACATGTGTATGTTGGATTTATGCCCAGATTTTTTAATGCAAGTCTTTTCCAGCTATATGAAGTTGGGTATTATCTTGGATAAAAAATACAAAATTTTCCCCCAGAAAAGAACCAAAGATATTAGTATTCTTGAGATAAAAAATTATATTCATTGAATAAGGCCTATACGAGTATTCGTTCTCAAAGTAACATAGAGTTATTCCGAAAAGCTTTATTACTGCGGTAAAACTATGTTCAATGTGAGACTAGATCAATCGAATAACTCTACTCTCTTTAAGAAGTAGTGACGCAGTTGCTGATTTACTGATCATTTCAACTTGTTTTAAGCTTTTTATTGTTCAAATAGACAAAATAAAGAACAGCTTAGAGATTATTCAAACAAATAGATAAACCCGGTTTTGATTAGAATTTATCAATATTAATAGAGCGTATTATTTGAGAAAAAACCTTCAGTTTATTTGTAAAACTGTCAAAAAAGTTCGTTACCTTTGTATAAAAGTTTATTAAAAAATTAGAAGAAGAAAATTTTGTCACAATCAGTGTCAGTCTTGCATGTAATATTTTCCTTATTTGGATCCATTCAATTTTTTGAATTCTTAGAGTTCGTCTCAAAAAATCCTTATAAAGTCAATATTACAAGCTATAGGTAAAAATATAAACTGATTTGAAAGCGCAGAATTCAAGAAGAAGTAGAATTCTTTCAAATTAGTTCACTTTCCTCAATTTAAAACATATATTATAATATATTAATCTTGCGGAAATTAAGATAATTTGATCTTTAAACTTACTAAATCTTACATTCTTCTAAGTATAGAAAACGCATTTACACTATTCTCAATTACTCATTACATTATAATGTGAATCATTTGCAGCCACTAGGTCTGATAACAATTTGCTAAATGATGTCTGCTTAATTTGGATTTGGAAATAAATACAATCATCAATCACCTTAAAAAAAACCGTAAAATCTTAACATGAAAAATCAAAAAATCTATCCTCTGATAAGATAAATGTAACACATTTTTTGTTTGTTTGGACAGGTAACAATATTATATTTTTCTTAAATGTTAATAAAAAATATTTAGAACGAATTTATGTATAAAGTACATAAATGTACAGATTATTTCACAACTTATCCGACAAGTCGATTTAAAAAAAATTAATAGACATCCAACAGAAAGTAAGATAGAATTTGTTTCTAACTTAACATACATATAATGCTTTGGATAGAAGCTGCTCAAATTGTATCCATTGAAAACAAACAGGTTTCTCGAATTTCTGCCACCTTATCGTAATAGTTTTTTAATATTCCTTCTTGATACTCGTGGTAATTTTTTAAATTGCTTTAAGCAATTGTTAAATTCTCTTCTTTTGGTAAATCTAAGACCTTATTGTATACGCTATTTACTTTAATAATCCCAATCAAATAGAAGAATTTGATTTAATATTATTAATTATTTTTCAATACTTAGTCATTTCTGTCTCTATTTTTGTTGGACTTTTATTCCATTAAATCGACTTTATATTTAAAATCGCATAAGTATGTGTATAAAGTTTGTCAGATAAGTTGTGAAAGACCCTGAATACTTGGAATGGTTAACGAGTTTTAAATATATTTCGATTAATAATCGAAATTAAAACATTTTTTAGATATCTAACCAGAATTTTAATACATTGTAGTCAACATCACGCTTTATCTATTAATAGAAAAAAAAACAAATATATAAAACAGACTGACACGAAATTATTTCAAAACGATTTTGGCATACAATTTTATTTTTGCACATCGCACGGCTTCATTCAAAGTGTCATAATCAGGACGATTAGTTAAAATTTTTGAAAACAACACTTTCGTCTTGAATTTTAAAATGTGAGTCGAAATTATAAACAACTAAATTTTAAAATTTGAATGAGTTGCTTCCCAATTAAAAGAATATTTAATAACAGCAAACTTTCACTAAAAATATTTAATTTTTGACATCGTATCAACCATCTGGTACGTATTTTATAATTAAATCTTACATTTAATTTCATTTACATAAACCTATAAATCTCGTCCGGTCTTATTAAAAAAGAATATTTTATGAATATTTATAGTTACATTTTTGTAATTATAATATAATACAAGTCACTGGGTCAAACGCCAAACATGGCGTAAAAACGAACTTTTAAATGGTAATTTAAGAAATAAAAACTCTTCATTTTTATATCCTAAATATAAATTCACTGTTGCAAAAGATCAAGGAAGTAAAATCTTTATTTGATGCAAAATTTTAATATATTTTCTATTAGATAGGCCTGCAAAAATTTTAGTTTTATAAGCTTAAATTTCAGAAAATAGTATTAAGAATTTTTTTAGAAAAAAAATAAGGACGAGTTCTTGCTTAGGATGGCTTAATATATACAACCTGTACTGAATTTCATTATTCTAGAAAAAGGGGCATGTGAAAATAAAATATATACAAGTATGTATATAATAATTTATAAATCTCTTTAGCAATACATTTTATAAAAAATTTAGTAGCAAATTTAACTTTATACAAAATGATGAAACCATACATCAATACTCAATCAATCAAAAAGAGATTGCTATTAACTTAGATATTGATTATTGGAACGAATTATTTTAGAGGACTTAAAACAATATTAAGTTAGACGTTTTTTTAAATATGGAATTTTCCAACCAATAGATAAGGGAATTAAGATGTTGGAAAATGGTCAGCGTGATTTCTTGATCTCTCCCCAGTAGATTATATTTTTTCGAATACTTAAAAAAACACAGAGTATAAATATGTTTAGGTAACTTAAACGATTTTGAACATTTGCTTCATTACTTAACTCAGATCATATTATATCATATTTCCATGGTTACTTGGTTTGAAAATTTTAGATGAAAACATTTTATTATTATTATTTACGCACAAGGAATCTAAATATTCAATTGTGATACACCATTGAAAAGGAATTTCATGAAAATTCGAAATTTTTAAAAATTCAACAAAGCTCATAAGAAAATCAAAAGGAGCTATCACTCTCTCAAAATCATAGAACTTACAAAAATCTAATAACAGTGTTAAAATTTTTTTACAAAAGTGCCTTAAGAATGTTTAACTTTCAGACTTTTAGAACAATTCATTTTGAAGTTATTTCTGTTCAATAAACAAAAATAGCTAATTTCGATTGTTTCTCGAAATCATCGGAAAGAGAAATGTGAATAATTTTTATCGGCATTTTCTTGAGCAACTGCGATTGCGCAACTTTACCTCGATCTAAGTAATTTTGTGACTTTTACCGTTTCCGAAATCCCCATACTTAAACAAGAATTTATGGTAGTCAGTATATTAAGGTAACTAAAACAATATTTTTGCTTACACAGCATACTTTATCAATCGAATAGTTCAATTCGTTGACATTTGTTAAATAGTATAAATTACGGCAAAATAAAACAGTAAATTTTATAACAAAAATGTGTTAATAAATGTGAACAAACTTTGTTCTAGAGCAATGAAATTCGGTACAAATGGATAAAAGTATATAGACAAATAAATTTTTCTTATGGCTCAATGAATTGCTTGTACTTCAAATCACGTCTTAAAAATAAAGTTACACTTCTATGTCCTTATTGCTATTAAAAAAGTTTAAAAGATCCATACATAGAATATTCGTTGATTTATAAATTTCCTACATTTAAATTATTAAACAGGTTATGGACAAAACTTTATGTAGGCAATTCTAAAAATATTCAAATATAATAGTACAATTATGAACAATACAGGTAATATGTATTATTTTTAGCGTATACTCAATACTTTATCAATACTCAATCAATCAATCTAGTCAATACTCTGTGGCATATCCGTTATTATAAATAGATAATAACGGATATGCTTCCGGTTTTTTCAACATTGGTTTAAGGAGTTTATTAATATATAGATTATTGATATTTCTCCATTTGGTTTCTAATTGACTTAAGGCTTGTTTTCACGGTGATAGTGATATTCGCTGTCATGACAGCAACTATCGTGATAACTATCATCGTGTAGATAATGTGATGGTGACTGTTTTTCTCTACCAGAACCTACTATCATGATAGCAACTATCACTATCACTATCACCGTGAAAACGAAGCTTTACGTCAAATCCTGAAAAGGATCTCAAATTATTACCGAACCGCCTCCATATTTTACGGATCTTTTTTTCCAAGCATATTAAATTTGAATTTATAGATTAAATATTCTCTTTTTCAATCCAGTCTAGTCTAGTGTAAATATGTTCGTATAAAAGTTTCTTCCTGTGCTGTTCGGCAAACAAATTTTGCTGAATTAATTTTCTTTTTACTGAAACATTTGGGAGTCCAAAGTTTGTAATTCGGGTTTTATTCGTTTCGGAATCTTGAAAGACTCTTGAAGTTCTATTTCTTAGACTAAATAGCCTACCAGCGCTTCCAATATCCCTTCTTGTTTATATTTTTTAGCAATGCCTAAACTACATTCTATTGATGATTTAAATTTTTAGCAATATTTGTATGTTCATCAACTTTGAACATTTCATTAATTTTTTTTTAATAGAAAATTTATTACAGGAGTACGAGGCATTGTAGAACATATTGAAACAGATGCAATATTGGCTTTTTACTAAATAATTTTGGAATCAAATATGAAATAAGTTCCATATGCAGTTTTTGTCTATACATATATTTTTATTTACATACAAAATTTGTTTAATTTATGATTTTGTAAAAACTTACAAATAAGAAATAATCAATCTATAAAATATGTTCATTTTGGTCTAGATGTTTCTGTAAGAAATAGTTTCATCATAATTTTAAAGAAGTAACAATAGATATTTAAGTTTTTCTCTATAGACTTTTGGTCTATATGTTTTAAACAAGACTTTGTCTTTTTTTTTCTATTTTTTTTAGATTTTTTTTAAATTAGGGCTTATAAAAGCGAACTTACTTGGCTAGGCTTACGGCAAAAGAATGAAATTTCCACCAAAAAGTAAACATCTAGATTGTAAATTGAATGAGCTGATTGAGTCTCGATGCAAGTTTTATGAAAATACTTTTTACAATTTGATTTAAAATTGGTAATAATGAAGTTTACTGAAATTATTGTTCTATTTTTAGCAATAACTATATTTGTAAAATAAAATATTTTTTTAATTTTGATATGAATAACTTTTTGTCACAATTACTGTAAATAAATTCATTAAACTTTTTATAATACATACATATATCCAATACCCAACTTTAGTAAATCAAATCAAATCAAAATCGAAATGTCTGAGCGTATTTTATCTATGTATACGTATAGTAATTTTTAAAAACGGATACGACCTATTCATTATGCCATTCGGTATACGTACAGGGTGGCCATAATCTATCTCTAAGTAGGGGTAACTCTTTTTTTACTAGTGAAGATCAGTTAAATGTGCCAAATTGGACAAAATCTCATACGTAACCTGATTTAATTTTAAATTTGTCAAACATCACATTTTCAAATTATTTCGAAAAAAGTGAAAATTACTAAAATTTTTAAACTTAAATATCTCAAAATGAATGTATGAGAAATGCAACATGTCATTTTTGGTAGATCCTTTTGCGCAGAATATAGTCAGTATTAACTAAATTTTAATTGTGGCTTTGATTTATATAGTCCAGTGGTGTGAGATGTGGTGATGCACAGATCCGGTTTATTACTTCTCTATATTTAAAATTTTTTAAACATATTGTTGAAAAAAGAGTGAATCTCATGACATCACATGATCTAAGATAAGCCCTTTTTTCCTTTATCTTCACCAATAACTAAGGAATCAATACTTCTGAAAAATGAACTGAATTTCCAGCAGAATGCCGCATCTCCAAGTAATAAAGTGGACTGCTTGATGATCAGATCTTATACCGCTAGACTTTTTTAACAAAATTTTTTAAAAAGCTAAATCTACATCAACAATGCCGAGAACATTGAAAATTTAAAACAAAATCTGATCAAAAATGCGATTACTTGGAAGCACAAAAAATATTATCATCTCGGGCAGTGCCAAATTTCAAATGAAAATCACTTTAAACATTTACTGTAGTTTTGATTGTAAATCGTGTGTATTGTAATCATTAATTCTTCTTTACAATGTTATGCTGGGTGTAAAATATCTCAAAAAACATAATGTGATCTGCCTTAAAGATTTCATTACGTATGTAGGACACTAGAGTCATTAAAATTTTGTAATAAATACGGGGGTTAGCATTAAAAAATATCGATAATGTCAGCACTATTAATTCTGTGACATAAATATATTCAAAATCATTTCAAAATATCAGTTTTCAAAATTTTAACATTTAAAATTGACGTTTAAAGCACTTTCTAGGCGCACTGTATAGTAGATAAAGCAAAAAAAAACTTCAAAATTGGAATCTTTGTTATTAATGGAATCAAATAAACCTTAGTTTGCATGTACTTTTTGAGATTGTAGCATTCTTATTTATGTTTTAATGTAAATTTTGTTGGATAATAATATTAGACTGTTAATGTATTGTTTCTAAAATACATTTTTATAACACGCATATAAATATGTGATGACCAATATTATTAAGAAGAAATAAAAAGATAATAAAAGAGTTATGAAGTGTAACATATTTATTGAATTGGTATCAAAATGCGACAGTTCCTGGACTACCTATCGCCGAAAATACGTGCCATAAAATTAATCCATTACACAAATTTCGATAAAGAGACCACGTCATCTCGAATTTCATCGTTAATATATATTTTAACTTGTACTTAATACGTAAAAAATTAAAACTATTAAAGTAATATACTTGACGTGTATACATAATACTATTTGATCTGGATATTTATCATACGTGTTTTACATAAATTCCGTATTTAATTTAATAAGAAATTGTTGGTGTATCCGATCGTCTAATAACAAATTAATATCATATAAACATTATGAAACGCAATTATTTTAACCGATCAATTATTTACTGTTTATCTAGACCCATTACGATTTCTTGGAATCAATGAGATTTTCCAGTCAAAGTTCACGATTGTTGATTTAGAATCAAATAAATTCTGAAAAATAATTCAAATCAAAGAAAACAAATTTATTTTCTGGATAATGTTTAGCATCTACTCGATTATTGATTTCAAATTTCTCCTTTAAATGACTGAAATATCCGCTTAGATACAGCTCGAATCCACTTTTACATAGCGTATATGTAGGTATATACATATATTTTTGGCGACGCGCGATGATAAAAATAATGTGTTAGGTAAGTAAAGGCAAATGCAGTTTACATAATTTGATTTACATTAGTTAACCAATCCAAATGTGCAAATTTTTATCTCAAACGAAAACCACTGGTGCAATCAACAACACTCAACTATTTATATTTGTATGATCCAGCCAATTTATTATGATTTATAAGAAATAGAAAAAAAATTAAAAATAATGTTAAAATAATAAAATATATGTTTTACTAATACTGGCTTACTATTGATATTAACTTTAAAGATCACGCTATTATGTCATTTACACAATGACTAGATTTAACGTCGTATCCAATAAACTTACCATCCAAAAATAAATTTTATGTATGCACTTGGAAACTGCATTAAATGTCATATATTCAACAATCTTTTAATTACATATATGATGGCAAGGAAATTGAAAAAATCTTAATGACTGGTTAACTACAGTTACATGCATATAGTGGTAACAAATATTTTTATATGTGTAAGTTCATATTACTAAGAGATAAATTTCGTTTTTTTTTTAATTTTATATTTTTACATTTTAAAAACAATTGAAATAAATTAAAAATTAATTAAAACTACCAATTGTCTGCTGAACTCAGTTAATTACTTTGAAAATTATATAGGTAGCAGTCATAGAAAAATTAGTTGCTTCCATACCTGACCCTCTACATGCTATTATTAATTGAGAGAAACTAAATTGTTTATTAAAACTCAATTTATTCATTAGTGGCCATGACTTTTTGCAAGATATATTCTCAATTTTGTGAGTAACTATAAGTAAATAACTAAAAAAAAACGTTTACGATTTATTAATTAATACTTTCGAAGGAAATCATAGTGTTGTATTCAAATTATTTTATACTAAATTATAAGAAAATATATTTATAATTCGATATATATGGAATAATCCTATTAACAATTACTAGTGGGGATTATTTATATGACAATATAAGATGTAGAAAGATAATACACTCCTGGAATATTTTAAACTAATCGTGACATAACAATAAGATAATAACTGTAGTAATTAAGCTAAAATGAAAAGTCCTGTATTAAAAAATCATTAAAAAAGAAAAAACCCATTGTGAAAAGTAGAAACTACTTAAAACCAAAAAATATACATATATTTTTATATCAGAAACCAGTTTGTCGAATAAATTAACGTGTGTATCGTATTTTAAACTTGACGACTATTGAAAAATTGTTCAAATTAACAAAACAAACAAGACAACATTAAGTCAACTAAATGTTTTGCGGTTATTTAAACGAAATTTAAACTTACATTGTATAATATAGCTAACGGCGATAAACAGGAATTTCGAACTAAAAAGTTATATACATATCTACAACTCGAAGAATCCAAGTCTAGACTGAAAGAAACCATAACCTTTTCTCTTATCAAGGACCTTCAGATATGTACGTAACGATTCGTTGACATATGCATGTACCTAATTTAATTTAATCAGCTTGAAATTACTCATTATGAAGCTTTATTGTTCAAATGATATTTAATATTTTCAAAACTTCTTTTATATTACTCACCAACATAAGATCGCTGATAAATCAGTTCGTTCGCGTCAAACATTATTGTCCCAAACACAATCACCTTTTACAAAATTATTACAAACTTTCTCATTTTGAGATTATCACCGGCCCGGACCAGAAAGTGAAATATCCGTATCTTCAAAAAGCTTTATGAGGGTATAAACAATGAAAACTGATAACGGACTTGAACTGATAAGGGCTCGTTAAGATGATTTAAAATAATATTCAACTAATCTATTTGAAGTAAAAACGATTTGATGATGTTGTAAGCAAACGAGCCCTTGTGTACGATTACAATACTAGTTAGAAGTATTAGAGATGTTTTTAACGCAATTATCTCCAATGTTGACTCATTTCCTGATATTTTACTTCTCTTAGTTGCAAAATCCTACATAAAGAACTTGTTTGAAAATTATCGGGCATAGCAACCGTATTTTTTAATTCTCATACAAACTTTTCTAACCTTACATGAACAACAAATCATTAAAGGACGCAAAAAAATTAATCAATATTAGATCTCAATTGAGACAAACAATCGGATCAATTAATCTGAATAAATTTTAAGTATTAATAATATGAGTAAAATTGTTATGACGAAATCTTTTCTGTAGCCTAATCAAATACTAGATCTGAACGCGGTATAAAAATAGTTCGTAATTATTTTGTGGCAAGGATGGTAAGAGAACATTACAAGGCTCGTCTTGACCTTCTCAAGGATGTTGTTGCCAAATCTATTAAGAGCAGATGAACGTAAATTAGAATAATTGTTTAGTCCTATACAAAGTCAAATTTTTCAGAAGAAATAAAAATCCATTCGCAATTAACTAACAGAAATAATCGTCATTACAGTTTTCCCTATTTATAAAAAAAATCTAAAAATAAAAAGCTAAACACACAAATTTAAAATAAATGACATTAAATATTCATCAAATTTCACCTTTTCAAAAAACGTATTGGTTCAAAGTGCAAAAATTATTTTGTGCACTCATCAATTACGATCATATTTGATGGCGGTAAAAGGATATATATAGACAAAATTAAGTAAACTATGACATACCTTGAAAAAGTCCCATGTGTTCGGGAATAAGGTCTGAAAATCGGCTAAAATTGACGCTAAAAAGCACAACCCTGAACTGACCCGGATAACTCTAAAAGATGTGATGTTTTACTATGTGCAAGTTGAAAAATTATTTGAGATCTGAACGCGGCGTCATCAAATCAGGAGGCATACGTACACACACACTGAGAGAGAACGAATACAATACGGATGGACTTTGAATGGGCGACCGTTGTTGAATGTTATGTGAATATATTCTGTTTATAAGCGATGTTTTGTTACGTAGACAAGTCAGGAGTTCCCCCAGCATCAAAACAAAATACTAATATATTTACAAGAAAACTCGCTTCCCAGATTGTCGTATCATGAATTATTATAAATTATACAATAAACTAGCAAAAGAATTAATCCTGCTCTGTTAGAAGATACCGTGACAGTCAAAAGCGTTGTCAAAGTTTGCTCATAAGTGTCAAATTACTCTCTCTTGTTTACTGTAATTTAACATGTCCTTGCGAGCAAGTATGATAAACATAAAAAAATAGTGCCACTATTAATATGTAATAGTACGTAATAGTAATAGTAGTAATAGCGAAGATTGTTCAAAAAAGCCACGTTTAAACACTACAAAACATGTTTTATTTAACAACAATTTTAAAAAAAGTCTCTATTAACATTAAGATAATAAAACTATTATTATATAAAAACTATTAAAATCTGTGGATTCCTTATTGATAAAATTCTTGCTGCTGTTTGAAGAATCATTTCCTATTTGCCAAATTCGAATTACTGTTGCCCTTTGAGTAATATTCGCATAAGGACAAGTTGTGACTATAAGGTAGGTGTTGAAAAGTTCCCACTTCATACAACAGATCTTGAATTATTTGAACTATATGAGATCGAGCATTAACATGGAAAAGAATGATACGGGTCTTCCTGATACCGTTTCTTCTTTTAGTTAATGTGTATTGCAACGATCAAGGAACGACATTGCCGAACGGAACACAATTATAATCTTAATAGAAAAAAGTAGTTATTATTTTCTTATTGCTATGAGATCACAAGATCCGCTTTACAGTCTGATATCTATTAAAGTTTCGAAAATAATGATAATTAAATAAACAAACCAAAAATTGATAGGCGTAGGAATTATGTGTAGAGATTTTTTAAGACGTATATGACAAAACACTCTTAAAATTAGATTTTCAGACAAATTGGTGTAAGCGAAGTTAAGTCGATCCCAATGAATCAATTAAAAGTAATTTTTTAATATAGAGTACTCTAAATTGGTTGTTTTCTTTCAGTTAACCACTTAATGTTATTTCATTTCTTATACCCATCGAAAAGTTTCCACTTAAGTTTTCCTGCGTTTGCAAAAAAGAAATGGGAAAATGCCCAAACTCGTTTCTTTTAAATTTTTATCAATTCAATTTGCTCTCCTTAGGTGTCACTCACTCCTAAAATCTTAAATGGAATGATATCTCGTTTTGAAAATCATTTAATTCCCTTTCCAAAGACATCAATATTTTTCTAGATTTATATTTTTCGAAAAATGAAGGTAAAAGTTTATTCGTTTTATTGTTCAGTCAAACTTTTAAAATAACACTAAAGTAAAAGGCTTTCTTTTAAGAAGAGAGAATAATTTCTACCCTTTCTTCAATAGAATAAATCATTTTTACATTAAAAACACACAATACGATTTTGTTTATTTATTTATTTTTTTAATTTATTTACGCTGAAACAGTAAATTGACAGTAATATTTTAATTTAATTTTATTTTCACAATTTGATTGAAGTATAAATGGAAAAAACTTTGACTTCAATTTCTCGAAAAATATAAATCCTATTAGAAAAATATTGATATATTTGGAAAGAGAATTTCACGATTTTCAAAACGAAGTTTCATTCGACTTCTGTTTCCATTTAATATTTTAAGAGTGAGTGGCACCTCTAAGGGTTGCAAATTGAACTGATAAAAATACGGAGGAAATGTGTCCCTTTAAAATAAAAAATTAACGGTTCCGGATGTTTTCTCATTTTTTTTTCAAACGTAAAAAAAAGTAACTTTTTGATGGGACACCCGGTATGTAGAAATTATCTATACGAATCTCGCATTATAATAAGTATAAAATTTACCTTGAACACATTTTATGTTTACAAAACGATTGCTTTGATTTTTATTTCTATTTGCTTTCCTAAAATATTGAAAATTGTGAATTGACATTTTAATATGTTCCTATTTGTAGATTATGCATATTGTATAAAGATAAGTATCAGAACAATATCAGTGTCCAAAGTTAACTATTTTCGATTTTAAGGTATTCTAAATATTATTTCGTTTTTTATATTACCTGTAAAATTATCAAAATTCACTTACGTCACTTTGTGTGGAAGATGACTATATGAAAGTGTATTAAGTAAGTTAAGTGAGATATAGATAGATATAGAAATTGAGATATAAAAAGGTAATGATATCAAAATAGAGCTTTATAGTTCAACAATGCCCTTATCTTTCACTGTATAAAATAATCAAATATTTAATAGTTATTATTTTAATAAATATTTATAAACTCAAAGGTATTTAATACTTTTAAATATAATATGCTAATTGAAGGTAAAAAAGGTCTACCCAGAAGAAAATTTCTTCATACAAGATTATATATTACTTTTATTTCGAATATTACGTTTATGACAATTATTATTTAGGATTATTATGGAGATTCCTAAAATTCTTTCCTGTGCAATATACACATTTTTTAGTAACAAATTGATTTCGTGAGAAATATAAAATAAATAATATTTATATAGCCTATAGTTAAAAAATAACTATTAAAAATTTTTTGCACTCTACATTCATGAAATATTTAAGGAAATCTTAATAATTCTTATAAAATATTAGTTTTTGATCAGCTATCACATAGAAAAAAATCAAGAACTTATAAATTAGTTATTGAGCCTCAACATACCGCACAATAAATTCATTAATTTCAAACCTACATATTGTATAATACTACTTAAAAATAAAGTACTACATACGAATTACGTATGAATCTCGCCAATAAATATGCTTCATTACATTTTTAAGAGAATATTACAAAATTGGCAACGATAAGATCGGAACTATGTAAACAGAATTTGAAATACAATTTATCACCATAAAATTTTACCTTCTTATCAATTGAATGCAACGAAAAAATGTTTCCCAAAAACATAAAAAAATACACATGCTTTTAATTTGTTCTGAAGCCATTATTAAACCATAACCAAGAAACCATCACCATATAGAAAAAAATTACCTTGACTAAGTTCGGAAATGTCCATAATAACATAATCGCAATACATGTTGTTAAAAAATCTACCGTAGTCACCAGAATTTTACGTATTACAAAGCAAAAGTTCAAAAGTACCACCAATTTTGGCCTAGACACCAAAGTCTAATGTATCAAATCGCAACGAAAACGGAAAAAAAATATGTGTATCCAGAAGTGCTGTTCCTGGTCTTCGCTGTATAGTTGTTAGTATCGGCGCGACGGGATATGTTATGGTACCTAGCCAGTGTGGTGTGGTACCTTCCGCGGAGTGTCTAAAAATTTTCGCTCGGTCATGACGAATAAAAACTAGTTATTATTTGTCGTCAATATAAAGTTGCGTGTGTACATACCGACATTCGAATCTAATGGATGGCACTTACGTGTAATTTCTATTTGCAAACGCATTTGGATAAGGTTAATATACAAATATACTTTTCTATTACATTTTAACAATCATTCACTTTAAAAAAATAATACGTGAGAAACTAAATAAACTTGGCATTGTTGAATGCACATTTAATTTTTTACCATTTCTATATAAAATGTTTATAAGAAAACTTTTAAAGGAATAACATAAAATTTATTTAAAACGTCATAATTTCATTATAGGAAAGAATGTTTGATTCTGTAGTTTGGATTTTAACACATTCATGACCGCTAACGTGAATTCACGTCATTTCGAATTATACTACTGGTTTTCGTTGGTGTAAATTCGCGTCTTGCTATGTCTGTTAATTAATTATTAAATTACTATGTTTATTGTTCATGTCTGTTTTTTTAAACGATAAGAATTTGCAGCTTCAGAATTTCTTTACTTCCGTAGATACTCATATTTAGTATTAGAAATGTAAAAAATGTGCCAGTCACGAAAAAAAAAATCAATAAATTTTTCAAAAAAAAAAATTTATTAATTGAGATTCTGAATCACCAATATCGAATTATTTGCTTGGAGCATTTCAATATATTGTGTTGAAGAAATACTATTAAGTATAAGTAAAATTTACTTGTTTTTCTCAAAATTTGTCTTGTTTTTGTTCACATATAAAAGATTCTTAATAGATATTAAACCAACCACCAATTTGAACAATAATCTGAGTAATAAGGTATTTAAAAAAATCATTATCTATATTTATTTTATCAGAAATCCCTTCATCTTGAGACTTTTGCGAACAAAATGAAATATTTTAGTTCGAATGGAACGTATAATGTAATCTTGTAAGATCAACTATACCAGTAAATACAGTCAAATGACTATCAAAGTTGTTTATGATGTTTCAATGGAAAACAAAATTTCCAGCAAAATATGTCAATCTCAACGATGAAACAACATGAACTTATGACTTTTGAAAGTGGTGAACCTATTAGAGTTTGCGACTAGAAAAAAATAGTAATCAACTCATAAAATCCCTATGTAGCTTTTGGTATTCCGGTTCATCACGTTTTAGTATTTTTAGCGAGGGGTTATTCACTTTGGAAATCAGTTTATAAATAATATTTGGAAATATTGGAAATAAGCTTGGAAATAACTGGAAATAAATAAAAATATTCAAATGATTTGTACCTGTTTGTAACTTAATTTTTTTTGTACAGAATATGTATAATTCCGTATATCTGAGAACTGGAAAGGTTTTTGTAAATGTTTAGAAATACTTTTTTAATTTCGAAAGTGAACACCTCTCGTATTTTAACCTCTCGTAACCTCTCGATTTTTAGCAGACATCAATTTTAGATTATGAAATAACATCCTGCAACGTATAAATTTAATTCCTAAATTTAACCTCCTTCGGGTGACAGTAGCAAACTCCAAATTTTTAAATTGAAAGTAGGGACTATTGAAAAATACTACGATTTCGATATTTATTGTAAAAATCATAACATGAAGCAATATATTACCAAATCAACGTCCAGCAATATCTCGATTTAACATTTCTAAATAGGTGGATAGGAATTCGGCGATCGAGCTAGTAGCAGCATCACCCGATGTTACGCCATTAATTTTTTTCTTATCAGGTTATGCAAAAAGTATCATACTTACACAAAAACTCAACCACCCAATGTAGTTACATTGAAATTCATTTGTTTGTTATTTCATTATATTATATTATCAAAAAACGAAACGCTGTAAGTTAAGTTTTTTGTTTGTTGTAGCCAATTTCGTTAAACTGATAAAAATATTTTTTTTATGTAAATTTTTTACTATAAATTTCAAAACCATAGCATTTTTGAACAAGAAATAAAAAGACCTTTTCAAATAAAATTTCACAAACCCCTATTTCTAATTTAAAAATTTGGAATTTGCTACTGTTAGACGAGCAGAGTTGAATTTATGGATAAAATTTTTTAAGTTACAGGATGACATTTTAGACTCTAAAATTGATATGGCTCAGGATTTCTGATAAATAAGCGTATTAAATATAATATTGAATTTATTCCATTTCACTTCTACACGTAGTTTTTGACTGAGGTCTATTAATTGTATACCAACAATAAATTTACGAATTCCTAAAATTGGCTTGCACAGAATTTTTCTGCTCCACGACAATGTAACTGCTTATTCTACTGAACGTACGTAGGAGTCAAAATAATATGAGTAACTCTCTTTGTAACATTTTTATACTTGGAAATCAAAAGGAACCTTCATTGACGCATATTTTCCATTCAATAAAAGTTATCAGCAGAGTAAGCATTGTATCCATAAAACAAAGTGAACAATTATTACACAAATATTTCTACTTCTAAATATTTTTCAAAGATCTTCTCGAAGATGTCAATTTTCTTATCAAAAAGGGCTTTTTGCAATATATGGTTTATATGTATTACATCATCGTTGTTCTAGATATGACAATATCGACAATTTTTTAAATAAAAACCTCGGATTTTCATATCCAATATTGAAAGACTACCCAATTCTACGTATGATAAATATAAAAATATATAGGGGTCAATACGATTAACATATAAGTGACTACTATTTTGGGCACAGTTCTAATTTCAGGTAGCACTCAGTTCTATTACATGCTAAAGATTAGTACCAAGATTTAAGTTTAAATTCGGAAATAAATTGAACAGGTTTTTCATGCTATAAACCAAATAATAAATTATTAAGTGTTATCTTAATTAGCAAAGTCATCGTTCTTATGATTTTGCAATTGTTTACGATTCTTAATAATGCCTAAAAATAAAAAAAATATAAAATGGCATTAAACAATTGTTTGTTAATTTGTTGTCAAGGATTTATATATTTAAATCATATTATAAATTAGTATGAGAAGGTACTGATATAAGTAAGTATTTATTCTTAGTATAATGTAGAAGAAATGAAACATTCGAATTGAAAATGTTTTATTATTTTACATAATGAAAAAACACCATAATGAGTCTCCAACGCCTCTAACCTTTTCAAAAAATCCTTTTAATCTGTAAACCGCCTTTCATTTGAAAGCCCTAATCCACAGGGTTTCAGGTCAATATGTAAATAAAGGGGATTTCCACCATTTTCAAAACCCAAAATCATGTAGTTACATTTAAAACAATAACGCGACTTGCATGCTAACGNTGTAGAAGAAATGAAACATTCGAATTGAAAATGTTTTATTATTTTACATAATGAAAAAACACCATAATGAGTCTCCAACGCCTCTAACCTTTTCAAAAAATCCTTTTAATCTGTAAACCGCCTTTCATTTGAAAGCCCTAATCCACAGGTTCAGGTCAATATGTAAATAAAGGGGATTTCCACCATTTCAAACCCAAAATCATGTAGTTCATTTAAAACAATACGCGACTTGCATGCTAACGCGTTGTCCCGTAAAAATAAAATTCCTTCAGAGACAATTCCGCGTCTTTTTCCACATTTTTTTGTGCACAGCTTCGTTACTAATACTTAAAGTGCTTCTAATATTCGAATAATACACCAATATTTATTAATTTTTTAGACATTCATTTTTATCTATACAAATAATGAAGGTTCAGTTCAACACAAGATCCTACACACGCTATGTGAATGAGTAAGAAATGTCAAATAGTGATCGAATACAGTAATTGACTGAGCACTCTTAATTTGATTCTTGTTTTTCCTTTTTCCATTGGTCAGTAAAAATGATATTCCGATTATCTCCAAATTTATGGTAAAGACTTTTCTAACAGATTTTTAAACGGAAGATTTTCTTAGTCTTGGAGACCCCTTCCGTTTCATTGATTAATGTTGAATATCTAAATCATAGACATGTATCCAGATCTCATTTCAATAACGATTCGATTGAAAACATTTCGATTACTTTGGAAAATGTGAACCTTTTAATTCTAGCACAAATCAGATATACGGTAGGTGGTAGGTGCTTCTGATCTGTAATCAGCCATTTAGGAATGTGTTTCTCAAAAAGTTTTTCATAAGTTAACACTTAACAATGCACACTTTTATATGAAATATACAAAATTATACATTTTTTGATATCTATTTTTTGTCGGATAATTTTAAGTCACGGACTGAATCTATATTTTCTAGAAATAACACTAAAACAGATCTTTCGGTTCTCGTAAATAGAAGATCTTCTGCTCTTAAACGAAGTAATCTAATTTTTAACAAGGAAATATGAAAGAAAATGCCAATAAATACTACTAACATAAGTATATTTTTGTAAATATTTTGACCTCCTTAATGTTCTAATAACAGGTTATGAAGTAAAGACATGTTACCACTTGCACCTGATATATTTTTTTAATGTGTGTTTGGAAGTGTTTAAACTTTTAGATATAAAACTTTGGAATGACAATTTTAATATATTATATTTTGTTGCAATAGAAACACAATTATTTTGTTATCTTATAAATAATCAATACAATTACACAGTGGCCCTAATTGCAATGGACAAACCTAAACACGGAATAGATCTTTCACTGTTTAGGTTGCGTTTTTCGATACTCGTTTAAATACATTTTTTTTAATTTTCAAAAGTTCTCTCAAATATTAATGTTTCGCTGTTACAAATCGAAACAATCTGTATACTAATCCCCCTCATAAAAATATATTTTATGTAGTAGGGCAGTTATTCAGGTATTTTCCAGTTCATTTATGATACCGTTTCAAATAATTTTGAAACGAAACTGGAAATGTGATGAATATTATCGATAACCAAACACAAAAATCAGATAGAATAATGAAAAACGTAGTTTGTTTGAAAGCTATATTGCATCACATTGTTCCCTAGAAATTAGTTATTAACTTTTCTATATATCTAATATTTGACAACAACTTCTAACAAAATGCCAAAAATGTATAGATAATAAATTAAATTTTAAGCATATAAAATCAAATACAAAAGAAAAATCAAATAAAACCGCAGAAATAAGAATGTTAATAAAAAATCAATAATTCTTTTCCGAGATAAATTTGTTTAGCTTATGATTGCCGGTCTCTCACACTTAAGATTAAGAAATACATATGTTCTTTTTCTTGCACGCTTAATAAACGTGATTTGATTTTTGGCCTAAATGACTAGTAGAATTACTTTTATTTTGGAAACCATTACAATCTGAAATGTTGTTCTACTGATTTCCAATAATTATACATATGAATCACTGATTTCAGAAATAACCTAAGTCCACTTTTTGTCACATTTCAGTTAAAGACTACATAACGCATACAAGACACAGACCTATGGATTTAACGTAAAAATAACCTAAATCCAATATCTTACAGATATTATATTTGATGTTAAATGATCTTTCAGATGCAAAAACAGCCTAAGTCACGGACTTAGGTTGTTTCTATACTCAGGCTTTATAAATTTGTGATTTGTGACTTAAGTTGTTTATGAAATCAGTAATTCATATATTTAATGAATAAATGAAGTAGAAACAAAGCCATTAAAATTGTCAAAATTGTCAAAACAATGTTAATATAATTTTTGTTATTAATGTTAAATAAAATGGTTACTCTAGTAATGCTTACATATAAAATTAACGTGAAAAAAACTGCAAGGAGTGAAAAATGTATTCGTAGAAAGAAATTATATACATTTATATATATGGTTAAATTATTAACTAAAAACACTTATGGTGAAAACACTCAAGTAATTACTATCGCAAGGTTACGATTACCATAATTTTCCTAAACACTTGGTTAATTATAGAAATAATTTTACCATCAATATAAACACGTTAGTACTTAAAAAAAGCAATATTACTTACTTAGAAGATTGAATCCTAGATAAGCGCAATCGTCTAAATGCATGGTACTGCTCAATAGATAATCAGCACCATCTAGTTCCCCATCGGAAATGGTACTTAACTCTCCAGGACTTAGAGAATAGAAAGAAGAAGGCATTGTGCGCTTAACGAGCAACAATTTAAGACAAAAGACGCGTTCTTAATGAAAATCGTTTATCAGATACAATTGACAAAACACTTGGAAAGGAAAAGTGTAGTGTCGAGAAAAATCTGATAAATCAAACACAATTTGTTGATTATACGGGTTGTTCACATGCACAGTCTCAATGTGTCATGCTAAATAATGCAACTTAAAACTTGCTCGGATGAAATGATACTACCGGTACTGAAAATAAATAACTAAAATATTTGGAAGAAGACTGCCACTCATTAAAATTAAATTCATTCTGAGAATATGGAGGGGATTATGTGTTTATGTAAGAATTATCTATTTCAACGATAAAGCTCAATATTTATAAGCTAATTGTAGTTGTGTTGCTGTTTACCGGATTTTTATGGAACAAGGTAAAATAAGTTAGATTAGGTCGATACTTGGTATTTACCCAGTTGTCGGACTAGGATCCTATGCTGCTCTATCATATCTCCAAATATTTAATTGCTAGAAATATTCAAAAGTCATTCAATCAGTTTGAGCCGAAAATTATGATTAAGAGAGTCATATGAACGTATTTTAACAAAATAATAGAGTTACTGTAAGTTTGAGTTCTTGTTCTACCCAGTATATTTATAAAATTGCGCCATTTGAGTTGCTTATCTTGTTTGCAACTGTTTCGAAAATCGGCAAAGTTGCACAAACAAAACCGATTTTTAAGGTAAATTATTTATTAATATACAATTGCAATAACAACGGAACTGACCTAAGAATTTTATAGATTTGGAAGTTCATTGCGTTTCAACGATTGCCAATCTTCATATGTTAATGAAATATTTCTCTAAAAATCAAACAGTGGCATTTATTTACTTCCTAAAAAGAATTAATTGTACAAAACAGAGTAAATTTAGAATCTTAAAAATGTTGCATATTTCTTCTCCTACTCCAAAATTTTTCAAAATCTTGAACAACGGAATTTGCTATGTGTATGTACAATGTACATACAGTTAGTGAATAACTTCATAATTATTTCGAAATTCCTTGCTTCTTTAAGTGGATATAGATAATGGCTTGGAGCAAGGTCAGAGGAATAAGAAGAATGTAGTAAACATAATAACTTCAAATTTTGGCGGCTCGGTGCTGTTGTGTACAGCATTAGGTGCCATGAATTGTTGTGTTCGAAAGGAATCATATTATTCAAAGAATCGCACTTTTTCGGTAATTCAATTAAAAGTACTCCAAAAACCTTTTTATTGTATTTGAAAAAAGTATAATGGAAAATTTCCTGAATTTCTTCTAAAAAATAACGCCATTCTTTATATATTTTATCAGTTTCCGGTTGATAAGTCGTAGACATATAAAAATAACTAGATGAGGTTTTAAGCTCTGAAAAATGAGAACCACTATTCATTTGATTGATTATTTGGGCTATTTCATTTAAGCCCTAGAAAAATTCGTTGTGAACTTTACCATTTTTCTGTAATATCATCACGTGCCATCGATCTGGCTAATTTTTCAAATAAGAATAATGGTTTTTCTTAGGCGAAAGATGAAATACACGAATTGTTTTTTCACGCATGATACATCCTTTTTCTCAACATTAGTCTTATAAGTCAGGCATACATGTATGTCTGTGATAGTAGTGCACACACAAATTGTTCCCGGTCACAATCGTTGTCAGAACACATTTTGAACAAATTCTAAAACCAACTGAATTGGAATCTATTTTATAACAACTAACTTTATGGAGTTGAAGAAAATCAAGAATAATACAATTTACTTCTATCTATAATATCCGTTTGTTCCTATCACTGTCAGTTTTAGTGACAAAAAGCAGTTAGTAAAACACTATAAAGTAACTAATGTTTAAGTACATATT
This sequence comes from Hypothenemus hampei, assembly GCA_013372445.1. Classification (NCBI taxonomy): domain Eukaryota; kingdom Metazoa; phylum Arthropoda; class Insecta; order Coleoptera; family Curculionidae; genus Hypothenemus; species Hypothenemus hampei. The sequence continues at coordinate 312,331 of JABRWK010000019.1, read as the reverse complement.
GAGTGTTATAGATATAGAATTTATATTGCTATGAGCTAACCTGTTTATGTTGCCCTAACTATTCATAATAGGCTCAGCTCAGTTTTTGTGAGCTTTGAATTTCCATGACTTGTGTCTTATATCAATTTTGAGTTGTAAGTACTGCTTTAACTTTAGCTTTAGAATCAACTTTGTCTGTAGCTGTTTGATTTGTATCAATACCAAAAATGACTTATTTATTAAAAGAACTGCCTTTATCCTGCATTAAAAAATCAACTTTTTTCCCCGTAAAGTGGGTTGAAAATTATTCTTTTTTGCCCCTATATTTTATAGATGTCACATTTCACATTTCTGGTCTGTAATAGGCACCACGGAAGAAATTCCTTCAAAACTCGTTTCAATCTACGGCTCTAGCCAAGTACTGATAAATAATTGCTTCTTTGCGAAGTATTTATTAGTTCACTGGTTCTCATCTTATGTTTTCATTAATTGTGTAGTTATTTAGGACATCCGGTAAGACGAGGAGTAGGTGAAGAATATCAATTAGGATGCATAGTACCAACGACAAAACATTAGGAAGAGAGACTAATAATCTGGAGATGACAGCCAGTGAGATTGGTGAAATGTTTGTTTGTGAAAGACCTATAGATTCCATAAAGTACATTAACGTACTTGCGTACGTTTTAATACAGTTATTTAAATTATTTTTGGAGATACCAATTTGGATGAAGTAAAGTTTCAACGTTAATGTGTTATGCAACAAATCTACTCGAACAATGAAGTAATTACAGGAAAACTCCATTGAACTTCTTAAATGGCCCGTCCAATCACTAGACCTCAAGCTAATAGAGGACTTCTAAAGTATATTGAAGCGTCGGTTCGAAAATTAGTCCATCACATAAAAAAGGCATCTAAAATAATGCCTAAATAAAAAACGAGGCAACAACACATCAGACGACTATCGAAAAATAGTATGAGTAAAACCCAATAGAATTTTCACAATAATAAAAATTAAGGGCCATGCCTCTAAATATTAATTATATTTTGTCAATTAGATACTCTTTTATACTTTTATGTACATTTGTTTTTTCATTTGTACAGTTGTATACAAAAAAAAGCGTACATCGACTAGAGAGAGAAATTTGACAATCACATGTAATTTAAATGTGATTGTCAAACTTTTCTCTCTAGTCGATGTACGCTTTTTTTTGTATACAACTGTAACACTTTGTAATGCAAAATACTTAAATTTGTAAGGTGCTCTATATTTTTGGCCAAAACTGTGTGATCTCTTGTTAAGTAATGGGAGTGAGAAAAAATAACCGCTATTAATTTATAAAGTCAGCCAAGAAAGATGACAGGCTAGTAACAAGTGTAGCTTCATGTTTCTTTTGATCGAAATCAAAAATGTTAAATGTTAACCATTAAACATCAAAAATTTTGTTCAAAAACCGATAATTATCATAAATATTAAGTGTTATTTAGTCGTCAAAATTAAAGGTGTGCTTATTGATGAGTTATCAAAAGTTATCGATAAGTGATGTCACTTATCGATAAAACGTGTTATCGATCGTACTAATAATTTATCAACAATATTCGATTTGACGCTTTCTTGGTTTACATTATTCAAAATGTTGACAAATGGAAAAGAACTATGCTCCAGCCCAAACATATCAAAATACTTCCAATGATAGGCATGAATTTTGAAATTTAAAAATGAGTCTTACTTTACTTTAATGTAGTATTTGTTCTGATATTATATTACTAAATCGCAAAAGTTTCAGCATTTCATATTTTTAATTAAATATATGCATGAATATCATAGTAAATTAGTAAGTTCTGTATATTGAAAGTTCGATCACCAACCTCATTAAAACTTATCCATACGTTATCGATATTATTAATAAATAAGGCCTTATTATAGGATAATTATATCAATAATTATCAATAATCAATAAGAACACCTCTAGTTAAAATGTTATTTTTTTCAATCACTTTGTATTTTAAATAAAAAGAAGTTGAATTTTTGATATAGATTTTAGGAAAAATAACACACGTGACTCGGAAAAAAAACTCAAGTGGTTTTGTGGAATTTTGAATTTTTCACTCTCGATACGTATTAGTTATTTTAATAATATAATAAAATCCTAGATAATTCTAAGAGCAAGATACTTTTTATTTATTTTCATGATAATATATTTTTCCGTCTCACGTCTTATCATTACCGTTCTTAACCTCTCAACTATCGTGAGTACTTAATGAGGTTGTGCTTCTGTTCCGCCAAGTTATTCGTTCTTTTTCTATTACTTTTTGCAATCCAAATTCGATAAGTAATGGATTCTGCCAATGTTGTGTCGAATTTCTTAATTGTGAAATAAATTATATATTTTCTCATTAGTTTATGTTGTTATGATATGTGTATTAAAGTTAAATAACAAAATAATATACATTTTTAGCATGCACAAAAAAAATATTAGATATATTGATAAAATAATACAAATTTAAATTTCCTTGGATAACAATGATTTATTTTAGTCATTGTTATACTCCTTGTAATTTGGGAATAATTAAAAGTATTATTGTAATTACTATATGCAGGCAAGTACATTTGTACATAATAAGTGGGTGTAAATAAAATTTTTGAAGTTTTATTCCATTGAACCTTGATGAAATGGTGAATGTGCCATCAAAATATAATGTCATCGACTTTATTTTGGTGACTAAGTAATTTGGTTATAGGTCACATACATAGCCGAGACATAAATATTTGAACAAATATAAAGTTTATGAGACGATGCATGGGTTTGGCGAACTTATAATTTATTTATTTTTAAAAAAATTTTAAGGAGATAAAATTTGCGCCATTCCCATTTTTCAAACGAATTCATAGAACTTTTAATTTTATAAAAAACTGTATATGTTTCAGAGTTATCTATAATAATACATCCATTTTTAGTTGTGAAGCCTAAGTCTTCTCTCAACGAAAGGAAATGAAACATACATTGCGTTATATTATTATCTACCTATATTGTTTTTGGGTAATACATATTTAATGATACTATACATATAAATAGGAACAACCTTGCATTAAGGTTAACGATTAGATAATATTAATATGTATATTTCTTTGTAAATATGTAATTGCTGTGAAAACTTCACCACAAAATAAATTTGATGAACAAAACTTGGTTTGTTGAACAATGGAATGTTTATTATATTAGCTTGTTAACTGAAAGTGAAACTTATTTGTAAAAATAGTTTACAAAACCTAATGTTTTGTAAACATTATTTTAGTATTAAAATGATGTGATTTTTAAAAATCTAATAAACCTAATAATACTGCCGGTCTGTTCTGTTTATTATTTTTTGTTGAACACTATATCTAAAATTTTTGGAAAAAACTCTTGTACCTGATTGATTTTTATGAGAAGAGAAACACATTTAGATACATATTTGTTGCTTTACCATTTTTAAAAATTTAAATGTATTGAACCTTAATCCTAAATGGAAAGAAATATGTTGTCATAGATCATTTTATTCATTTTACGACGCTGCCTACCATTTATTTTACTTTGAATGGGCGGTATTAGAGAAAATATATATAAAATGTGGTAAAAATACCCGTCACTAACCTTCATGAAAGATTAGAGCAACTGATCGAAATACTGTTTAAAATTATGAAATTTCTAGTCTATTTAGTCTATTTTATCCTTGTACGATGCATTATCGAGAATCTAGGAAAAATGCAGGCTGAGTAGTAGAAAATTTGCTGTGCACTTTGATTAAGTCAACTGAATTGAAATGATGTTTTTCCACCTTTAGCCCTAATAAAATTAATGAAAATTCCTTGCATGTCATTCAACATAAAATAAGATTATTTTACCCTAAATTTTATTGAGGATTGACTGAACGAATGATTAGTATTTTAAGATATGTAATGTCCTACTTTTTCAAGATCACCTAATTCAAACTTGAATGTTCTCATTCTATAAATCAGTATTCAGTATTCGCAAATGCTTGTCAGTTTAAAATTTAAAGAGACTTATGTATTTTAATAATAACCAGGGCTGGTACCAGAAGTAATCCATTGTCATACATAAGTAGCAATTTAATATTATAAACGTACCATCACCATCTTGACATGCCAAGTTGACGTTCTGTACAATAACCGAGGTTCCTTTGCTAACCGAGACCACCTGTTGAGTTTCACTGTCGCTCATTGTTCCGAACAGTTGATTTGCATAAAATTTTTCGCGAAAACTCCGCGTTCGAACCTCTATTTTTAGGGAAAACTCACTTCCAAAACAGATTCGTACATCTTAACCTCACTTTCGAAGTCGTCCGTCGCACAATGCGAACTTTGCACTGTATCACATGTCGTGTTGGAGATCCAGTGGTTTGACATGGTCAATTGCTTAGGACAAAAATAAAAAAAATATTTGTACTTGTTAAGAAAATTTTTATCCTGTCTTCGTCCAAAACCTATTACATCAAACATTTTGTGAACAACTCCGGTGAGCCTTTTCAGAGGCGGTAAGATAGAGGCCCAAGTGATCTCATTGACGGCGCGACTGAAACTGAAATTTCAGTTTCGATTTTTTCAGCCACGAAAGCGTATATCTTTCAATCTCGCATTTTTAATAACATAATCATTTCAAAGGGCGCAATTTTAATTTGCAATTAAATATTCGGATATTTATAAAATAAAGAACAATTAATAGCTGACGACGTCCTTTTTTTAGCGTCTTTTCTGTTAATTTCCTGCAAAATTCAGATGTTTGGGTGTCGCATATTTATTGAAATACTTATTTTAAATAAAATATTGTTCATTCTTTAATCTTTTACTTCCCTAACTGACTGAGTTCTTTGAATATTGTTAAGTATTTAACAATAAAATATTCAATATACTCCAGTCATGAGTTTTTTTTTTAATAACGACACCAAAGTATGGCTGTCCGAAATGTTCCCTTCTCATCCAACACCTAAACTACAACATTCTCAGAAATGATATTATCAATGAAACCATACCGTAGAGCGGTAAAAATCTAAGCAAAGCAAAAAGTCTAGCCTAACGATACTCATAGTTTGATTCGTTTGTTTTAATCTGAAAATGACCATATATATATTTAGGTGTAAGCACTTGATGAAAAGTAAAGGACTTACTATCTAGTAATGATAAATGGTCATTTTCCAGTTGATAACAAGTACTTATTTGAAAAAAATAGATAGATCCGAATAATTAATGCAAATGCAATGGAAAAAACTATCTAATGTAATTCTAATAGGAAGCGCTACTATTGGACTACACTTACAATTAGGGTCGTAATGTCAATCTCCGAAATAAGTGACAGCAGTATTCTATGAAAGTTTCATTTCTGGCATATTTCTTTGGTTCAGATATTTATGTTGCTACGTGCTGCAATCTATAGTTGACAAGAGCATCGCTCCTACAAACTACATGTCAATTTGGCACTGCCAATTTCCTCAAAAATTGTTACACTTGTCTTTAATCGAAAAACTGTTTTATTCTCACTCTAGCCTAAAAATAGATTCCCTATCCATAAAAACTATTACTACAGATTCTAAAAAAAAAAAGAATCTCTTAACGAATGATTTCATTTATTTCTAAATTCTTCATGTTTTATATTATATTATTCCTTACAGATTAATAACACTGATGAGCGGTGATCTATGCAGAGCCTGCACTCTATTTTTTCTGCAATACATATCTTACGTCTTATGTAAAGCTGGTAGTTTTGGTTATTAACGATGATCCAAAAGTTAATTTGGTTTTTACTTTTTTGATAACCGGGTTATATTTAGGCTATATTGCTTGT
>JABRWK010000019.1:286210-296273 GCA_013372445.1 Hypothenemus hampei | reverse complement strand
ATGGTCTCACTTCTTCAGGAGTTAATACATTCGAATGAGTCTTCTCGTTATTTTCATTTAAATGTAAAGGTAATTCTTCATCCCATTCGAGAATGTTCTATTTTATTCGAGAATGTTCTATCCTATTCTAGAGTGTTCCATTAGGTAATTCTTCATCCCATTCGAGAATGTTCTATTTTATTCGAGAATGTTCTATCCTATTCCAGAGTGTTCTATACTAGAAAACGATTCGTCGTCTCCAAATTTGTCGATCAAGAACAGTGTCAAAAAAATGATAAATTAAAATTTATTTAAATAAAAATAATTACTTACCGTAGACGTTTTCGGAAAAATTGCACTCAATTTCACAGATAACTAGCAATTATCATTACACTATCTCCCATGACGGTTCCAATAAGGGAGTATATGAATACGCATTTGCAACCTTTTACAGTGTATAATAGTGAAATTATAAGCAGTTAGTCAACTAACCTCGTAAGTCAACTAGCCCCGGTCTCCCCTATATGGTATCTCTTTAATTGTAATACCAGATTAGAGTTTTGAATAGTTTCAAAAGTTATTCTACATTTACCTTCATTAGGTTTTTTGCATCCAATGTTTGTTTATCCCGAAAGAAAGTGATTCTTGCGCTTGTAACTTATAAACAATGATATAGGTATCATGTAATCCTTGTTTTTTCGTTCTCCTTGACACAGCTGGAAATTTGGCTGAGAAAAATGATCTTCAAATACACAGTATAAACTCGGTAAATCGGATCCTCGATAACTCGGATGTCACGGTAATTCAAATGTCTTTTTTCGTTTACTTTTTTTTCACCAGTTAAAAATACATTAAATACTGTTTGTTTTTAAATTGTCACTGTGTATATGTATACATATATGCATATGTACACCGTATAAGAGTACAAACCACTATAAATATATTAACATATGTACCATTAAATATTGATTTTACAAATATATATGTATTAATGTTAAGGTAGTTTTTTGTGTTCATCTATAACAATATGAAAGGTTACATTAGTCCGGATCCTCAGTAATCCCTATGACGTGTGTTTTAATTGATCCGGATTACCGAGTCTATACTGTATCTAGTAACCAAATATTCCTCCATCCGATAGAAATTTCATTAAAAAATCTTACACTGGATTGGAACTTTAAATATTGCATTAAACATGGACATACCGTTACTCCTAATTTGTCTTTATTGATTATCAATATCCGTTAAAAGTTTTACCTGTCTGCATTTGGTCTTAGTAGTTCGGTGGTTGTTACGTTTCCATTCTATAGTGTTTTTTAAAAGTTATTTTACCACTGCAACTTCCAAATCATGTCCATGGTCCTTTCTGCAAGTTCATATGCAAATATAGTAATTACTGCATAAATATGAATATGAAGTATATGACGAAATAATATAGGTATATAGATTTGTTACTTCCATAGAGATGAAAAATCACATGATGTCACATTCTAAAAACCATTCAGTTAAATTGAACATATGTGGGTAGCTTAAAAACCTATTACGACTATTTCCCACCCAACAATATTATTTTTAAAAAGTATATACAGTAGAATCCCGATCATCCAGACTCCCATTATCCGGATTCATATTGTTTTCTCAATAAAAAATTCATTCTATGTTAATATTGCTTTAATTTGACCATAAAATCGATTATCCGGACTGCCCCTGGTACCAATTGTTCCGGATAATCAAGATTCTACTGTAATTAATAGTAAATACCTAGAGTTAAAAAACTACATAAAATATTAGTTTTCTCGAAAATTCTGTCGTGTACATAGAAATACACTTTTCTGTTCTTTGAAATGTCACTGCGAAAAATATAAGCTGCTCTAAAATATTGAAGCTACATTACAAGGTGTTTCCTAAGTACATGTCATAATTTCAGGGGGTGATTCTTTGGATCATTCTAAGACAAAAAGTTCCTATTCACATAGGTCCGCAAATGCACCGTTTTCGAGATACAGGGTGTTTAAATCGACGGCACCCTTACCTCCGCCACTGGTCAATTTGCATATCTTGAAATTTTTTGTTTTATACATTTCAATATACTAAACTTACACCCAAAAGTTATTTTAAATATCTCAAAAAATGTGGAAATTTCAAATTAAATACTGAAACATTGTTTCGATCATGTTAATATTTTACGTTTTTCATCATAAAATGCCATTTTTCGCAAAAACGGTTCGCATTAGAGCTTTTGACCAAGAAAACCTTTTCTCTGTAGAAAACATTGGTGGTATAAAATGTGCCTCCAAAATGCTAATTTTCCCAGTGGCTTAAAAATTAGGGGCAAAAAACTCTCACCCAACCCTAAAATCTCCGCCACTGGCACATGGAAAAATAGTAAAGTAGCGCTCAAAATTTAGCAAATATTAATGATGGTATGTGTACAAAATCTGAATTATTTATCTCAAACAGTTCCTGAGATTTTGTCAAAAAATTGAAAAAAAACAGTTTTTTGACATCCTGTGTCTCGAAAACGATGCGTTTGCAGATCTATGTGAATAGGAACTTTTTGTCTTAGAATGATGCCAAAGAATTACCCCCTGAAATTATGACATGTACTTAGGAAACACCCATTATATTTGATTGTAAGAATTTGATGACTTCACAAAACAAATGTTTATCTCGAAATGTGTAAATTTAAATATTAGGATCGATCAATCAAGCCTTATCATGAGCGATTTTTTTCCTGGTCCTGCAGATATTTCATTGAATTTGTCTCAACCTTTATGTTCTCTCTGTAATAAGTAATGATAAATAAATAAGATACATAGATAGCAAGAAAGTTTCAAAAAGAAAGTTCAATTATTGCCACTTTATAAAGATTACATCTCGCGTAAACATAAAAAATCGGGATATAACTCAATTTTCGGAAAACTTCAAATGTAAAATACCCATACACATTGCAACATACTGCACGTTAAGAGGCGACTCCCAAATTTCCGAGTCGAAATACCGAATCGGTGATACAGATGCACGCTTCGACATAAAGGGGGGCGCAGCGAAAACGAAAAAAGGGTTGTTTGAGGTGTTTGCCCATTTTTTTAAACCGCTTGGACACGTATATTTTATATTCAAGAAGAACTTTTAAAGAGATAGTTGATCTCCCACTTAAACCCCTTCATGAGACTGGCTTACAACCCCTAAATATTAAATGGAATGAAAGGCTTAGTACCTCATTTTAAAAGTTCTTCAATTCTTTATTCAACAAAATCATCTAATAATTGCTCCTTTTTATGTCTATTTTTTCAATTAAATTTTGCTTCCCTTATTTGCTCTTGATATTATGGTGAGGTAAACTATTATTCTATGGCTTCTATTGACTAAATCCTAGTTCTAAAAACGATTAATTGTGTTTTTGTACGATTTACTTTTTAGACCTTTTTATTGTCTTTTCTTGTTTATTGTTGCAATTTTCGTATTTTAATTTTTTCCGAAATTTTCTGTTTAATGAAAAGCAATGGAGACCAACAAATCATTTCTTGTTAATGTGTTTCGTAAACAATGATTGCAGTCGTAAACAAGTATGTAACTACTCAGGGATGTATTAATAATCGCACCTTAAGTCTTCCTCAGCACTCATGTTTTCCTCGACCAACAAGGAGTGTTTGTTTATAATGAGTAGTCGTTCCCGATTGATCAAGGAAAACATGAGTGCTGAGGAAGACTTAAGGTGCGACTATTAATACGGCCTTCAGAAACGATAATGTAGTTGATGTCTTTCATTCAATCATTCATTCCAGAGTCTATGACTCATTTAACAATTTTTATATATCTATGGTTTTAATCCATTACTATAAAATTGAAGTGAAAGAACGAGTACTTATGAATCTTTATAATAAGGCTCTGTAGAGGTGAGCATTCCTATCCGCCATTATACTTTAAAGCTCTATTTATAGGAATCCTTAATACCTATTACTAATTTAACCAGTCAGGTAACTTAAGCTCCTGACTTAGTTGTTTCTGACCTTAACACCATTGACCTTCACAAATAGTCAAAATGTTCTATTGGAGCGGCAACGTTATCAAATTTTGAATATTTTCTGTAATTCTAAGAATTTCTTCCTTCGAATTTTAAGTGAAAATAGTTACATCCTCTGAAAATTCATAAGAAACTTGGCAACATTGAATAACTGTTTGACGCATCGAATAATAATAAACGCAATTCATCCCAATTAATATATTTGCTTCATCATTCTCAAAATCATGTAATTTTGTATCATTTTCTCATTCAATAACTATTGTATTTTGTCGGTTTAAAATCATTGTTATTCTTTACCTCAAGATCATGCCTGAATCTTGCCAAAAGCGGGGTTGGTGGACCAAATATTCGGAAAACCGCTTAATTGAAATTGAAAATAATATTTTATCAGGTAAACTTTATCGACGCCGCATTTATTGTTCAAAAACATACCAAATTCTTAATTTTACAACAACGAATTGTTTTTAGTTGTAAAAACAACTTTTCGAACATGGTTTGTACCAATTGGACGAATTGTGGGAGAAGATGATAAAATATGGACAATGACACTTAATGAACAGTCAGAAAACACTCCTTTGGTGTTGCTACATGGATTTGCAGCTGCTCTTGGTTTCTGGTGTAAAAATTTTGATGAAATTGCTAAAGACAGACCTGTATATGCCATAGATCTCTTGGGTAAATTTAAAGCCATTGTCCCACTTAAAACAAATTACAATTTATAAAAGTTTAGGTTTTGGTAGATCATCACGACCATCCTTTGCGAGAGATTGTGAAACAGCCGAAAATCAATGGGTTTCCGCATTAGAGGAATGGAGAAAGCAAATGAATTTGGAGAAATTTATTTTATTGGGGCACAGTTTTGGCGGCTATTTAGCTACAAGCTATGCAATTAAACATCCAGAAAGGTTCTTCAACTTCCCTTTACAATTTCAAATTTTTCATTTGATCAATTTTAGGGTGAGACATTTAATATTGGCAGATCCATGGGGCTTCGCTGAAAAATCTACTAATTTCAAAATTAATAGAGTAATGAGTGTCGTATTATTTCCCTTTAAATTTTTCAATCCACTGGCAACCATCCGAGCATTGGGACCATGGGGTAGGAATGTTTTTAAACACACTACTTCCTGAATATAAATTTAATCCATATTAGGACCAAATGTGGTGAGAAGATTGAGAGGAGACATTGCCAGCAGATATGAGGATACATTTGAAAATACAGACATTATTAGCGAATATATTTATCAGTGCAATTCACAATATCCCAGGCAAGTTTATACCTACATGCTGTAGTCTGTTGTATCTTTTAATGTCGGTCACTGAAAGACAACAAAATCATATGTGGTAAAAGTAATGTATCTTTTTTACAACAAATTTTATTTTGACTTTTAATGACAGAACAAACCACAAACATGGTTGGAGGATTACATACATATGAATATAGAATTGGCAATATTACGTACAATGTTAGCTATGTTCTAAGCAATTTAAAAATCAAATACGCGTTATTTTTACGACGTAATTGTTGTCACTACAAATTTCTAAAATCTAAATGATCTCCATAAGTAACAATGAACAAAATTTTTAGTGGGTCTGAAATTCGAGGAGTATTGCCGCCAAACCGGGTAAATATAAATAAATTTAGGTTGTGAGTGGTTTTTGTAGGCGTTTAAACAGCATTTAAAATAATATGGTATCTTTATATTTTCTGAGCTTTTATGTTAAAAAGACAATTGTCCTTGTAAAGCCGCGTTCAGACCGGCGCAATATTCAGTTGCATTATGTTGTGGTATATTGCTCTAATGTGGACGGACCTTAAAGAAGCACATACTTGCTTGCTGGTACTAGTCCCTTTTTGCCAGTTAATAAGAATAGTGTAAACTAATAGTGTAAAAAAAATACTTGTGCTAGTCTATTATGCCTAATTTTTTAGTACTAGCCAAATACCCATGAAACTAGCACTAGTGCGTATTTAAAATATCCTTACTGATTAACAAGAAAAGACTAGTACCAGTAAACAAGCCTAATGTCGACGTCCTTTAAGAGCACACAATTCTGCATTTGCTTTGGTAACACATATTTGGTTTTACCTGTAAAATATGTTGGTATAGTTTAATAGAGCGCTGCAAGGAACTTGTGGCTCCTTTAAATATATATTTCGAACAAACCCTTGATAATGAAAGCGTTATGTTAATAAAACAATCCTATTTATTTAAATCTGGATCACTCGAACATAACTTGAATTTCAGTATCAAAAAATATTCATTATTTTGATTAAGTCTCACAAAAAAGGAAATATCGGATAAACGGTAACAGTGTGCATCAATAACATCCTCGTTGAATCATTAGATGCATCTGTTTTTAAATTGCACAAAGCATATGTTATTAGTTAATTATTTGATAAATATTTTGAGGATTTTAAATTTAGTGGAACATTAAAAAGCGCATTTATTCAAATCATATTAACTATACTAAACACTGACTGTTTTGGTAATTATGTTGTACAAATTAGATGTTCGTTCCATACATTTTCAATGGGGTTGCGGTCCAGCGATTTTATAGAATAATGATGAATCTGCAGTTCTTGTGAAACCAATTCTGAGCCAGGCGAAATTTCCATTTAAAAACATTATAAAATTTGTCCTTGTGTGTCAAATAGAGGGTGATCTTTAATGTTGTGTCAGTACTAAATAGGGCGAATCCTGGACTTGTTTCTTGACTATGAAGTTTAGATACATTAATTAATAATTTATATAAATAATTCTGTCTAAGAAATTTACTATAAGATCGACAAAATTGTTGAACGACTAAAAGTCCATAGTATGCGGTGTCTCTTATTGTAACAGTTACTGCTAATTTTTTGAAAAAGGCGATTTTCGCATGATTCGAGTAGAGCGTTATGAATTGCTTTTTTTGGTGCCTTCAGGGAGTGTGTAATCAATGCGATTTTTATGTAGAGTAGCTACAATGATTAATAATATTGAAAATTGAGAAGCGATCGTATTGTACTTGCGAACGTGCTACTTATGTCACGCAAAAACTGCTTAATCTGGACAATCATTAAGCCTGGCTTGACAAAATGATTTTCAATTGAAACGTCTTTTTATATCAAAATGAATCTAAATTAATGCTTGTCTTTTACATTTTCAGTGGAGAAACTGCTTTTACTTCTTTTCTTCATGGAGTGGGTTCGTGCAAGAATCCTATGGTGAATCGTTATGATACGATACATACATCTATTCCCATCACAGTAATTTATGGTGAAAACAGTTGGATTGAAAAATTGTCTGGTGTTATTTTAAAGGAGAAAAGACAAAATGTGTCATATGTTAACATTGACGTAAATTAATATCATATCCTTTAACTTATTAGCTTAAAATATATTATTTTTAGATTATACCAGATGCAGGACACCATCTTTATTCAGATCAGCCTAAATTGTTTAATCAATTAGTTAAACAGGCTTGTACTCTTGCGGATAATTTCCAAGACACAAAAGATGCACAGATTTCTTTTCTATTAAAAGGAAGTTTGACCAATGACAATGAACAGGCATTGATTGCGGCGAACGCTGAAAATTCGAAAGAAGAGGAAATTGAAGAAGCCATTTGATTTAAAACAAGAAAACAAGAAACCAATGCTTCCTATTAACTTTTCAATGTTTGTTCTTTTTTATATGTATACATACAAATATGAAAGGCAAATACAAATCAAACATGGACAAGTTTTGTAAGAAAATATGTTTTGTTTCTTCTATTTAGTATTATGAATGTTGACTATATGTAATATTAATTTAAAATAATATATTTTTATTTGATGTACAAATTTACTAATCTTATTAAACTAATGGATTAAAATTTTCTTCCCTGTCCTCTTGCCTTAGTTTTCTTTCGTGTCTTAGGTAATTCACTCCTCTTTTTCACTTCTTTGCTAATATCCGCTGTTTTTGTGGAAGCAGTTTCGTTTTCTGTATGTAATGTAGATTTGTTCTTACTTTCAGGAGAGTTTTCTATTAACTCTAAGATACTTGAATCTTTATTTCTGCTTAATTCTTCACAATTATGAACTTCATTCACATTCTCAACATCACTCCTATTATTAAGGGGTTGTTTTTTTCTCAAAATTTTAACTTCTTCTTCCAAATCAAACAGTTGTTTTTCAGCTTCAGTCAATTCTGAAACAGTTTTATCTATTGATTTTTGCACAGCGTTCCCAATTTCCGTTATAGCTACAACTCCTTTTACGTTTTCAATGTCCATTGTAATTGAAGAGAGGATTTCGTTAAAGGTTTCAGAAGCTGGCTCTGAAGTCTTATAAGAATTATTGGGTTCACTTAAATTTGGTATACAAAGACTTATCTTATCAAAATTACCATTATGGTATCTCATAAATGTCTGTTGATAGTAGTAACTGGCATAATTATCAGCTGATTCCATTAACAAGAAACAAACTGAAAATAGGTCTTGGGGTACTGTAAATAGTTCTCTAAATTGTTTATGTAGGGCCCTATCTTTTAAAGTAAACTTTACTGTTGATGAAGGTTCGTATTTATACCATGCAACCACTTTTGAAAAATTGGATCCTAAGAATTCTTGTAATTTATCTTTGTCCACTCTTCCTTTTGAAAAATAATGATTTGAAGAACATGGAATCACCGAATTGATTTTAATTATTTTAGATATATCCACTTGTTTTTGCTCATTATCCGTTATCGTGGTTATTTCTTTATGGACAATATCTCCAAGCAAAAACCCATTCTAAAACATAGATATTTTTTATATGAATTTTATAACATATATTCGCTCATTACCTGCCTAATAGTACTCTTGCTTGTTTCATATAACAGAAACGAAAATGCGGGACCTGACAAATATACTGATGCTGGTTGAAACATTCTTTGAATTAGTTTTTTATAGAAATTAATATTTAAACTATTCTATTATTGTTGAACTGTGGATATGGCAAACGTCAGATTGACATGTCAACCAGAGGTTATTAAGTTGGAATTGGACCTGTTATTGTAGAACCGGTATCGGGTGCTGTTACGCATACGTAATATGAATCAAAAACAATAACAATTGTCTCTGATATAAATTACATTGCAGATATATCTGTTACGATATAGTTCATAAGTTTTTTTTTCAGTCATCAATTTTTTTTTTTAATTTACGCACGAATGAATATGTAATATTCAATAGCTAAGTTCGCGGATAAATCCTGAACCAGTAAGCGCCATGCTGATTGGTCAAAAACAGTTCAGAACTGTTCGCGAACTGCTTTTGACCAATTAGCATGGCGCTTACTAGTTCTGGATTTCATCCGCGAACTTAGCTAAAACCTCTAATAGTTTGGAACTAAAACGCTTTTAGATTAGGTATGTGTTTGGATCTGGAATAGGTTTGTATTTTGATTCAAACTGATTCAAAGTTATAAAGGTATTGAACAATTATTTTAAAAATGTTATCGTATATTACGAGATTCCTTTTAAACTAATTAAGAAACAAATATAATAACTTTTGGTTCTTACCGGTTATCGGGCCGCCAAAAAAAAAAATTTTTTTTTCAAAAATTATTTTTGATTTTTTTGACTGTTGGCGTTAGATAAAACTAATAATTGGATAAAATTAAAAAAAATAAAACTGTGGGTGTTTGTTTTGGTTAAAATACCCGCAAGTGTTAAGTTTGTTTTTGTGGCATCTGCAACCAAGGTTAAGATGCCATTGTCTCGTCTTCTGTTGCTTAAAATGACAATAGCTGTCAGGATTGTAAAAACGGGTGTTTAAGGAAAAAAAAGGTGATTTTAGAGTGAAGAGACTAGTTTCTAACAAACAACAAACAAAATAACGATAAAAAAATACAACTAAACGGGGGGGAAATACAGAGATATCTTGCAAAATGGTTGTGAAAGGAGTGTGAACCATAGACTTATAAAATATATATGTAGTTGGTTGAAAGTATGTTTTAATGTTGAATTTTAAAATTTTATTTCAATTTTAGTACTGTTTTGTAAAAAGATAAAGTAAAACAATCAAAACAATCAAAAAAAAATTTTTTTTT
>JABRWK010000019.1:252590-284756 GCA_013372445.1 Hypothenemus hampei | reverse complement strand
TCGGTTCTTACCGGTTATCGGGCCGCCAAAAAAAAAAATTTTTTTTTCAAAAATTATTTTTGATTTTTTTGACTGTTGGCGTTAGATAAAACTAATAATTGGATAAAATTAAAAAAAATAAAACTGTGGGTGTTTGTTTTGGTTAAAATACCCGCAAGTGTTAAGTTTGTTTTTGTGGCATCTGCAACCAAGGTTAAGATGCCATTGTCTCGTCTTCTGTTGCTTAAAATGACAATAGCTGTCAGGATTGTAAAAACGGGTGTTTAAGGAAAAAAAAGGTGATTTTAGAGTGAAGAGACTAGTTTCTAACAAACAACAAACAAAATAACGATAAAAAAATACAACTAAACGGGGGGGAAATACAGAGATATCTTGCAAAATGGTTGTGAAAGGAGTGTGAACCATAGACTTATAAAATATATATGTAGTTGGTTGAAAGTATGTTTTAATGTTGAATTTTAAAATTTTATTTCAATTTTAGTACTGTTTTGTAAAAAGATAAAGTAAAACAATCAAAACAATCAAAAAAAAATTTTTTTTTTTTGGCGGCCCGATAACCGGTAAGAACCTAACTTTTCAATAAGAAGCGACAATCAATAAGATCAAATATTTATTTTTGTAAAAGTAAATTATTGTTTGTCCAAAGTGATAGCGCAATCATCTATGTATTTTGTAAAGAAGATTTATTGACAGAATAATCACATTCAAATTTTGATAGTTGTGACAAGTAATGGTCTGTCAATTGTCAACGGTCCTATTTTGCTTTTGTTCTGATTTCTTTTTCTGATTTTGTGGCTTGTTAATTTTTGTATTTTTCCGTTGTAAAATATCCTTTGCAATAGCTCTGTGATATGAGTTAAGTTTTATCGATTCTAGCACGTTTTCCTGCAAAGTTTAAATTAACAAAATGTCTCCTGAAGTTAATGGAAACCCGCCAAGTGTTACAAAACGTAAGAAAAATCGTGAGAAGAAACCTCTGCCTGAGGCAATGCATAATTTTGACCTTAATATGCCTAGTTGTAACTATTTTCCCGTTAACCAATATCCATATCGTAATTTTAATATATCAGAAATCCCAAATCCTTATTATTCATTCATGAATTGTCCAAATCCTGCTGAACCTATGTCTCTCCCCATTTATCCAGTGAATTACCAGGGATATACTTGTCCAGGAAGTGTTGCAAGCATCAGTAACATATCTAGGCATTCTACGCTATCAAATTACACATATAATATTCAAACGGACATGCCTGACTACATGAGTTTACCTCTGGTAAATGCAGATGCAAATGATGATTCCAAACGTCGATTTTCTGATCCTGGTTTGCCAAATGATAGCGATTCGGTATCAACGTCTTATGAAGAAATAATTCAAAAAATGCAACAACAAATTTGTGCCTTAAAAGATAGCAACAATAGACTATCGAGAGAAGTAATGGAAATAAGAATAGAACTGAATTTGTTAAAGCAACAACAATCTACTACTAGACACTACGACAGAGAATATGAACCTGGTATGTTGGCAGATGTAATAAGGGAAGTTAGGGAAGCTGCCAGAGTACGGGAAGATGCTTTATTGGCACGTGTTAAACATTTAATTGAAGAAAAACATATTAGTGTGGTAAGCTTTTTTTTGTTCTTTTAATTTAATTTCATAGATATGTCCATATGAGGAGTTGGCTGGCAAAAGTTAATAAGTCCATAAGATAAGCATGAACATATCCAGTTTTGCTAACTAACTCCTTATATATAATTCCTTCACATATGTTATAAACTGTGTGTGGAACGCATACCGTATACAAAATATTTTTAGTTTTTAATTTAAGGATGGTTTAACGCTAAACGAACCTTAAGTGTCACCAGAGCAAATGGGCATAAATCACATGCATATTTACCTTATCATATCTTACCTTTAACCTTTAAGTACTGACCTCCAGTTTTAGGACATAACCACTGATGTGTCCTCTAGAAGGCTACGCAAAATCCAGTTAACTTTTGTGCCAATATAATGCTTTATGAAAAATTATTTATATTCCATACATACCATCAGGCAACATAAATTATTTAAACTCTACAAAATAACAATATGTCACGCTGAAAAAGAAGTTTCTGATAGAATAAAGAACAAAAATATGTATCAGAATTTAAGGGTTGAGGTAGATAGGTAAGGTTGGTGATGTTTTTAGTTAATGAGTAACTGTAATATATCTAAAGACCGATTGGCAGTGTGTAGTTTATATAAATAAGGTCTATTTTTAGATGGTGTACTACATACAGACTAAATATTTTATATACGACTTGGTTTCACAAAACATTGGTAATAAACACAACTTAAATTCTAGATAGTCTGTAATGCAATTTTGAAAGACTCAAAACTCTTCCGCTAGATGACACTACCATACGGTTTCTCATTTTTAACTTGGCTCCCTTTCATGTATGCTTTGTACATAAAATAAAGTACCCTGTTTATATTTGTAGAGTAATATTGGTCTGTGGATTTAGTTCATTCAATTTTATCCGTTTTTTACGCTTTTCTGGTTTGCTTAACAATTTTCGGATTACGAACGGATTTTTTTAAGACTTTATCTTTTATATGACTTTTCACTGTTAAAAATGATATGATATGGTAACAGCACTGATAAACTTAACTAAAACTCCTAATCGTATCAGTCTTGATGATACCGAAATATGTTTTCTTAACAAAATATTGCATAACCACACCCCAATTATAATTATACTGGCGACAGTGCCTATCTACACGTACCTACCCTCGACCCGGAAATAACACGTAAATGTGGATGGCAGTTCGCACTTTTAGTAAGCGACTTTATTTCACCTTTTATATATCCAATGGTAATCTGCGACCACCCAGGAAGAAACTGGCTGTCATCATGAAAATATATCAATATAAGGCTTTTCACACAACACGTGATCCATAAAATTTGTATCTTTAAAGTTGTAAAAGGAACAGCGCCATTTCTATTTCATCCAACATTTAAAATTTAAATAATATGTAACTAGGATGCCAAAATGGGTGCTTCAATACTGTTATTAAGTTGAAATATGTATAAGATATGTTCAAATGTTCACTATCTTCTGTTAAAGTGTTTTCATATGATTATAGCGTGAGAACAGCGACGACGAACAATCTTTTAGAAAATTGTATAAAGTCGAAAAATCATACTTTCATTTCGGTTAAAGGGGGTTATTCCTAAAATCTTTTCCTTAAATTTTGTTTCTTATAAAAATTTCGTGAACCTCTAAAAGCTCATTTACACGCTGATAGTAGTCCTTATACGACAGTTCGTGAGAATTACCTCGCTAGTCATGTCATGAAAAAGTGATATCTTTCAGTAAAAAAATGATCGTGATAGTAACGATAACTATATAGTAATATGACAGACAATTGTATATTTATAGCAGCAGCAGCTGCGGTCGTTAGTGAAATTAATAAAATAAATGTAGAAAAAGCTGAAAATTCTGACTCTGATTTTCTATTGAAATTCTTTAATTGAGGAATGATTTTTCCAATTTCATGGATTGACAAATAATATGAAGTTGATATAATAATATTATATGGTTTCTAAATTGGATATTTTTCTGTCTACCTGTGGGTATTTATTTAGTCATTTTTTTTATTCCCCGATTAATTTTCCAAAATGTAAATATCTTCCTTAGAATAGTCTGTTCTTATTATTTTCCTTTAGCATAGTACGTTTTTTTGTCGTACAATTAAAACCATACGTATGAGATGTTTCATTGAATGATCGTGATCGTGATATACGCGGTATTTCTGATGTATTGGTAAAGCCAGGAGTATTAAGATACGATCAGTCCTTTTCTTCAAACTAGAGAGTACGTGCGACGTCCAGTATCCGAAAGACTACGAGTTGCGAGATGATCATTTTAATACTTTTGCTGTCGAATAACACCTAATGTTATTAGCCGTCACCTAAAAATGTACTTAGCACAAGATTTTTCTCAACGAATTTTACAATTGAAGACCTTAGAGCAACAACGGTATATGCCACAAAACTGACTTTTTAAGTAAATCGACTTTAAAGTTTTTAAAATGGCTAACTTTGTTATAAAAGCAAAAAGGTTTTGCAGAGTTTATGGCGTTATATGTGTTACAATTCTAATGATTTTCAATTCAAACCTAGATACGTGCCTACTGATGTGAAAAATGCATATAACTCATTTTTAACAAGATTGTGGCTCGTACCGTTGTTGCTCTAAGGTCTTCAATTATATGAGCAGGCCTTAACGGCAGGAAGCTGCTACTCGCTAGCTGTTCTACTTGCTATTTTGTCCATAAACATGTAGACTAGAATGACGAATAGTGAGGAATGTGTGTTATTCAGAGACGAGTCGCATTGTTTGTTGTTTGTTTTTATTGTTTCAATTGAGTCTGAGAGCAAGTATTATACTAGTAGAACGATTTTCTGAATGTAGTATTTCTCCAATGATTCTTTGAGCAGTGTGTGGGCTAAAATTTTAAAACCGTCCAGACTTTGTACTAATAGAAAATGGCACTTTGATTTCTAATAGTTATATCAAGGACTTTTTAATATAGACTACATGATTCCTTTCGCTCCATTTATTCGTCAGTATTCATTTAATGCACGATAAGTTCCGACCTCATGTCGCAAGAGTTGCCAGTTATTATCTGGGCAATGTGGACCTTCACGAAGTAAACTGGCGTACGTGTAACCGTGATCTAAACCCAGATCGAGGATGTTAAGCAAGCTTATTCGCAACCTAAAACCAGAAACTATTCTAAACTTTGAGTAGGATTTTTGGAGGAGTGTGAAAACATTCCATAAATAATAACTGCCTGTTGTCTTTAAAGCCTACCAAATCGCATGACAGCTGTCATTAGAATTTGAGGAGGCAATACACGATATTAGCGCTTGTTTATTTGTTTAAGTTGTTTAAAAAACTTGTTAAAGATTTGTATTTTCTTTTAAAATTAAGATATTGATATGAATTAAAAAGCAAAATATTAAAAAAATGTGATGCCACAAAATAGTATCCAATGATACATTACCGCGTCGTTATATTTTCTCTCTGCCTATAATTTGACAAAAAAGTGATTTAAATCGACAAAAAAACCAAAAAAATAATTCAGTATTGAATTTCACTAAAATTGTTGTCTAGGAGTATAGATATTGCATAAAAATAATCGTTGTAAATTATTTTACCTTAATTTTCACATACATATGTAAATAATAGTGTTGAGTCTGAATCAAAATTTGGATTTTACTCAAGTTGTTATATTGATTTGTCTTGTATATTTCAGGTGACTCTAGTTTTTGTAGTTACAATTAGATATTAAAAATGGTAATTACTATTATTTTAATTGCACTTTTAATTATCCTACACTTTTAAAATCAAATTCTAAAGTTGTTTAAACCGAAATCCTAATTTTATGAAACGTTAATCTTGAATTTGAAAAAAAAAACATGAAATCAAACAAAAAAAATTCTTCTCTCACTTTCCATGTCTTTGCAACTTCCTTCTTTTTCTGTTTATTTGTAAGTTGCTTATTGTTTCATACGATATCGATCGACTTTTTATATAGGTGTAAGATGTTTTGTAGAAAAATATATTGGGTTGCTTTTTTTCCACTCCAATAATCTTTAAAAATCACTCTTTCCTTGTCTGGTTTTGTTATAATTTTTTTTCCATGTTGCTATTTAGTAACTTAAGTTGTTATACGAAAGAACTGAAACTGCAGTTTGTCCATGTTTCATCTATCGCTATCTATAAACTACAATATAAAATTCAAGTTGTTTGATTAATAAAAATTTGTAGAAACTCGTATCAGGAATGTGATTAAAGTAACAATTCAAAATTTTATTTTATGAATTTAATACACTATTGAAGTGAGACATCGATTTCATGTTTCCACGTTTGTGGGAAATACCAAATTTTCAAATTCATAAAATAATGAAAACATTAAATTATTCAACTATTTTTACAATAAATTAAAACAATAAAAACAGAACAAAGAACTAAGTTTCTTACATGACATTGTCGGTCGTGTTTGCGGCGAAAATAGACACAATAGTTTCATAGCTATTGTGAGAGTACTTTCAAATATTTAACCAATATGTATGATAGTTGCTATCAAGACAACTATCATTACAGCAGCTATTGTGTAATAAAATCGTATATGAGGGTTTTCCCGTTGTCAGATGATAATCAGTTTTGCCTAATTATATACAGGGATGTCCCTACATAATGAGTTAACAGGAATCGAGTTACAGGATGTTAAAGTTAGATATCCTGTTTTAATGTTTTTTTCAATAACTTCTAAATAAATGCCAAGTAAGAAATTTTGGGTTTGTGGGTTTTTTAGGTCGAGAAATCGAAATCAATTCACAGTTTTGTTGTAGGTCATAAAAGGCGCTAGCTGCTGTAGCTTGAGGCAATTAAAAACGATATAACTTGGATGGTCTTCAAGGCACGTCATTTCAGATTACAAATTCTGGTTTTCCAACTTGAACTGCATAAGAAAGATCCACTTTGTTAAAGTCGCTACCTCACACCGTTTTCGGGATATTTGGCTTTGAAACTTCAAATGCCGTTAATTAAAACTTTGGTTGGAATGGTTAAAAGGATCGAAAATGTTGAAAAACATGTATTTATTTAAAATTAAGATTTATATTAAATGTTAAAATAAGGAACAGTAAAAAAAATTTAAAAAGTATTTTTTGGCAAGAAATTTTTAGTTGAAATTTAATTTCTATTATTTTAAATGTTCACTGTTTTAATGTTTAGATATTACAAATCTTAATTTCACATAAATATAATAGAAAATATATGTAATATATTTTTGAAAATTTTCAATAATTTTAACTGTTCCAATGAATCTTTAAATTCACGGTATTTGAAATTTTAACGGAAAAAATATCAAGAAATCAATATGAGATAGCCGCTTCAACAAAATAGATTTTTTATGTAGTAGACTTTTGAAAACAGGAATTTTTAATCATACATCATAATACCTTGAAACCTCTCAAAGTTATATCGTTTTTAATAGCTTCAAGCTCTTGTAGTTACCGCCCTCTATAACACACAACAAATTGTGTGTTATGTGAATATGATGAATGTGAATTGATTTCAATTTCTTGGCCTAAAAAAACTCTAAAATTAAAATTCCCACTTGTCGAGAAGTTATTGCAAAAAAAACTAAAACGCTAACTTCGATACCCTGTATCTCGACAACTGCCGACTTTAATATAAAACCAATGTAGGCTGTATTGTAATCTTTTTGCAGTAAAAATAAGTGGATAATAATACACCTTGACCCTGTATGGTGTTCAAGTCGAGATCTGTTAGCTAAAGGAAAATCTAAGAATATTTATAAGTATCTACAATTATTTTCGTTTACAGTGAATATGATGTATAAGTGTTTGTAGAAGCTTTTTTCTTACAATTAATACAAGTTGCTGTTTTTAAGAGGTAGTTAATTATTTCCTAGCATTTTTATAATTTTAAGGAAAAAATTTCCCTTTGAAACCCGTCACTAAAACATTTTTGCAAAATATAGGCAGGTATTTTACATGCGCTTTCGAGCGAAATTTCTGTTAGAACAAGAAAATCCACCATTATTTATAAGGGTTGGCCGTGCGAATCGCCATTGTTTCTTAATTTACCGTGCAACAAATAACAACGCGCAGGTGCATATGTACCTACATATTTAGTGCTATAAACAAAAAGTTGTATAGGTTTAGTCATGAATAGTATAGTTACTGTAACTATGTCAACTCTCCAAAGAGGCGGAAGAAGAAAACACCCAGGTAGAGAATATTTTATACTACAATCTAACAAAGATGAAAGGAAAACTGGAAATAAATCCACATGCTAGAAATGTTATCTGGAAATATTTTTGCAAAAAAAATCTCCTACAAGGGATGACAAATTCTCTACAAAAATGTATAAAAAAAATACAGAAATCGACAATGACAATGATCTTTCAATAGTAAGTACAGTATTTTTGCAAACAGTATTGACTTAATAATGGATTGTGTGAAAAAAACGAAGCAAATATTTTTACTTAAAGATTCCAAAGTAATATTTCAATATCAAAAATAGCAAGTAACGTTGCTCTAAATCTGAAAAAAACGAAGAAAACACAATATGTGTGTGTGTTCGACAACTCATTTCAGATCAAAGCTTATTCGAAAAGGTTTTACAGCTACAACCACAATAAAAGAAAACTGAAGAGTAAAGTGCCAGCTTTAAACATGAAATATTTGATCTAAGCAAAAACAAGGCCACTTTTGAACGCCAGTTAGTCACAATAAACGAATTACTTGAGGTATGTTATATATTTACATTATTTCTAATTATGAGAATAATGAATCGTTGCAGAAAATTAAATCGTGGTCAAAGCAGAAAAAAGAAACAGTAAAAAAATGGTGTTTTCTATCTACATGTTAGACATTACATTGACAAATTAGTAAAAATCTCTCTCATTAGTTTCTAATGAAAAAATGAGTAAGCTGGAATTTATTAGGTACATAAGTAGACATTATTTATTAAAGTCTAGTAACAAGTCACGTCGTCGAGAGTCTTCTAAGCCTAACATTTGGAACATTTTCCAAAGAGAATTAAAAAATAATTACATTGTATGGTTTGCCATCAAAGGATAAGATGGCTCTGCAAAAAAGTTAAAACGCATTATGTATTGAAAAATCAGCTTATGAAACATAACATTCAAGATGACTCGATATTTTCCTATTGCACTTGCTTGAGTACAAATCATTTTCACATATTTTAAAATAAAAAAATAGGTTCTTTTGTTGAAAATAGTTTATTTTGCTAATAACCTTGAGTTTTCAGACTACAAAAGCTCTTTGATTTTTTGCTACACATGTGCGCAAAAATGGGTTAAGATAATTGAGGCATCATTTATCTTACAACCGCCTAGCTTTAAGTTCCTTGCCTGGATCCACTATTGTAACTAAATAATATGCTTTATTTAATTACATTTAATCAACCTTGTTAGATTAATATGTGTTAAGTTTAATCATTTACTTGTCTTTTTGGAAACAGTATACGTTTTTTTCTAAAATGAAATGAAATATTTACGTTTAAAGGAAAAGTTCAGTAGAATGTACCATTAACTAAGAACAAATTTTGATTTTTAAGGTTTTATTTGGCATCATCGCTCACCTTGTTATATTGTGAATGAATCTGTCTGAATGAATGGGTCTAATCTCACATTTAACCTTATTAAATTAAGTCTTGTTCGAAGTTTGTTAATGCTAAGCAAAAAGACGAAAGAAGAATTTAGAATATTCTGCGTCTTCACTATCAATATATTTCCCAATAATGACCTTTTATAGGAATTTGCAACATTCTCATCTACGTTAGAAAAATGTAGACATTTTATTAGGAAAATATATGAAGTGAATAATATTTAATTGTTCTCTGGTTCAAATAAACGATCCCCATTTTCTTTTCTCATCCGGTTTAGGCGGATAATTAGGTTTTTCGATCCCACCCAATAACGGGGCAGATTTCGGTCGCTATAGGCAGTTAAAATTAGACCTCTTACGTTAAGTAAAAAGCCATTAAGGTCGCATGGGTTCGCCCCGGGTATCGGTTTGCGGCGAAATCGGAGCCTCGTCGACTGAGGCGCATCGGGGGTCCCGGAGACAAACACCAAAGATTGGTCGGGCGATGGGGCATCCCGCTGCGCCCGACCCGCGTCCCTTCATCGAGTATATTGTTTCACTGAAAAAAAACCTTTTCAATTCTTCGTTGAAAGCCACTATGGGGAATTGCCATACATTTTCTATTTCTTTTCATTAAATTGTTAAAACATTATTGCATATCTTAATTTTTATTGTTTTAATGTACAAAGACAGTTCTTCACTAAGAAAAATTTATTTGTATTTTTTTGAAGGACTTCATGACTTCTAAATGCACTTATGTCTTATCTCAGTTTACTTGTTTTATTTATTTTACTTATTTTTAAGAATCTCGATATAACGGGTGTCCCAATAAAAGCGGAAAATTTTAATTTTAAATCAAACATAAGTTTTTGAGAAAATACCGAAATTTTGATTTAATCGTAAACTAGACATGTGAATATTATGTATGAAATGACACAGTTCATAAATGCCCTCATTGGCTTTGCTAATACATTAGTGTTTTTGTGACAAAATTTTGAATCATAGTTTGGCATAATTTTGACTGGATTTCAATAATATAACGTCTAATCTTCTGCTTCAAGGCTTGGGTGGTCATGGAATTGTTAGTATAAACTTGTGACTTTAAATAACCCCGAAAAAAAAGAGGTACAAAAGCGTTAAATCACGCGACCTACGCGGCCAATTGTAGTCGTCAAAACATTAGCACCAATGGCGTCAAATTTTATTTTTCCGGTCTTGTTGGAACATTCATATATAGATATAATCTGTATTATTAAAACCTCTTTTGTATCTATCAATGATTATAATTATTGAGTACAATAATTATTATATTTTATATTTTTTACAGAATCAGATAAATTTAACATCAGAAAAAAATCGAAACAACGATCGAATTTGTAAACTAGAAGAACAGATGAAGGCTATAACAATAGGAAATAGTTCAAGGTATATGTTTTAAAATATTAATATTTATAAATGTAATTTGAATAAAAAGATCATGTATTTTTTTCTAAATGGTATTAATAGTCTCAGCATATCTGCTGCAAAAATGAACGAATCAATGTAAGTGATATTATTTTTAACCCAGAAATAACTATTCAAAAAAAAAACTGAAATCATCTTCGTCGAGTAATAAAAATATGTACAGACCAGTTTTTCAAAGGTTTTGCTAAGATCGCACATTTTTTAACCTTAATCTCGTCCTAGGTACAAGTCACTACAACTTCCATCACGTCTTTATTGGTGTATCCTGCTCTCTATGTATTTTTTCTTTCATGATTGAATCTATGGTATAATCTATCGAATTGAAATCCGTTGTGTTTGCAGGTCAAATATCTTTACTTCAGTAATCTGGAATTTAAGAGGCAATTGTTGATTAGCATCTAATACTGTTGAACTATGAATCGTTCAGGGATTAAGTGTTTTGTCGTATACGATTCAAGAATGACTCGATGAGTCTACATTTGATTGCATAAAATTTGACGTTTCCATCATTGAATAGTATGGTAACCATTGGTACAGATGGCGACCTATCAAATATCACTCAAGCCAGAAAATAGCCACGCTTGCTATATTAGGAACAACCCTTCTTTCCCCCGAAACAATTCGCAATGATCCTGTGCTTTATGGTGAGGCTCGACGACGAACATCTTGTATATTGGGTGTATTATGTATTTAGACAAAATCTAAATCAGAAATATATGAATGATTCAAAATATTTATATTTTGAAATCAAATTTATCTCTCTTCTGAATATCATGCCACCGTTCAAGCCCTGTCCCAGAGACACACTAGAACCTTATTAAAAAGCCAGCACACATGAAAGGTCCTATATCCCTTGTTTTAAAAACGCGCTACGTTCCTCCGAACGAAAACCCGGCTTTTATTATCATCTAGGCCCACGTTCTGCGGCCGCCGGTCTCCTGCGATAGCGCCAGAACATGTCTTATCTCGGTCTATATACTTTCCTGCAGTTGACAGGCACAGTCCTTGTGCAAACAGAATTTAAAGGACATCAGATGACTGTGCTGGAATTTTTACTCGTTACAGAAATATATTTTTAAAAAAGGCCATTTCATTTTTTTTTTGCAGACAAGACGATGCCGTTTGTAATTTGAGTACGTCCATGTTGTCTTTGAGCGAGGAAAAGAATCAATCGGCCCGGCAAGTGTTGGATTTGGAAAGAGAAGCCTTGGAATTGAGACGTGAACTACAAGACACAAGAGCGAAAAAAGATGAAACTGAACAAAAACTTAAAAGGTTATTTCGATTGATTTTTCTTTCGGGATTCTTATTGAATATGTCCTTTCAATAATTACAGGTTGTCAAGTTTATTCCATAGTAGAAATGACGTTGTGTCTACATCGGATCCATCCGAGGATGGAAAAACATCCGTAGATAGCCTTTCGACTGTTACAACTTCTTCCTTAACAACACCAAGAGTTATTTTATCAGGTCCAGTGACTAATTTGTAAAATAATTGGTTGTTGTTCAAATTTTTAATAGAGGTTGCTATATTTAATGAAGTCTCATGAATAACTGACTATCTATTTTGACTGATTATTCATGACATTTTTAGTTATTGTTGATTTAATATTAGGTTAGTTAAGCAACGTTAGAAAATTCTGAGTACGAAAAATAACCGAATTTTCAACTAAACATTCCACTAATTTGATCTTAATATTATGATTAACCTTTAAAAAACAACAAAATAATATTTTTGGTAATGTCACACTAATTGTACAGGGTTGCACGTGCGATCATCACGAATTAACTAGTTATCGTTATCTATTATTTTAAATCAATAATTAGAACAGATAAATGAATGGGTGCAATTACGTGGCAAGCAACAGTCTAACCGTAATTCCCACGATAGGAAAATTTATTTTTCTGTTCGAAAAATCAATGAATATCGAATAAAAGAGTTGCTACAATTCCTGGATATAAAAAAACTGAATGTCGGTCACTGATGATCCCTATGGTATTGTAACGTAATCATAAGAATAAAAATGAACTAAAAGTATTCAGCAATATTTAGCGTATGGTTAAGTGCCTTATTAAGATACAAACGGTGCTTGAATGATCTGGCTTAGTTCGTTCTTAAAAAAACCGTACCTTTTCAAATTTCAACCGGAACAAAAAGTAGTAGAAAAAAAGTACTACTGGAAACAGTTAAAAAGTAGCAGTTGAATAAGTTACTGTTATAGAAATCAATGAATGAAACTTGATTCATTTTGTTTAAAATTTTGTAAGTTTCTATACTAAGAATTATAAGACTACTAATATATATACATATAGATTTTAAAGNAATAGTCTCAGCATATCTGCTGACAAAAATGAACGAATCAATGTAAGTGATATTATTTTAACCCAGAAATAACTATTCAAAAAAAACTGAAATCATCTTCGTCGAGTAATAAAAATATGTACAGACCAGTTTTTCAAAGGTTTTGCTAAGATCGCACATTTTTTAACCTTAATCTCGTCCTAGGTACAAGTCACTACAACTTCCATCACGTCTTTATTGGTGTATCCTGCTCTCTATGTATTTTTTCTTTCATGATTGAATCTATGGTATAATCTATCGAATTGAAATCCGTTGTGTTTGCAGGTCAAATATCTTTACTTCAGTAATCTGGAATTTAAGAGGCAATTGTTGATTAGCATCTAATACTGTTGAACTATGAATCGTTCAGGGATTAAGTGTTTTGTCGTATACGATTCAAGAATGACTCGATGAGTCTACATTTGATTGCATAAAATTTGACGTTTCCATCATTGAATAGTATGGTAACCATTGGTACAGATGGCGACCTATCAAATATCACTCAAGCCAGAAAATAGCCACGCTTGCTATATTAGGAACAACCCTTCTTTCCCCCGAAACAATTCGCAATGATCCTGTGCTTTATGGTGAGGCTCGACGACGAACATCTTGTATATTGGGTGTATTATGTATTTAGACAAAATCTAAATCAGAAATATATGAATGATTCAAAATATTTATATTTTGAAATCAAATTTATCTCTCTTCTGAATATCATGCCACCGTTCAAGCCCTGTCCCAGAGACACACTAGAACCTTATTAAAAAGCCAGCACACATGAAAGGTCCTATATCCCTTGTTTTAAAAACGCGCTACGTTCCTCCGAACGAAAACCCGGCTTTTATTATCATCTAGGCCCACGTTCTGCGGCCGCCGGTCTCCTGCGATAGCGCCAGAACATGTCTTATCTCGGTCTATATACTTTCCTGCAGTTGACAGGCACAGTCCTTGTGCAAACAGAATTTAAAGGACATCAGATGACTGTGCTGGAATTTTTACTCGTTACAGAAATATATTTTTAAAAAAGGCCATTTCATTTTTTTTTGCAGACAAGACGATGCCGTTTGTAATTTGAGTACGTCCATGTTGTCTTTGAGCGAGGAAAAGAATCAATCGGCCCGGCAAGTGTTGGATTTGGAAAGAGAAGCCTTGGAATTGAGACGTGAACTACAAGACACAAGAGCGAAAAAAGATGAAACTGAACAAAAACTTAAAAGGTTATTTCGATTGATTTTTCTTTCGGGATTCTTATTGAATATGTCCTTTCAATAATTACAGGTTGTCAAGTTTATTCCATAGTAGAAATGACGTTGTGTCTACATCGGATCCATCCGAGGATGGAAAAACATCCGTAGATAGCCTTTCGACTGTTACAACTTCTTCCTTAACAACACCAAGAGTTATTTTATCAGGTCCAGTGACTAATTTGTAAAATAATTGGTTGTTGTTCAAATTTTTAATAGAGGTTGCTATATTTAATGAAGTCTCATGAATAACTGACTATCTATTTTGACTGATTATTCATGACATTTTTAGTTATTGTTGATTTAATATTAGGTTAGTTAAGCAACGTTAGAAAATTCTGAGTACGAAAAATAACCGAATTTTCAACTAAACATTCCACTAATTTGATCTTAATATTATGATTAACCTTTAAAAACAACAAAATAATATTTTTGGTAATGTCACACTAATTGTACAGGGTTGCACGTGCGATCATCACGAATTAACTAGTTATCGTTATCTATTATTTTAAATCAATAATTAGAACAGATAAATGAATGGGTGCAATTACGTGGCAAGCAACAGTCTAACCGTAATTCCCACGATAGGAAAATTTATTTTTCTGTTCGAAAAATCAATGAATATCGAATAAAAGAGTTGCTACAATTCCTGGATATAAAAAAACTGAATGTCGGTCACTGATGATCCCTATGGTATTGTAACGTAATCATAAGAATAAAAATGAACTAAAAGTATTCAGCAATATTTAGCGTATGGTTAAGTGCCTTATTAAGATACAAACGGTGCTTGAATGATCTGGCTTAGTTCGTTCTTAAAAAAACCGTACCTTTTCAAATTTCAACCGGAACAAAAAGTAGTAGAAAAAAAGTACTACTGGAAACAGTTAAAAAGTAGCAGTTGAATAAGTTACTGTTATAGAAATCAATGAATGAAACTTGATTCATTTTGTTTAAAATTTTGTAAGTTTCTATACTAAGAATTATAAGACTACTAATATATATACATATAGATTTTAAAGTACAGGGTGGTCCATGCAATTCAGCTTTGGAGTCACAATTTTTGTTAGATTTTGTCATTGTGGAAGAGTACTGTTTAC
Source organism: Hypothenemus hampei (assembly GCA_013372445.1). Taxonomy (NCBI): domain Eukaryota; kingdom Metazoa; phylum Arthropoda; class Insecta; order Coleoptera; family Curculionidae; genus Hypothenemus; species Hypothenemus hampei. The sequence goes on along the minus strand of JABRWK010000019.1, from coordinate 269,419 downwards.
TGAAGATTTTAATAGTTTAAGGATATAACTATGACTTTAACCTAACCAAATTTTTTCTAATAATTCTAAAACAATTACTACACAACTAACAAATTTAAATACGAAGCGATAGTCTTATATTTTTTATGATCCATAAGAAGTAAAATAAAGAAAAAAAATAATTAGAAACAAACGTTTTGAAGAGTTATTTTAAAATTATACAATTTTTGACATCAGATAGAAATAGTAATTTTTTGTTTTCGGTCATCCTGTGCAGGATGAGTCATTTATCGCAACTCTTTGTTAAATAATAAAACTAACCTTTCGAATATAAAATGAAAATCTCACTTAATAGCTCTATTTTCTTATAAATATTTATATTTTTTTTTTATTAAGTGGAATTCTGTTTTTATACACATTATATTTTCTTGGAAGTTCCATTCTAAGGACCTATTATAAAAAAATTATGAAAAAATCAGCTCTATATGCACTACTAATTATCACCAATTATTGCCATTTAAGAATCTCTCAAATAACTATATCGTTTTCACCCATATACGTATGTTATGTAATAAACATTTATATTTTTACATGGATAAATATATTTTTCTAACAATCTTGTCTTCTTTCTTGTGTTTGCCATATCCCTTTTGAAGAATCGGATGACCAGAATAAGTGATAATTCTGTTGTCTTTACCGTCTCTAGTGGATGGATCCAAACACTATTTTGCCAATGATATATTTTTTCGAAAAACTATCCCTAATTGATTTTCCGAAAGATAATATGTGATGGGAAAGTTCACACTTGGACTAACAAAATGGTTATATATCGAAGGAGTTTACTTAACATTAGGAAAATTATTGAGCAGTAAGTAGACTTTATTTAGGCCAAATTGGTCACCCGTCAACCAAATATTGGATCAAAACGCAAATCCGAAGCAACTAGCTTTGAATATAATATTGGTTATATGAGGTGTTAAGATTTTTTTTCAGTTGGGTACCTAGGAAAAAGTTAGTAATAACTTGTACGTTTTAATATAGGTATACGAGGGATGTTAGAGACGTCAGAGATTTAATGCCTACATGTATACCATAGTTTGAAAGGATCTTTTAAAAGCAAATTATGCCAATAAAAAAATCAGAATTACACAATTGTTAAAAGTCAAAAAGTTTGCGCTTGTTTTTAATGATAGCAAATCGATTCCATTTCTTAGGCCATGCGACGTCGCTAATAGATATGAATGAATCCGACTTAAGATTAACCGAATATCTGTTTTTTTTTTGAAAGAATACCGAGATCGTTTAATTGATGAAACTACGTCGAATATGACCTACAACATTCATGATAATATATTAGCATTTTGTCGGGTTAAATTGTTATTGACAATGATATCCCAAATCTAATTCATAAAAGGGGGTCTATTTTACCTCATTTTTAAATAATTTTTATAGATGATGTTAGAAACACGTGTATGTAGTAAAAAAAGAACAAATTTGTTAAAAAATAAATAAAAAAAGCGTTTTCTTTCCATATGCGAGTACCTATAACACAACACTCGTATGCATGTAAATGTGAAGAGAATGGGTTTTTTGACGGATGTGATTATATTAATAAAATCATTAAACGATAATTTTTTTTGAGAAATTTAAAAACATTCTAGACTAGTGATTTTAGATAACGACATAAAACTTAAAAGATTTAAGTATCAGTTTTTCTAATCGCATTCCCGGTACTTTAAGTTTCCAAGCAGAGTGTTAATTAGGACGACGTGTAATAGTAACTTTATGAAATGAATTTTAAGACAAAATTCTGATTAAACGATCTACCGATTCAATAATAATAATAATAATAATAATAATAATAATAATAATAATAATAATTATTATTATTATTATTATTATTATTATTATTAGTACTCATGTATTATGATTCCAGAACTACATTTCTGCTTACAATGTTTAATTTTCTTTATCATGTACCTACTATAAGAGAAAGTCTACTGTCGGACGTTGGTCTCCGACGTGACTTTGAAATGCTACAATATGTTTCCAAAAAATCTTAACTTACTATTTTTTTTTCATTCCTTCAATTTAAATTCTCTGACTATTAATTTATTTCGAAAAAAAAAATTCATATTTATTTATTTATTATTTTTAATTTTTTTTTGGTCTGTTGAGTATTACAAGCTTAGTTATATCGAAAAAGAAACTGATACCAGATCACTTGAACCTCATTATAACTGATATCTACTGCATTGTGAATAATGTTAATACGTATTACCATGAAATAAAATAATGCTCAAAATCGATTTTTTTATAAAATTAAAATATAAAAATTTTGTTGTCCACGTAGTCTGTGCAGTAAACCCGCCATTGCCGGAACTCAGGTCTAGAGAGAAATCGATTGAGTAAACATGAAATTCAGCTCAGATCACACAACTTATTTCGGTGGAATAGGAAGAGGGCTTAGCGAAGGATTAAAAAACCGATAAATACACTTTCATTTGCGAAAGTGATTTTTTTTTACTTTACCTTTAACCACATGGTGCCAAGGTCTCGTATTGAATTATTACGATATCCAAAAGTGGTTATTTAAAACATTCTTACAAAACGATTTTATTATTACGTATTTTCAACGCTATTAATATTATAATGTTTGTTGTTAAGACAAATCTTAGAACTCATTGTGAGTTAAATCATGCTGAACTTTAGAGTTATAAAATTAATTGAAAAGACTTGGAATTGCAGTTGAGTTAGGAGTGGTTAAGTAACAATTCAAATACTAAAGATAAGTATGTTACAGCTGAGTTTAGTCAATATTATAGTAACTGACTTGAAAAAAACAGTATTTACGGCCTAAATTGAATTTTATCGATAAAAATTAAGAGACGAGTTACTCTTAAGCCTGGTGCTCACCTACGATTGTTTATGGGGCGGCTCAAAAATCGTCACAGTAATAAATTAGAAAAAAAAACTGCGCTTTACCTTTATTAGTTTTATTTTTTCTTAAATTCGCAAATTTCAATTCAGATTTTGCTGAGTCACTCGGTTTAGTAGTAATAGTAGATATGCAGGTGAACAACAACACGAAGGATTAAATATTGGGTGCATCCAATTATACAGGTCGTTTTTTTCAATTCAACATAAATCGACATTAAATGTTTTATGTTTTAACTTCTTGTACAATTTTAAAAATTTCTGCTTTCCCATTTTTTATTCAGGAGAAAGAAGATTGCAATTCCAATTGAGCTTATGCCCAGAAAGAAATTGAGTCGAAGGAAACTTTTTTTTGTCACTCCAGTTCAAAAGTGGATAGTTTCTCAAGTAACTAGTAGACTATAACATTAAGTTCGCCTTGTAACATAACCATAAGTGTCATAAATTACCTACTGGCTAAATAATTAAATTAATATTTAATGGGGCCACGTGCCTACCAGCGTCATCCAAAACGCCCATTTCCGAGCGGATGTGCATCAAAATACTTTTTACTAGTTTGCTTTGAAGTGGCCCCATAATTTACTCATCGCTTATTCGTTTAGTTCCCGTGGTAATGTTATGTTCTGTAATTGGTTTTGCCTACATTTGCGCGTTTCAGTTTATTATTTTTTACTAAATTGTCGATTGTCATTTCTCCTCAATACATTGATGTTGTGGTGACCTCAAAGTGCACTTCTCTATGTTACCGACTCGCTAATGTTAATGATATCATCACGTAATAAATAAACAATTATGTATTCAAAATTAATTAGGAAATGAAAGAAAGGTCGAGCGACCCAAGTGCTCTTAAACCTGCGTTGTGGAGGTCTGGTCTGCCTCTTGAGCAACAGCAAGAAGGACTTTTTATGCAGCACACACTCGACGAAAAATCATCATGTTATTAATTTTAAACGGTAATTTCGTGTATACAATTTGCATTTTACAATGTCAATTATAATTTTGCGCCTCAAAAAAACTTATTTTTCTTCATTTACTGGCAAGGTTATTGGAGGTTTCTCTAAGCTCGAACAGGTTTATGTTACCGAACAAACAATTCTTTGCGCGTTGCTTTAAAACAACGCCGATTGTATCGAATATCGAGAGATTGTTACCTGGCCAAATCCATCAACCACTTAAACACAATCCGAGGTCTGACTTCTTCTTGGCGGTCAAAGGAACCACCGCGTACCCACCTAGTTGAGCTTTATTGTTTTTGGGGTTCGTCAAGTACCAGGTGAAATTAAAATGTTAAATATTTACTCACCCTGAGACCACCCACGGTGAAGAAGTGTTAACTAAGCCGAGCCGGTCCTCTGACTCTGGGAGAAATGAATGGGCTCTATCCATTAGCGCACGTTCCTATTTTTATTTTAGTTTTATCATTTCGATATATAAAAATTTGTCGAATTTCTTTCAATAAACCACAGTTGAAAAACCCATTGTACATTAACTTAAAATAAAAAAGTAAATAGGTAGTATTGCTTTTAGACAAATGGTTATTTGGTGCGCCACTGTCGTTTTTAGCTTTGGTTATTATGGTCTGGACGGTGTCAATGTAAAATATTCTCCTGCATTAACACGTTTTTATTAGTGCCTTACTGTCATAACATCACTAATTCCTTTATGGATGTTAAATGCCACGGAGGACCGTGTACTGGCTATTAATATTACCTGGTACTATGAATACTCAAAAACGCATAAAATAACAATAAAATGCGGAGATGTCTTCATATTTTTTTTACTGCTTTTTAAATAATTCCCAGAAGTTAATGTTAAATGGCGTTTAATTGAGTTAATACGGAAAATTTAACAGTAAATCTAATTTATTATCAATAAATTTCCGTTACTTTTTTTTACAATACGTTATTTTTTTGTCACTGTAGCAATGGTGTACAGATTCTTTCACAATTGACTGGCCAGTGTCTTTGACACAATTCACTCAAAATCGTAAAAATAATGAATTAACATTATAGCCCGTATATCAAGTTTATTGCGCCATTAATGACTCGATTTATGCGAACTTTCAGCAAAGTGTTTCTATAAATAAAATTTACATTCTTTATTTATATCATTGTGAATTTGTTGGTTATAATCAAAAACGATATTAGAAAAAAAAAATAACATGACTTGAACCTTATAAAAAATTACCTAATCGATGATTTTAATAATAAAAGTGTAAAAAAAAGAGATATAAAACTAATTAACAAGCTTATTGACACTAAACATCCCACGTAAGTTTTGCTATTTTATTTTTTTTGTGTACAAAACATTAACAAATTCAACGTTGCTAGTTTTATTAATTGATGAGACGTTTCTATTGACTGGTGGGTTTCTAATAATTTTAAAACAATATAAACGACGACTTTAACTTTATTACAATAATACCCATTTATTCAAATATATAGTGATTTTTAAAACTAAAACTAAACAGTTCCTCACAATAATGAAAAGTTCTGTGAAATGTTGAATAATGGGTAATTTTAACAACTTCTTTGTTTTCCATCTCTATCGAATAAGTTAATTACGAAAAAAACAAAAGGATTGTGATTATCATATGACATTACATAATTTTTATTTCGTTACATCATCAACTTCCTTCCCTAGGATAGTCCTTCCCTAGTTACGTAGTAGATGTTTTTTTTTATAGTCAGTAACTTTCTAATCGTTTTACAGGCGACGAAAATTGATGTTTCTCGAAAAATGAATAAAGGAACGATAATTCCAGGTAAATCTATTTATTGTACTCTTGCTGAATATGGTATGATAAGCGGACAGCCCACCATTTTCGCACAACTTAGAGTGAACCACTTAATCATAAAGTATAAAGATAAAGTTGGAGCGTTAGGAAGGACATTGTCCTTGTTGAATGGCTTGTTTAAAAGTATTGTTTAAAGATACTACACAAGAAATGATCCAAATTATTGTAAAAAAGAGAAATGTCCGAAATAAATTGCAAATCCATCGCTTAGAATGGTCGATGCTTTGCTTACAGGCAAACTTATTCTTTCCGATTCAGCAAAGGCAATGATCAGAAATATTTCACTCCAATAATTTTGTAACAAGAATAGTATTGTTTTATCTAAACATTAAGGATAGCCGCAAAACAACGACAAATACAGGGAAATTACGAATTTGCCCATAAAGCTTTTGTTCGATGCTTGATTTTCAAAGTTGGAATATCCAAACCTTAAGTGGGGCGAGCAGAATTAAAAACTTCAAAATTGATAACAAAGTATAATGCATGAAGCTTTTCAGTGAATGGACAATTATTAACAACCCTAAGAGAATGAAACTGAAGACATGAAAAATCGACAGCATTGTTGTCCATTATGACTCAAGTGAGCGCTTGAGAAGGTTATGGAACTTTCTTTTTTTATCACGTATTTCTTCCTCTTGGGGTTGTTAGCATTTAACAATGGTCCATTGATCGAAAACTTCATGCATTCGTTTTACTACCAAGTTTTCAAGTTTTATTTGTATTTTGTAGCACCTCCTTAATCTTGTACTTCAAATTTTAGATGCCTTCCTGCACAGGTGATGATTACTCTTTTATACGGAAGAGTCAGTTAATCTCAAGTTTCTGCTGAGGTAAGTTAATTTAATTCACGAGAAACATGCTCTATATTTCATCGGGAATTGGACATTTGTATAAGATTGGGATAGGAAAACTTTCCCAAGAATAGAAATGATTTTTGGCTAGAAATGTTGACTACCAAAAAATACTAGGAATAGTTAAAAAGTCGGATTTGTTCAATAATTTCCAAAGACCAAAATTCAAACAGATTAAACGTTCTTAATAGAAGACGTTTGAAGAAAATTGAACGTTGAAATTTATTTGTAACAATATTTACTGTTATAATTGTAGTTTTTGTTACTTTGTTAATTAAACTGGTTTTAATTGATTTATGTTGTTACCACAATTAAATTTAAATCTTAATTTATAAAAATTCAAGAAAGTAGATGTTTTGGGCCAAAACTTTTACTACATGCGTTAACATAGTAAATAATTTAGGATTTTAGTATAGGCTTAGTAGTATAATAACCAACTTTAAAAAAATTGCCTAACTTTTTTTTATATCATTCATTTCAGATTCTTGTCTACATTGTCTTAGTCCAACGAATTTTATGGCAAGCCCATGGGGAAAATTTCTAGTATAGAAATTGTGGTTTCAGAATATAGTGTTATGTCCAGTCCTATATACATTCGCTTGCAAATTTTAAATATTTGTACAAAAACATTTTTTTAGGTACGGGAAAAAAATGGCAAATAATTAGTAGCAGATATTTGTATGTATGATATGCCTGGATTAGGATTTAGATATAAATATTATACATTATAGTTCCAATTTTCTTACATCTTACATGCTCAATTTTTTGTTTTGCTTTATTGATTGTCCTAAATAATATGCGACTTGACATCGTTTAAAATATTTAAGATAAATTTCTAAAGTATTGGTCTTAATTTATTAAATTTTATTATAGGAATAATTTTTTTAGTATAGTTTTTTTATACGGGAAAATTCTATTTTTTTTAAATGTATTGGATCTGTACTAGTTACTTTCTTTACAATTGGTGTCTCTGAATAAAATCTGTACATGATCCATCATCTAACGATATCTTGGATATAAAGATTTTTTAAATTAGTTCAAATTATCATTGCAAAATTATAATAAAGTGAAAATTGCCAGTACTTACGATCGATACATCTTACCGATATTTTAAAGGGAAAAGAAATGAGAGGCCCAGATATCTTTTTATATTACAGTCATGGAAATTTTTTTAAGAAATCGACTTATCTTACCGTTTGTTTTTTTATGGAATGTTTAAAGAAATTTATTAAATTTACAGAATCAAATAGTTTCAACAGTTAGAATAAGTATTTCAGAAGATAACTTTCAAAGAGTTTGAATCCAACAAGATGCTTGTCCAATTTACAATACAAATGCTATTCAGAATTTTTGTTTAGGACTTTTACAAAAATTACTATTGCCAAGAAATAACTCATTCCTTAATCATTTTCTCGATATAAGACTTCTATAAAGAGCTATACTAAAAAGAAAATGTTCAAGTTAAAGCCGCCGGAAACAACACACAAACAACACAGAAGAAGAAATTTAAAATAAAAGTAAAATAATATAAATACTGACGTTACGATACGAATCTTAGCGTAAAAGGTAGGTTTGTTTTAATAATCTATTTTCAATAAGTTTCTTCCGTAAGTAAAGTTGTCAAATTTTCGATAAAAATAATTTTAAAGAAGTTTTTACATATTTGATATATCTTATTAAATATGAATGCGATAAGCAATTTTCGAAAATGCAATATTTCAATTTTCTAAATAATAATAACTGAAAATCCACGAAAAAATAGAATCGTTGTTTAAATGTCATTAAAACTAAATTGTCCAAAATATTTTTTATTTAACAGATGTTTTATATCTTTGAATTTCCGAGATTTCAATAGATCCACCACTAATCTGGAACTCACTGTACAATATCTAGTTAAATTTTATAACTGGTGAAGTATTGTGTCATAAATTAATCTCATCGGATTAAAAAATGTTTTAATTTTCATTTTTCTGTAGCCGTTTTGTTAATTTGCTGTTATAAATGTTTTATTTGTAATTTGGTTTATTTTGTTATTTTTTTCTTCGGCATGGAAGAATTTCAACCTTCATTGTTTAATTTTATTAAATAATTTCTTTTTTTCCATACTTTCGAAGTCTTAATTTTGAATTCTTTTCTTTTTTTATTAAGCTCCTACTTTATTACACATAAATCGTCACAAAAACATCGTGAAACTAATCCGTATTTAAACAATATTCGGAACAATACAGATCAAACATTTAAACCAAACAAAATGTTATAAACTAATAATGAGGCAAATATGCTTCTGTGCTTTTTATATGGGCAGCAGTAAACTCTCCACAACTTTTATACGAAATCAAACATGTACAATCGTACATGAAAATTGAATTATTATGAAATAATAATACAAAAAACAGCTAATTTTGTACCTTGTTGGAATTATTTAAAACATATATTTAATGATTGTAGTTAGATCAAGTGGAATTAACAATATCCAAAACTATATCGCCTAAGGGGTCAATCGAATACCGAAGGATTTTTCTCAAATGCCCACCGTGTAGTCAGGTGTGTGTGATCTCGAGAGAAGGCTCTAAAAGGAGATTTTATTCTTAATCAATTCACACATCTATTCGGTCAGCATCATCTACGCCAACAAAGAGTGCTACTGTTCGTCCATTATAAAAAACCACTTTATGGAAAGTGAAGAAGTACTACGCAGCGACGTTGTGGGACCATTTTACAATTGAAGAGATGCTGTCAAGGTAAAGGAATCCAGTGGTGGCGCGTGGGTGTTCGAGTGTCATCAAAAAACTGAATTTTATCACTCACCAACGATTATTTATTATTATTATAATCGTCGTCTATTTTCAAGCGGAGGCCGACGTATACATGTTATAATGACGAATAAAATTACGTTAACGAGAAAACAACACTTATTTGGTATGGTTCATACCACACAATTACGGGTGATTGCAAAAAATAGAAGACACTTTCAGATATGTAGTAATAATACTTTTTTACCCCATGTTTATTTAACAGGCGATATTATTTTAGTGCGAACTAAGTGTTGTGAATCTCTTTGTAAGCCGGCATATTTGTATAAGCTTAGTCATTGTAGCACTAGTAAAGAGGGCTTGTACAGGACCTTACTCTCTAAAACTCAAAAAAGTAATGCATTTACAAAAGCCAAATCTGTTCCTTCAGTTAAGTTTGAAAAAAGAAATTGTGTCCCGTATTGAAATTTGAAAAATTAAAATAAATTTTTACAAGAACTAGAATGGGGCTGGTAGGAACAGACTAAGCTGATTAAGTATTAGAGGTTTGAAGTTAAAAAAAAATTGCACATATTTCTAAATTTTAACAGTGAAAAAGTATTTATTTATTTGACAGGTTCCAAAAGGAGGGCTTCTTTGTAACATAAAGCAAATAGCTTATAAATAAATTCTCATCCTAGTCTTGTAAAGTTGGCTTATATATAGAAACGTATTTTACTTGCTGTCTTTAACTCTCTCATTTGACTTTCCTCTCAAAAGCTCTAGTGGGTTTCGAAATGTCACCTAAAACCCTGCTAGAGAACAGATTTACCTGGCCTGCGTAGTTTCGTAAATATTTAAAGGCTAAGGAAACCACAATCATTGAATATTACAAACACAAATATGTCGGTATTCAGGAACGTGGCGTGCTAACTGAAAAATCAGTTTTAAATTAAATGGCAACTGGTCAATATCAAACATCTACACAGTGTCTACAGATGGAAATGAAGCATAACCTATATATTCTTTTTATACCTGAGTGCGATCCTGTATTTTTCTTCTAACCCTCATTGAAATATAATGGTAAGGGTGAAGTGAAATGGCTTCCAATTATCGTCTCATCGTCAGGATGATCGGACCGACAACGTAGACAGACCCCACTGGAAAATTCAGCATGACCGATATCGGATGATAACGTTTTGATTCCGTCAAGTCATCGACCAATTATTCGAAACGTTTCTATTTTTATTATTTTATTGACGCGTGTATCGCACCTGGCCATATACCTACGTATTAATATTTCAAGTTAACTTCCATGTTTTAGGATATTGTTAATAACGGTTATTGAAAAATTAAATTGTATGCGAAGAAGACAATTTATTAACCGTAAATGTTTAAGAATACATATTTGTATTTTAGACTGACCTACATTAGTTTTAAGTGTTTATATACGTGTCAAGTTATTGTTTTTTCTTGAAATCATTAGAATATTTGAAACTTTCTTTAAATAATAACAAAAAAAGTGGTACCCATTTTTTTATTGTAAAATCGAACAAATGATGTTTCAACAATGAAGCAACTGTTAACATTTTGACGATTAAATTCACTTCGAAATTTTTATCCTTGCGTGTATCGACTAACAATAAGTAGTATCACCTTTTTGGGATAGAAAGACACAGTTACACACAATAAATCTTAATTTTTTTCTTAGAGAAAAGCTTATTAGGCAAAATTTTGTTTAAATACTAGAATTAAGTAAGTTAAGTATAAAAATTTCTATTCAATGGATATTGAACCTAATTATCTCTCTTTTTATCTATGTTGTTCCAATGTCGAATTACCTCTTAAGAAATTACCTTATTAAGGATATCAATTAAGAAAAAAATAATATCGGGATAATGTTTTATCACATTTTAAAAGTGCAATCGACATTGCTCTGCCTAAAGAACTTTTAGACATATCATAGGTACTTAAATTACTAATTATAAATAGAACCCCTGTATAGGTACATACATATTTAGGTTCCATTACGCAAGGAATAAAATTTCGCGATTTATGTTTTTATGGTACCGGTTTTTTTTCTAACATTAAATTTAATTTCGTGCAAATGTGTTTAAAAGTTTGTTTTGTTTGGTTTAATTCAAAAATATTTAATTGATTACTTGGGACAGATTTTTCAGAGACAAACATTGACATACTTGATAGTATCCATTCAAAGTTTTTTGTTTACATCTTTAAGTTTATAGGTGGGTACGATAAATCCTAGCAAAAACTTGTTTCTATTTTCCTTTACTTACTTCATAGACATGACAATAAAAATACGCCAGGTAACTGATGGTCGAGGTAAACGGCCGTAGATCTGTCTATCTGTTTGGGTTGAGTTTACCTCTTGAAACCCCTAAAATGATGAAATTAAAATAATATTTATATAGATCCGTTGAGAGTTTTGAATTATACGTGATCAGAGGTGTGTGGTCTATGTTATCTTACGTGATAAGTTAACGTTAAGTAAGGATTAGATACGTATACGAATGTACCTATTACAATAAAGGTCTTTTTAATTTATGAGCTTTTTTGTTAAAGTAAATTTTTTAATACTAAAAAAGAACAAATTAAGCCATAAAATGATTCAGTACATTCCTAAGATCATTATTTTACCATAGCAAATATTTATTGATCTGAACAGTCAGTCAATCACTGTCATTTTCTATCCAATCAATAATTTCAGTCGAATTTTATAACTAATTGTAAGCATAAGTCCGTTGAGGTATTCATGGTCTCACGCTCAAAACCATACCACCATAGAAATTCAGCCCTTTTTCTTTTCCTTTCGACGTAGCAAATTCGAACAAATTCTATCGCCGAACAGCCTTATCTCACAAATTCATTCATCCCTTTCTGTTGGCGAATGGGCCGTTGCATATTCAAAAGGCGAGAACAAAAGGCTGATACATCATTTCTCGACTGCTATGCCATGAGACGACTTTTTTAACTAAAAGTCCTGCCGCTTACAATAGATTATTTGAAATCTAGAAATTTCAGTAAAAATAAAATAAAAGTACTTTTTAGATTAAGTGCATAACGTTTTGAAAATATTTGCATACTCGTATAAAGTGGTAGTAACATTTTTATTGGACGCTTTACACGGTTTTTGCCGATTGCTGTTATACCTACATACATACGTACATGTAAATTTAACTGGCATATACCTACCTCCAAATAAAACCAAATATTGATGTTTGTCAAATACTCCTTGATATGCGTAGGCTTAATAAATAACTTCATTAGCTATTAACTGAAATATAAATATAATTTACGATACGATTATATGCAAATATTAAAAACACTTTCTCAAAAAAAAAATCATTGAAACCTAACCAAATATGCCATTCACCTATTTGGTTAGGTACTACTTAAGTATTATAAAATCAAGGTCTTGCATTTGGAACCAATATTTTCGGCTTGTGACTCATGTTTACAGGGGATGAAAATAATCAGTCGATAAGCAAAAGAGATAATAAGAATGTATAGCCAAGTTTTAGGTCAGTCCAGTTAGATAAGCAAACAATTACAGTACAAAGTACTGGTTTTGACTCATTGCCTCGAAAAAAAATTTATGATAATCGTAATTAATCAAGAAAAATATAGGAAAACTACGATCAAAATTGACCCACACACTTACCAACTTCAATCGTTCCATATACTTACTATTAAAAAAATTTAATACAATATAAACTACATATGAATAAATCAAGATAAGCGTATTGATAATTTATTAATCGGTTGTTGCCATCAATTATTTCCAGACACTAAAGTGTTTTGAAGACAGTTATATATTTATTTTACATTTCTTATAAGTAGCCCTACATTTTATAGCTTATTTTGATTCGAATTTTTATATTATATTTTTATATCTAAGTGCAGTTAATCCATCAACTGAAATATTAGATACTGGCAGTTCAATAACAAAAAAGATGTCTAGTGATATCACACATGCCTATTCCGTCGGACAACTTTAATATGGGAAATTAATATGGTAGGTGGTTTTCATTATTTTTTGGTTACAAGTTTTTTGCATTATTTTAAATAGGAAAAGCAATTTTTATCTACGTGTAAATTTTAAGAACTCTTTAAGGCTTTATTTAACTGCCTACCGTTATTTAACAAACTATATGTTAGAAAATTGGAATCGTTTCAGTTTTTTTTAGAAAAAAACAAAATCAAAGATGTAAATGGTAACAAATAAAAATTACAAAAAAGAAAAAAAAAGTGAAATTATCAAAAATTTACCTCAATCAAGACAATGATGTTGAATAATATCAATAGGTACTTAAATGATCGTATCCGAAAGTCCAGTTATAACACTTTGAAATCGAAACACTCTCTTCGCAAACTACGTTACCATTTTCTCTTCAATTAAAAAATAGTGTTTGAAACAAAAACAAAAACTTTGAATACGCTACATTTTCAAGAATCGGACGGCTAGCTAGCTATAGGCGCCGTCAAATTAGAATTTAGATTTCTTTAGTTCCAGTCGTGGACGTTCGTGGCGCGCCTCTACAGTTGGGCGTGTTCAATCCCCTCACATTTCCATCGAGCTTTCGATAACACTACAACCAATCGAAGACGTGTGTTCACGTCACGTCGCCATGGTGACGACCACCAAAGCAGCACTATTGGTCGGAACGTTTTGTATGGCGACTACCCTCCCCTCACGACAGACTGTTTGACTACCTAAAGCTCTTGGTACTTCACATCGGCTTGTAGTATCTAAGTAAACAGGCTGCAAGGAGTATTTGTTTTTCCAATCAGTGCAGGTTTGGAATACCTAAAGTGTTAACTTGTTTGTGAAACCGTTCGTGATGTAAACAATGAAACAAAACCTCCGACGACAAGTTAAGAACGAATTGATTGTTTCGAATCACAAGTGCGCCTACTAGACTCTTTATCCTCATAGCGTGTGTCTGTTAGTGTGAAATGTTCGAGTGATCATTTTTCCTGTTTTGGGCTTTGCACAGTGCAATAATAGTGAATTGAAAATGTTGGCTACTCAAAAGTTGTATCCTGACGTGAGCAGCATGTCCACATCGGCCAACGCAATGACTCCAATGACCTCCACATATTCAATGAATTCAATGTCGTGCGTTTCTATGACTTCCATGAATTGTTCTCCACAAGCTCCCATGTTCGGTTCAAGTATGCTATCAACTGATATGACCAATAATAATATGGTGATGAACTCCCGAATACATCCCCGGCAACAGTTCTTAAACGATTCACCTCAACTTGGATATACTGCCATCGGATCTCCCATATCTCAAACGAGTTCTTGTATGGCTACGTCCATGTCAGGAATTTCAAATTACCAAATTGGCCGTAGCGAATTGGGTGGTGGTGATGCCTCGCCGAATTCGGCTCTTCAAAGAGTTCGCAACGAGAAACCTTATAGAAGATCGTATACTCATGCGAAACCTCCTTACTCTTACATCTCACTAATTACAATGGCGATTCAAAACAGTCCTCAAAAAATGCTGACTTTATCGGAAATCTACCAGTTTATTATGGATTTGTTCCCATTTTATCGACAGAACCAGCAGCGATGGCAAAATTCAATTCGACATTCTTTGTCATTTAATGATTGTTTTGTGAAAGTGCCCAGAACACCAGACAAACCAGGAAAAGGTTCATTTTGGAGTCTACATCCGGATTCGGGTAATATGTTCGAAAATGGTTGTTACTTACGACGTCAAAAACGTTTTAAAGACGAAAAGAAAGAAATTTTACGTCAACAACATAAAAGTCCGTCGCACCACAGTATGGATAACAGCAACAGTTCTGGTAAGAAAACGCCTTTGCATAATAGCGAGGACAAGAACCATCAACTAGAAAAGACTCCTGATAATAATTTAAGTACTATGATGAACATACATCCGAGTAAATTGGATGTGGATCAAATGAATCTGCTCAACGCCAACGATCTGAACATGCATCAACCTCATCATCATCATAATATGTCCAATGAAGAACTCACGGCCATGATTAATAGAAATAATCATTTGGCCTCGTTGAGCGAACATCAAGCAATGTTACATCACGGTACCATTAACCATCATTTGAAACAAGAACCCACTGGATATACGCCATCGAATCATCCTTTTTCAATCAACAGGTTATTACCTACCGAGAGCAAGACAGATATTAAGATGTACGCGGACATGGGTTATGGGTATAATACCTTAAGTCCACTACCGAATACGATACACCCACACGCCTCGTTAAGTAATGATTATTATAATAGTTCCTCATTGTATCACACGTCAACGGGAACGACTACTTTGTGACAGTATCCTTTGGCCTAGAAACAGTTTTATTTCAAATCTCGAATAAACTGAAAAAATAATTATATGTAATAAAATCTTGAAATAAGTGTTTCAATCTGCTTTAATAGTTTTGAATAACTTTTTTTAGTTATAGATCGTGAATATTAATTTGTATTTTTTTTTATGATTTTATGGCAATTTTAATCGCTGATTGTACATGTGCAGTGTAAATATAGATACATATGTATTTTTAAGAACATGTATTGTACATAGGAATGTATTGTTGAAAATACAAAGTCTGCGTGATATTGTTAAATTTCTAAAAATCGATAAAAAATCTCGTAAATTTTCGATCTGTCTTTTGCTCTTTCTTTAATTTTTAAATAATTTAAACATTTTACTTTTACTAACAACTAATTCGTAGCTGCCATTTTAATAAGTTTTGAAATTTCCACTCTTTTGTTATAATCAATGTGTAAATTTGAATGTAAAAAAATGTACAACCATTTATAAATTGTAAATTTTATTCTAATATATTGTGATGTTATAAATATACTGTCAAGTATATTATACTGATATGGATATGTGCAAGACACGATGTGAACCTGTGTACATTTTTCTGAAAGCATAAAACTATAAATAATTTATGTATAATAATTTTTGTCATAATAAATGTTTCACATCTTAGAACTGATGTTTTCTTATTTTATTTTTACCTGATTACCTCAAAATTAAACATAGCAACCTGATTAAAATTTAAAGCTCTTGGAATAAAAAGTTTTTATATAAAAATATACATATATACGTATATGTATAAACATGAAGATTCTCGATAATATAACACATGATTAACTTGCGTTGTTGCATTAACTTTATCTTATCAGGACGGAGTTTTATCATTTTCAGGTGTAATATTTTTTCCAGAGATAAAATATAAACGTTAACATAAAAGATGAATAAAGTAGAAAAACAGAGTCGGAAATATAAAATAAGTCACCTTGGCTATATAATAAACACGTTGAAATTTCCCGCCATATTTCTCGGAAATCTTCTTGAGCTTTACTTGGAGAGATAAGCACAAACACTTATTGAGAAATACAGTACTGAAAACTAAAACTATTACTTGTTTTGTTAAAAATGATTTCCAGTCAAACCTTAAGTGTTTTACATTTTTATGTAGAAACATATTAAAAAAATGTTCTTCTATCCAATC
>JABRWK010000019.1:140082-252488 GCA_013372445.1 Hypothenemus hampei | reverse complement strand
TATCGGCAATCGTCAAGGTTTAAGGGGTGAAACCCACCCCCAAGGTTTATACCTGTATATATCATTTTTTCTAGATATTTTTTCCGGGCCTAGACAGGTCGACGGAGAATTGAAAGACGAACATTTTGCTTTTTTCTTCATTGTTTTAAGTCATCTGGATCCAAAGTTATCGTCAAAAAACGAAAAATTGACGAAACTTTGGGGGTAGTTTTCAGCCCTTAAACCTTGACGATTGCCGATAAAAAAAATAACGTGTCGATTAGTTATCATAGTACTATAAGTGTGCAAAGTTTCATTACGATCTGCGAGTCACACTTGGGACGGTTCCCTTGTTAGATCTTTTTGGATTTCCACTCTAGAATTACCGGCATATGTTAATTGTATATGCTTTGTAACGTTAACGTAAGATAGAACTCACTAAATACAATCGAAAAATAGGTCTAAGTAAACTTTGACAAAATTTACAGATACGCCCCTTGTGAATATACCTTTAGTCTTTATTTCTTGTTTTGGATTAAGATTTTTGTAAAATAAAAAGTTTTAAACTGTACCAATAAAAAATTGCAATTTCTTTAAATTAATTACTACTTTCTAAATCATCAAACATCAACATCAAAATTCGGGGGCGTTAATTAACAATACGAAAATATTATTTTGGCCACTCCATAATGTGGTTCAAAAACACAAAATATTCTTGGTCCTCAGACAAAAGTTCAAGATGTCATTGAGCAGAAACTTTGCTATGCCCAGTTTGTATGCGATGCCATTGACCTATCTTACACTTTAATACCTCTGAAATCTATACCCTTTTTATGTAGTTCACCACCGGCATTGCTGTTACAAACAACACACTGTTATATTAATTTCACACAAGCCAATAGCTATGTTAACAACCAAAATAATTATATGTAGTAGAACAATAAATTGTAAAATACCTCTAAATGGAATCTTTTTTTCCGGTAATTTTCATTTGTTTTCATTTTGTTTTTTTAATATTAAATATGCGAAAAAAAATTAATTCATAATCAGAGTTAATATCTTTTTTCTACAGTCGCACATTACTTTATCATTGCGTCACTGTTCTTTACGAAAGGAGCACTCTTCCTTACCAATTCCGTCTTTTAACATCCTGTAGAACGCTATAAAGTTACTGCCTGTTTACTTTAACTATTCTACTACTATGAATAACCTAGACTTTATATTTCTCTATATATAAGGATAGAACCAATATTACCGTTGTACTATTCTCCGTAGCATGCAGTATTGATAATAGATAATTGTGTCTTCTTTATTTCAACTACATCTTGACACATTGTTAAAATTAACCTTGTCACTACAAGCTATGCTGGCAGAGATCGCCAACTAATCCAGAATTAATCTTGCTACTATGTAGACGAAAGGTTTCTTTTCGATTGCAAACTGGTTACACGTAAATATTGTAGAGCTAATATGAAACCTGAGTTGTATAAATCTGTTGACCCGTTTGTGGAGGGTCCCAGATACATTAATTGATCGTGGCTCATTATCTCACTACCTATGCATTTGTATCCTCTGCCAGTTCCTAGATTTCCTGCACCATGCCTTTACACATCAATAAGCAAGATATGTTTTTCGATACGAGTATGTATCAGTCGTCAGAATATGGCATTATGAAAGTCTCCTATAACACAATTGAAGAACCCAAAGCAAGTTTGAAAAATGAATTTTTGTACACATATTCCACTAAAAAACTACATTTTTGAAAAAAATGGTGGTACTCGATTCTTGTTTTGGACTCATCAGTCATAATGGAAGTTTTCTAGCTTGGTTTGTCGTATGTAAACTTATATTTTTATAATTAAAACATCATATGCCATTTAATTTGTACTATTTTTGTCAAAGATGAATTGGTTTATTAAATTCATATAAATATATGGGTCAAAAACTTGAACATTTACAAAAGAATACTCGAAATATAACAATCTTAATAATACGAATGGGAAAATTTACTTTGTTACGCTTTTCTCCACTTATTATTATACCGAAAATATTCAATAATTTTTATTTAATTAGGAAGCTATAAGTTTTTTAGGAATATAATGGTTTCTGTTTAAATTATCTATAAGTATTGGTTAGTTGTTAGCGCTAATATTCAAAAAAATATTTACGTACGTTAAGTTTTAGGTAATTTCGTAATATTCCACACACTGTATATATAAATTTCACTTTATTCAACATTATCCAAAAATTAATATTTTTACATTTGCATATTGAAAATACATATGACAATGCATTAGATAATTTTTTTTTAATGATTGAGGTATTTTATTTAATTAAACACTTAACACAAAAAATTCTTGAACCAAATTAACTTATTAATATAAAATATAAGCTCTTATTTCATCAAAAGTTCAAAATTTCAACAAAAATCCATTGGCGTTAGGCAGATCCACTTCATCATTCCAGGCTTTGTGGTTGTTTCCAGACAGAAATCGTTCTGGATTGGCGAGAGTATTGACGTAGTGTTATACGCTTGCGCTAAAAACTAACACGTACTCGTTCTTCAGTCGCTCCCCCCTTATCGTCCCCTTATCCCCCTTGACGTTTTCCAGGCTCACTTTTCCCTCCCCATCGATGTGATGTAATGATGTTTTTCATTTTCCGACCTGCTTGACGCTGCATACGTAAAAGCGAAGGGAAATGATGGGTCGATCCACGTTTTTTTGAATTGAGGGCAACGACGCCTGACGTTTTCGATTGGAGTTTTACGTGTTGCGGATCAGCTGTAATTTTCAGGATTGATTATTAATTAATTGAAAGCGTTTCATTTTGAAAAATGTAAACGTCCATAATTTATTATTAACACACTTGCATTGAAAAAATGTCTACGTCTTGCACGTTTGAAGATATTGACATTTTTAATAGAGGTAGTAAAGCAAAAATATTCTTTTTCATTGTTTAGTTGATATCTCATAGATCTAATCTATAGATTTCTATTAATACTGACTGAAATATTGAAAACTTTCATAGAATTAAACGTTAGGAAATACTAATTTTGTGTGATTCGGAATTTGAAGCAAACCTGGAAATATAAATAAAACAAAGTTTCATTTTCGATTGTCCAATTTTGCAATGGTGCATTTCAACACATGCACTATGTTTACAAGATAATCACCGTTTTTTTTACAATGCCGAGCTCCAAGAGACCCTAATTTGAGTGTTACCTTGATTATCTCGAATAGTTTTCATTTATTTTGCTGCAATCTCCAAAAGCAAAAAACCATAGCCATATGGTTTTAATAAAACGATTACATAGCAAAAAAACAGTTAGTTCATTGCATATAAAGTACGAATATAACACTTTCAAGGAATTGATACTTTAGTTGACCTTCTAAATTTTTGCGATTTGACCCCGTTTAGTTATTGTTTTAGGCTTACATTGAAGGTTCAGGATATGTAAATTTTCCTGGCCTAGCTTGATAAGACAAAAGGAGATGTCTAGTTCTTAATACGACACAATAATTATATATAGCTCTCATTAAAAATATTGCGGAAAAAGTTATGTCCTGTCAGATGAGTCTCGGTGGCCATTTGCTTGATAGGTTGTTTAATTTACGAACATAATTGTAAATTGTTATAACCTCATCTTGGAATAAAAAGCTTAGTTTCTTTCCACTGCCGAAATATTTTTTGGAATATCATTTAGTTCCGAAGTTAGATTTTAATTACCAAAAATGTAAAATACTGATAAATGCTATTACTGTTTACCCGATTTTGATTTTTATTATACATCCTTATACACAAACCAAACAAAAGTTACTTTATGTTCAGAAATTCACATGACCTTTGTCTTGTTTAAGTACTTACACTCGTGTATGAGTAATGGGTCATTATACCTCGTCTTTCATTATGAAGAATATACTACTTACTATTCATATATTTTCAAGTAAAATTTGTACAAAGAAAATAACCTAAAAATTGCTTTGAAATTATTGAAAAATTTTATGCAGATATTAAATGTTCGATAGTTAAGTTATTTAGACTTGGTTGATGGCCGTATTTGTGGCGCCCAAAGGCATTAAACATAATGCGCGCCCATATCGTGTTTGGAACAAAATCGTTATCGTTTTATTTTCAACTGATAAAGGATATTTACTGGGAACGTTACACCCAACAGACAACAGAATACATTTTAGTTTCACATAATTTGAGAATAACATTATGGTATTAATTTTTTTTGTTGCTAACTGAATTATCTCTGAGTTCTAGACCTTGTCAACCAGGTGACTTTCAATTATAATAAATTTTAGATTAAACGGTTCAAAAGTACCTAAATGAAACAAGTTTTTTTTTGTATCTATAATTTTACAAAATTTTGCTTTTATATTAGTAGTTTTCAAAAGAAAAAATAAAATAATTTCTTGTAAACTATTTTATATTTTTTTTGTTCATGTGTGTTTATCTTCAAAAAAATAAAATTGAAATTTGAAAGTGTTTCTCTACCTAACTAGTTTCCTCTTTAAAATAATTGATTTTTGGTTCATCCGGTATACAAATACATACTCTACTTCATAAAACGTACAAGAAAAAAGGTATTGGTGACATGTTCGAAGGATCTTTGAAAATATTTTCAAGATTTAATGCAGCAGAATTTATACCAATTTAAATAGGAGGCACGTTATCGCAGAACCGAATGGTGTGGAACAGAACGAAAAGCGGAACAGAATGGAAGAGATAAAAGAATTCGATAGAAACTCGAAGGAACGGAACTGAGAGGAATCGACTAGTTACAATTGTTTCTTTAAGCTCTATGTGGCATGTGGCAAAGAAAAAATCAATTTCAATAATTGAAAATGAGGAAAGTACTGGATACATTATATGAATTTAATAAAAAAGGAATTATGAAAATTCTCACTCACCAGCTGTTTTCAAATTTGTTAGAAGATAAACAAAAATTTGTTTAATACTACACACTTGTGATTTGCTCAATGTGGCAAGTGAGGCGAAGAATATTGAGGCATACAGGAAATATTCGCATAACGAGAGAGATGGATTCCACGCCATTTCGTTCATTTGCGGCCCTTTTGTATCCGATCTGGTTAGATTGAAACAGTTGTTTTTAAACTATGATTCTCCGTTCCATTTGATGTCGGGAAAATATGTCTACTTTTTGTTTTTTGGTGACGATCGGATGTGTGGTATTAAAAAGTAATGATAACTAAATAAAGGCTTGCGTAAGATTTGAATGTATGAAAAGACCACTTTTTTGTAAATATCAACACAATTAATCGATTACAATTCCAGGCGAGAGCACAATAGAATTGTGACAAATATTTCATCATAAAAAGGGGTCATGCTTCGAAAAAATTTAAGAAATCCTGGATTAAAATGTGTATTTAGCGAGAATTTCAATCCAATCTATTCAATTTCGTTCAGTGATAGGATGCTCCCTATTTTAATGAAAGAAGTTATCCCAAAATCTAATTTTAAAGGAAAGAACTCTAAACTTATATTCGCTAATAACAGTAAAACTAGAATGCTATTGTACTTGTGAACAAGTAATAAATTAAAAATTTCAGGAAATGAAGATTCGAAATAATGCTTTATTAAATAAAGATCTAATCTTATTTAATCGACATTAATCGATCGTAATTTATCAATTTCTGATTTTTGCTACTTAGAACTTTAGTCGTCAATAGTAATCGAAATTTCCAGAGTGACTTAAAACAACGAATTAACAGAATATCGAGGTCACAATCCAAAAGGCATCACATGTTTTGAACGTGAAATCGTGTGTACTTACTTCATTAGGTACTATTCCTATTACTTACATACCTACTTACACAAGTACATATGAATGTAAGTAAAGTCGGGGCAAAACAAACTTGGATGCACGTCATTATTTTTTGTAACGGCAGGTATGGGTCGTGTGGTCGATTCAAGTATAGATTCGTAATTTCCGGGATAAAACTGAATATACTCAATGTCAATATTTAAAAAAAATAATTTTAAAATTTTTTTCAATATCCATTCAATACGAATCATCGTTTAGCAACATTTCAACGCCAATTTATTTTTTAATACCCATTTCCTCTGTTCTCGTACAAATTCATTAGTTCATTAGTACAATATTATTAATTTATCAAAATGTGAACATTCGACTTAGCAATGCTACATTGTTACCTAAGTATTGGTTTGTTCAATATCCACTTTTTTGGGGTATTTGACTTGACTGATTGGGAACACCAAAATTGTATGTAATGTATGTTAGAATGATTTTGTTCAATAGAGCATGACAAAATACGTACAAATTAAGGCCAATTTTCAAGTTTTTAGTGTTTTCTTGATCAAAACAAAAATAAATTGAAATATGTCATATTTCAATTCGATAATGTCAATATTAAAATGAAATATAATTTATATTTTTGAGGCTTGCCTAGTCTAAATGTTTTGTCAGCGTCATCGAGGTAAATACTATGGGTTTGATTATCCACATCGGCAAACATTTTCTTTCAGGGAACGATTGGGCGGTAAAATTTTCTAGCAATTTTATTATTCAGCTGATTAAACTAGTATATCAATTACGTCACATCGATGATGTGTATCGAAGTTTGCTTTACTCCGAATAGACATATACCTAAACGCAGATAAATTCTTAGGTAAAACGATGAAATCAAGAATACGAAAATAACGCTTTTCTTATAAAAATGTAAGAAAATATAAAATAGTTACAATTTTTCTAACCCAGTGCGAATTCAAATATCTTTGCATATCCAATATAGAAATACCATTACTAATTGAAATTAATGAAATAACTATTCAATTATTTGATTGAGCACTTAGCAAAAATCATAAAACCAGAATGCATTGATCTAAATCGTGTCAGAGAAGCTCTTGGTGGGATTAAGTGACCAATGCCCACTTGGATTGATTCACCGCCCTAGCTATAGAGAACAATAGGACGCTCGCCGTTCGTCGTTTGTCATGGTTTGTCAGCGCTGTCGATGATTGATGGTCTTTTCGGTTACAGGCGGTCAAGATAAGACCCCATCCAACAAACGAATATCAATGGTTTACGGGAAATTCGAAAATCGATTGTTAAAGGTTAAAGAATGATGGGTGTATTTAGTCATTTCTATTATTGAGTGATATTATTAATTGAGTGATTCAATGTAAAGATATTTGATCAAATTTATTTTATTACTGATCAACACATTATTGCTGATTTATCTGAAATATTTTGACATTAATATTTCATTTTTTTATTATATTTTGTATTCCTTCTCATCGAATCAGCACTCTAGTCATAAGCTGACAATATTCTTTAAATTAGAGGTTCTGAAACTATGTGATGCATACCATCAAGAAACGTAAAAACTTAAAACTCCCAAAGATGCAACACAATCGATATTGGCATTGGATTGCTTCAAGTATTAATGGTATGCAGAATAAACAATTTTTTTTGTGAATCGCTACGCTAACAATAAGTATGGTAATAGAATAGAAGAGCGGGCGAATACCGTACAAACACAGACATAGAAAAAAACTTAATTTTGAAATATGAAAATTCTGTTCATCTAATACATACATGATTTTCATAGTATTTTCGATATAAAATAGATATTTATAGTGTTTTCCTAGAAAAATAATTTTATCAGAAACAAATGCTTAAATAGGAGATATCGTGTTAACTCGCCCTAAAAAGTGTAATATTAAGAAAATAATTTTAGGCCAATGAAATATTCATCTATCCACATGTGTAACTCAATTTTTGTTTGTTAGTATTGGGTTGACGGATAAGTTCGTGCAGTTTTTTTAAATTTAAAAATGTGCCATAAATGCAAACGTATTGACATAATCGTGTAGGCTATATGAAAGAGAATTGCCAGCTCTTCAATACAATGAGCTTGGTTTTTTAAATTGATTTAATTTCCCATGATTACGTCTTTATCTAAATGAAATTTCAAGTAGACAAAAATAAGCATTTTGGACACGTGCTTCTCTTCCCGTTTAATCAAGGTTCTAAAGCTACCAAAATTACTCGCAATATTTTTAATGTATACGGCTATAATACCATAGTGCAAAGAGCTACTCAGAAGTGATTTTCAAGATTCAAGGTCAGAAATTTTTCTTTCATAACGTTATCCAGCAAAAACGACCTGATAGACAACATGGCGTTCTTCAACAAAACAATTTTCGTTTTCATATTGTAAACATGACCAAAGCTTCTATTCAAGCGCTTGATTGGTAAATTTCATCCTCCGGATCTAGCGCCTTTGGATTTTTATCTTTTCTGGTAGTTATCAAAAGCAATGCCCCTGATTTGCGGATTTGGTTAGGCGAATTCTTCAAGTCGAACCCTAGTGATTTTTACTACCAAAGCTCTGAAAAACTTACCGAAAGATAAGAAGAAGCCGTAAATAATAATAGAGAAAATATAATTTGTTGGTTTGTTGTTCATCAGCAGATTTAAATAAAAAAAATTAATATTAAAAAAAATCTGCACGAACTCATTTGATAACTCAGTATTATTGTATTTTTTTGTTTCTCTAATTATTCTTAATTAATCAAAAAACTCTTAATTAGAGTACAAACCTTTTAGTGTATTATAGCTTACTAATTATCCAAAAATAATATTTTTGATCTGAAAATTAATATTTTTTTATTCATTTGAAGTTATTAGAGAAAAAAAATACTTCGCTATTTTCGTTAATTATATACGAGTATATTACGATAGAGTTTATATAAAATGCATCTTCGTTATTTTAAATACATGTAAAAACTAGTTTGTACAATCGAAAAATATCCTAGTATATAAATTTGGAAAAGGAAAACAAATATTGCCTTTACGCTCCTTGTCTATAATTAATACCTATTGAGCCATCGTCACTTGACACATCACGATTAGTAGAATAGCCTATATAACATGAATCAGTCAAGCTTCTGTTTTATCCAGAATGGAATGAGATCAGTTTGATAGGACGATTCATTCTTAAAATATTATTTCCATTTTTTGCCCATTTAACTCCAGAATGAACCAATTTGTGAACCTAGTTTTTTTAAGATTCGCCTTTTTTGTAGTTTCTTTTGCGATTCATTATAAGTTTCCTACGCCACTTAAACCTTACGTGTGTTAAGTGGAATTTATATTATGTGTTTTATCATATAACTTCTCATATCATTTATTATAAGATTTCTCATATTATAAGTTAGTCATAAGGATTTAGGGATTTTTGTAATTTTTTCTTATGTTTCATATGAGAAGTTATATGACGAAACATATAATGTAATCTCAACTTTAGCTAGAAAGAATTTGCCATGGTTTGCTAGCACTGGAATAAAATGTACAAATTCCAGCAATAATTATGTAAATTTTAATATTTCTAAACAATTTTACTTTGACTTGTTGAGAGAATGTATATAAGAAATTTTGAAACACAAACCGCCTTTTCGAAATGTCTGTTTGTACAGCGGGACATCTTTTTCCGTGAGACAACTTTTCTACATTCGGCTTCTTCAAAATTAAAAGGTCTTTGTGTACCTTTGTTATACGAAAAGAATGAAACCAAACGTCCATAGCTCAATATATTACTTAATTCAATATTTGGACAATTAAGACTCGAAAACAAAATATGATAATTAGATAACAATTTTTTAATTGAAATTTTACTTATTAGGAATCTGGTTTTAAATGTATTCAGTCGAGAAGGACATCTCAAAATAATACAAAAATTAATTATCGATATCATAGATTGCTTTTAGCACTTTGTAATTTGGATATTACCGAATTGCACAAAATTAATAACTTTCAAAAACATTTTGTTGGCGAATTAGAACTAAAGTAACATATAAAATAAAAAAAAAACAGTTTAACTATCTAAAAATTCTTATTAATTGATCTTTTTTGACACTTGCTCAAATCTTATCCCCTGTTCAGGTTGGTTCAAATTATGAATTTTTGGAAATTACAAAATTAAGCACATCATAATTTCGCATATCTAAGAAAATTGTTCTATAGAAGCACAATTGATCTAGGTAGATGAACTTCGAAACAGTGTCAACAAAATTTATGTACCAATCTACTTATTACTATTATTTAAGTACTCACTAACGAAGAAGACGCATCAGCCGGAAAAAATGTAATTTGTTCTTTTTTAAGCGTTATGACTAGATTGAAAACTGTATCAACAATAGAAACTCCATTTAAAACCGATCCTAATCTTTGCAATAAACAGACTCGCTAAGAGGCTTTCATTTCAATAATAAGAAGAGATGTGCCGGGTAAATTAGAAATAACCTTTTTTGCATGATAATGTTCAACCCTATGAGACTATAGATGATTCAAGAATCATTTAGTCACACAGAAAAAAAATTGTAAATTTTAATTCAAATTCAAAAATTTTAACAATAGTAGCAAACATTGCATTAACGTTGAAGTCAATACATTTCTATTGTAGAAGGTATTTCTATTAATGTTGTAATATAGATCATAAAGACTGTAAGGAAATACGTTAAACAAATGAAAAAATGTCATTATCCTATTACAAAGGCTGTAACTTCATATTTATAAAAAATGACAACGAATTGTAAAACACAAACAAACTTATCTTATAATAATTGCATTGTTATCCTACTTATTACAATTTTGTAGTAGGTAGGTACTAGAAGTTGTTTCAAAAACTAGTTAGTAGTGTATCAATCAAATATAGCATGATCATTTGATTGATATGTACAGTACTATTAACTGTACTTCAATACTTACAACGTCAACTTTATGGATCATTAATCGTGACGAAATATTGTCGTGTCCGCCTCTTATACATCTTCTACAAATTACGGCAAAAAGTGGATTACAAATGTATACCATTCATTGTTACATTTAATCATACTTTTCTACATAGGAAATCATGCCTATTACAAGAAACTTGTAATTCAATCTTTTTGTACTTAATCTTGAAGCATTCTTCCTTGTTTGAAGTGAAAATTATCCTTACCGCTTGATTCTAGTTCTAGAATAATAGTTATTGATTAGGAAAAGTAAGAAGAAAATCAAACAATTTTATACAGGGTTGGTTCAGGATCTTCAGAATCAATATCACAGCTTTATCATAAAAAGAAGTAAATTAACATAAATAAATGGGAATTAATTTGTTTCCTAATTTGTATAGCAATTTGTTCGGAAAGATATATAGGTATAATTAATTCACAAATAAATTTATGTGAGTGTTACAGATAAAGGGCAGATATCATATGTTGCTTTTTTAAGTTTATCTCCAGTGTTTTCTTTAAATTCTAACAAATGTAGAAGTGAATGAATAACAAAGGATCTTTCATTTTTTAAAAATTTTTAACGTGTGTCTTTTCTTCTTTATGTCTAAATTTAAATATAAATAAATCCCTTTTATGATAAACTTGCTGGAGTAACTAGAATATTAATATCTGAATTGATTTAAAAAAGTATGAAAAAACTCGTTTTTTAAATCGACAATATTAATGGTACTATTGCTAAAACTGCAAATAAATGATGTGCTTGACTTCAGCTTTCGTGAATGTTTGGTTTACAAATATTTACGATACAATAAGAATGACATACTGTATTTAGTAGGTTACTGGGAGCCATAATGACGAGTGCGACAGATTAGTAGCACCCATTATTGAACAAATTACTTATATAGTATTTACGAGTGAACAAATTTAATGAAAACATTTCGAACTGGATATTTGAATTTCCGTAATTTCAGTGGTTTATCGTTTATTTAAATCGTTGAAGCGGACAGCCGACAGCGAGATTGATAAAATTCATTTGGTAATTTAAAGATTTGATTATATGATTGAATGAGAACGTTAAAACAACGGAATAGATTCAATTAACGCCATTTTTCTGGACCACAAAGTATGTCGACAATGATAATAATTAATCACATTTTTACGTTGCTATTTGCTTATATCATTAATTTCTCCTCTAAAATTAATCTTTGGAATGAATATCTGGATTTGGAAACCTGATAACTTTGATTGATGCGAATTATAATTAATTTGATTAATTTTGTTTATCGATTAACGTTTTTTTTTTCAGATTTTTTTTCCATTACCTCCATGATTCAAGTGACCATCAGATTTAATATTAAATTGGAACATTTTATGATATCAACGGAGTGCCATGAGGCCGTCATGTCAAAAAACTCTAACACGTATAAATTTCAAAGTGTGGCAATTTCTTGGAAAAAGAATGACTTAATAATTATTCATAAAGTATTTAACTTTTAAAAAATAAAGTACACTATACATATTTACTTAAAGTTTATGGCTGTTTTACGTCAGAGGCGACAACATTAACAGTTTGATAAGAACGATTAGGTCTTATCTTTTCAAGGTAATGTTGTTCTAGCACAGAGAAATGGTAAGAATACATTATTATTATTATTAAGGCATAGGAACTACGATATTTGAAGTTTTTGAGAACTACATTTTATTAAATAAGAGTTTTAAACGCAAAATGCTTGTAGAAGAAAAACTTTACAGCATAACAGCTCACCAAATAATAATTATCACCGTTTTAACTGGTCGTTTGATGTTACCGAGTCGTAAACGAACCGCCGTATCTATAAACTTCCTGCGATATCTAATATAAAACCGAAAATCCCTTGAAATTAGCCGAAAGATGAACCCTTTTTCCACCTTCGTTCTATAGAACAATAGGATTTCTGGCGCCACTGTAAAAATAGCCCAGTTATGTATAACAATATGACAACGTATACGCCAGAAAAAGGATCAAAAATCGCTTATGGGATTAATAAATCGATTGTTTATTACGAAAAGCGAATACAACATGGGGTATTTAAATGAGGGAGGATAATTCTGAAATATTGCGATATTTGATTTGGCGATTGCATGCATGCGTAGAGGAGAATTCTCTTGTCCGTGTTCAAACATCGAGATATACGGAGTGATTGAATTTGTGGCGAACAAACAAACAAACGTCTGTAATTCTCAAATATTGATGTAGTGACCTGACGTACACGATGCAATTAAAACGTGGTATTTAGAAAGGTATAACTGTTTCTAAGCCCTTCATTTTTAATTAACTCTACGATATGGATTAACTTTCCGAGCAATCCTTTTTAAGATTTTTGCTAATCAGTAATCAATACCTTATTGATTAAGTTTCAATCAAATATATACGTCAATTAATATTGACTTAACTTTTCTTCTTTGAAAGAAAAAACCTAAAATAGCATCATCAAAATATAAAGAAAATCTACTAAAATAAATTAAAAATATGAATGTAATATCTACAGTGTGTTTATTTGAAGGAATTACCATATTTGTAATTTCCTTACTAAATAGGTCTTCAAAATACACATTCAGTGAGTTGTGCAGTGTACTGAATTTTATTCTTCGGTTGCAATCATGACTAATTAAATATAAATGGTTCCATAGGCCCAAATTTGAAAAACTAGGTATTATTAAAGATTTCTTAAGAAAAAAAACAACGAATTCTTCCATGGAATTGCTTAAAGATACCTATATCTATCTTAATTAAAAATATATTAAATCAATTGATTCAATTAACATCTATGTATAGGTTATTTACTTTTTTTCCATTTAACATTCTCGTTGTTTAATTAAGAAAACATTAAATAATATATTATTTATTTATAACACTTGTAAGAGCTAGTAATTAAAAAAATCATTTTTTAAAAATTTGTTAAAATTGCCCAACATTGAGACAAAATTTAGAGCATGAAAATATTTTAATTAACTCTCAGGATATATGAGGACTTATACCTAAGAATTGGTATGAGAAATGGGACTATTAACAAAGTAAAATCATTGGTTATCTAAGATCAGTAGAATATTAAATCAGATATTGAGTGGACCAGAGAATTGGTAGATTATTTAATTCAACAGATCATTTAAATGGATTGTAGGAAGAACCGAAGATAAAAAGGTGGGCTTAAGAAAAGTTGAAGTGGTGAGTAGTTTAATAGTGAATGTCTCCACTAACCCAAAACTAGAGGATCACAATGACAGAGTTCTTTATGAAAAAAAATAATTTTCCGCGTAATTTGAAGATTATACTATGAAATTTGAAGTACGTCTGAACAAACTTGAAGAAGATTTGATAGAACACGATAAGAAAGGACTTGAATTCCAATGAAGTTTGCTAGAAAAATTTTTAACATTTAAATATTAAAATAAATTTTACAATCTCAATGCAGTTTTTTCTCCTCTGTAAGATATGCCTAACACTATACATAATGACCCATAATGTTCTTTTGGGATGCATTTTTTAAAAAAAGTAAAGTATTTCATTTAAATACCGAAAGGTGGGGAACATCTATGTCATCGGTTCCCAAAAATATAGAATAACAATGTTGAATTCGACTAAAATGTATATTTGAGACACTGTTGTTTTTAATGATGTGTGAGAGAAAAAAGTTAGTGCAAAATGAATTATCATTGTAAGTAAAACCTTAATAAATTTCCATGATTTAGAGACCAAACAACTATCAATGTATTAAAAATCTGGAATCTGGAACTCCAAAACGAAACAAAGAAATATGACATTCAAAAATCTGTAGAAAAAGTCTTTACCACATATTTTTAGGACAGCAATAGTATCATTTTTACCAATTACTGGGAAAAGGAAAAAGCTGTCAGGAGAGTATTACTTAAGATTATTAAGAAACCTGGTCGTATAAAAGAATTGGAAAAATACACCTAATGGTCTTGAAAAGAATTGTGTTTTTGTAAGATGACAGGCCAACGTCAAACGCCAAAGTTGAATATTGTCATAAATCAACTTCTAGATTTAGGACTAACTAGTATGTAAACTGAGAAAATGTGTAAAAGGCTCAAAATTTTCTTTCAACGAGGGTGTGATTAGAGCTGTGAAAAGATGGGTTACAGATCAAGAGGAAAATTTGTCTGGCTACTTAAAGATGCATGCTATACAAAATATGCTCAAAGAGTCAGTAGTTAAGAATTAATAGAACTTTTTGGATTATTAAAATTTCATTTCTTCCATAGTAAATTGTATAAATAGATAATCTCACTAATACCCAGATGAAATTCAGAAAGAAATACCATTTGAACCATTTAAAAAAAGTGAACCATTAGGGGAAAAGTGCCTGAGTTGGCATAACGGGCAAGTCGGCATACCAAATATATCTGAAGTTGACAATTGAATTTAACGTCATTAGCTATCTTTATGTGTTCTCGTAAACAATCGCTAAGAGTAAATGGAGTTGTGCCGGATAAAAATCGCTATCAAAGATCATCTACGCGATCGTATGATTTCAGAGGTAATGAATATTTTTGATTTTCTACTTTAAAGCACTTTCTAATTAAAATCAATATATTTGCAACGATTAACTCAAATGTAAACAAATCCGCATTCATAACCTCACATTTTAAGATGTAAAATATGCTGCTAATTTGTCTCCTTAAAATTGTTCTGTGGACAATCAGTCACTGACTAGTTACAGCCTTAGATGGCATAGGCAGGAGCCGGGCGAGATGGCATATATGCCATCTAGCCCTGTGGCATATTTAATATGATATTACCATGATTTTGTAATGGCTAAAATGATAATATTTGATATTTAATTGATTATAGCAGTACATAATGGTTGGAAAATACCATAGAAAGAGCAATCGTCTGCAATGGCAGGAAAATGACATGTCCGCAGCCATTCAAGCAGTTTCTGAAGGAAAAATGGGTTGGTTCCTGGCCTCAAAAACATTTGGTGTGCCTTTTGGAACCTTACGAAGGCGCTACCAAGGAACAAATAAATTTACTAAAGACACCGACAAAAGTTATATGGGGGGTAAAAGACCAGTTTTCAATGCTCATCTTGAGCAAGAAATAGTTATTCATATCAAAAGTATGGAAGAACGGCTCTTTGGAATGACGACTATAGATGTTAGGAAACTTGCGTTCGATCTGGCTGTAGCAAATGGACTAATTCACAATTTTAACATGGAGAAGAAGATCGCAGGCCCTGATTGGCTCAAAGGATTTAGAAGAAGAAATCCAGATATCTCCTTAAGAATGCCAGAATCCACTTCTGCGGCTCGAGCAATGGCATTTAATAAACCTCAAATACAGAAATATTTTGACCTTCTTGAGACAGCAATAGATCAGATAATGTACGACCCTACAAAAATATATAATATGGATGAAAGTGGATTTTCCACGGTTCCATCAAAAAACACTCGTGTATTTGCATCTAAAGGTCGCAAACAGGTTGGAATTTTGACCAGCGCTGAAAGGGGAAAACACTTTACAGCTATATGTGCCATGAATGCCGCGGGAAATTATATCCCTCCCTGCTTCATTTTCCCCAGAAAATATATGAAAAATGAATTGCTCGATGGAGCTCCTTATGGTTCCGTTGGATTTGCTCAGGAACATGGGTGGATAACCTCAGAAATTTTCCTACAATGGTTAAAATTTTTCGTAAAAACAGTTAAGCCGACAACCAAAGAAAAGATCGTTTTGTTAGTTGATGGTCATTCTAGCCACAAAACTTTAGAAGCACAAAGATATACCAAAGATAACGGCGTCATTCTTTTTTGTTTTCCGCCGCACTGTACACATAGAGTTCAACCTCTAGACGTGTCGTTTTTTGGTCCTCTAACAACATATTACAATGAAGAACTCCAAAAATGGTTAAAACAAAACAATTGACGCGTCATAACTCATTTTCAAGTTGGAAGACTTTTTAAAAATGCTTTTCTAAAGGCTGCAACGATGCAAAATGCAGCAAATGGTTTTTCGAAAACTGGAATATTTCCATTTAACAAAGATGTCTTCCCAGACCATCTTTTCATTCCTTCGGAAATCACCGACAACATCAATTTGGAATCAGAACAAGAAGGTGAAAGCAGTAAAACAAAGACAGGATTAACCACAGATTTAAACGGTAATGTGGTGCAAACAGCTGTTCATGATACATATATTCAAATCGAAGCTGAAGATGCGAAGACATCAGCTGATGAGGAAAATGGAATTGACAAAAACGTTATCTCCAAAAATCAAAAATATTTTTCCATTAAACCATCTGATATAGTTCCTTTACCGCAGGCAGAAAAAAAATCAACGATAAGAAAGAGAAAGAAAGGCACATTTGGAATCCTTAATACGTCTCCAGAAATTGAGGTCTTAAAGAAAAAGGCCGCTCAAAAGACAGCACGAGAATTTAGAAAAGCTGCAAAAATCTGTTCAAAACTTGATGAATCTTCAGGGGATGAAGAGCAAATAGTAAATGTTCATAACGATGACGACGATGCGTATTGCATTTATTGCAATAGCCTTTTTAAAGAATCAAAACCTGGAGAATATTGGATCCGTTGCACTACTTGTAGAAAATGGGCTCACTGTTTGTGTGCGGATGTTTCACCAAAGGTCAAGGTTTTTGTTTGCGATATATGTATTCCATGACAAAAAATTAATAAAATAATTATTCCCGATGGCATTGTTTTCTTTATCATCTATTTGTTAGTTAATTATTACAAGTGTTAAGTGTATGCCAACTAACCCTAACATGGTATGCCAACTCGCACAGCACCATGGATGAGACGGCATAGCATTTGCTTTTTCAAAAAAGTGAAATTATTTTGAGATATTGACTCAAATTTTTAAAACAATCAATCAACATTTTCTTTAATTTGTTTTCTATTGGTAACTACTGAAGAAAGACACAAAAAAGGCGTAATAAGATTTTTTAAAACTCATTTTACAAAATGTATGCCAACTCAGGCACTTTTCCCCTATATACAACAAATTTTTCCAAATATCTGAAATATTTCAAAATTTTGTACATAAATATGTTACAAATAATGTACTCATAATGAGACGAAAGTTTATTACTATCGGGATTTCTCTTCTAGAAAGGCAAGGGTGATACATGCTTAAATGCCAAAGTATAGGGTAGCAACACCATAAAATAAAAGAATAGCATTCAATATGGATATTGCCTCAAGTTTCTGAAGTTTTATTCGTGTAGAGAAGCTTGGGAAGTTCCCTTATGAGTCTGAATTTAACAATATTCAGTTAGTTATCAAGTGGTTCCAGAAGAAATCACGAGATGTTACCGGCCACTAAGCAGAGACCAAGTATCTTTTTTTAAGAGTTTTTCTGTCCTCGCAAAGTAAAAATAGATATGTTTGGTTAAATACATAAATAAATTCAAAATCATTACGCTGTATAAAATTCCATTACAAGTTCGTGCCAAGGAATACCCTTTTTTTGTGTTTATAAGTTTAAAAACAACGATATACTTCAAAAACGTATGATTATTCAGAAAATGACGTATGAAGTTAAAAACATCATATAATACTCATTTATCTGATTTAGTTTTACACAATTGGTCTGTGGCAAATTTCTCTCCTAACTCGATATCTTTCTTCAATTGTGTCATTGCTTCACAAAATAATTTTTGTTCATATTCGCTCATTTTTCCAATACCCAAGTTTTTTTCTACACCGTTCTTACCCAAAATTAATGGCGTTGCCAAATAGTCTACATCCGGCAACTCATCACTTTTTACAAAAGCCGATTCTAAAATTAATAAGAATTATGCGTCATATATTCGTTATTACGTATTAAAAATAATTTTAGTACCAACTATATTAGATTCTCCATTAAGTGCTCTCAATATGGCAAAGACAAGTCTAGACGCGGCATAAGCAGTTGATAAAGTGGCCGAGCCTTTTCCATCTTTTGCTTTAACCACTTCGTCTCCAGCCTCTTTAATTCGCTTTATAAGGTTGCATAATTTCTCGCCCTCAATACACACTTGTGGATGGGTTCTAACAATTAATTGAGTCAAAATAATTATGATGTAACGATTAGACGCTTTACTTGGATATTAGTGGGACAATTGTTTTGGCTGAATGACCACCCACTAGTGGCACAGTTACATCTTTTGGATCTAAACAGGCTACTTCAGCGATAAATGTAGCTGCTCGAACTGAATCTAAAGTTGAAACACCTAAAACTCTTTCTGGGCATAGTTTTCCAGCGCTTTTCAATACTTCACAAACAATTGGAACTAAAGAATTGACAGGATTCGTTATTATAAGAATAATTGATTGGGGGGAATGTTGAGCCATAGCCTAAAATTTTAATCAGTATTTAGTGAAATTGAAGATGATAGAGGAGAAATTAACTAACCTTTGCAATGTCGAAAGCTATTTGTGCATTGGTGTTGAACAGATCCTCCCGATTCTGGCCAGGTTTTCTAGGACTGCCCGCAGGAACGACTATAATATCCACCCCACCTTTTAAGGTTTCGGTCAAATCTTTACCAGTACTATGTTTGACCGTCGAAGCAGTTTCAATATGAGACACATCAGTACCAACTCCTGCAACATTTACTATGTCATGCACTTTGAGTTCTCCAATGCAAGGATTTAATTTCAAAAGTAAGGTAAGAGGTTGACCAACACCACCAGCAGCACCTATAACTGCGACACTCCGTTTTGTGTTTTTCTTGCATTCGCAATAAAAACGTTTTGCCATTGAGGCCATTAAAATTAATCGACGTGAAAACATTTTCGTTTAACTAAAATTTGAAAATTTTAAATAAATATTCCTTGACATTGACAACAATAATGGAGAATCGATGTCATTTTCGGTTTGGAAATTCCGTTATTCAAATACCGATCGTTTCCTTTTAGAATAAATTTCAAATAAATTAACGAAAATATTTAACGTATTGTGATCTGGCAAATATTATTTCAAACTACCACCAGCAACCAAATGTATCTGATAAACTGAAAGTTAAATAAAAATTGTTTGCATCAAAAACACATTTACAAAACTAATGTTTGTGGAGAACCTAATTCCTTTTACATTTTTTAAATAAAAACCTCACATATTACATACACATATATGTATCTCAATAACACACTATACTGTGTTCACAGAGCGAGTTTGCGTAGAAAAAAAAAACAAATATCTGAGAAACTACTAAATATCACTTGTCGCGTGCTCGAGTATTATTTAGAAATTAAATAATATAAAATAATTGTTATTGTCAATAATTGTTTTAGGTGATTTTCATGTTTATAAGCACTTCTAATGGCAATAAGTAAATATAGCGATTTGTGCAAATAGGTACAAGCCTTAAAACGATAATTAGTGTGAGATACAGGCGAGAATGTTAAAGAAGAAGAATTTGAAGAATGTTAGACAATGATACTCAATTAGCAACTAAATAAATATTATGTTTGAAAATTGCAACAAAGTTAATATATGCAGGAACGCTGCTTGACGCGTTAAGATAGCAAAGAGCTAATGCAAAGGTGGAAGTTAACAAGTTTATAAGAATTTTGGTGAGGAACTGAAAATGTGATAATAAGAACCTAGGGACCGGTAAGAGAACTTGAAAAAATTCATGAACTAGCACTAAAAACATCTGAGAACAAAATTCTAAAGCTAATATTTATATTGCAGGTATTTCAGGGAAACGGGTCTTACCATGCCTTATCCGTTCTAAATATAGACGCGACCATATAAGATAAAGCCGTAGCGAAAATTTTATTTTATGTTTGTACTTAACTTCCTATATAGAATGTACAAACATGGGGAGGATGCAATAAAATTCAATTTTATATTAACCGTCTCTGAAATAACAAAACGAATTTTTTATAAAAATTTATAAAATTGAATTGCTCTAGCAGTCCAAAATTTATTTATAGTATATTATATACTATAATAGTATATACATATAAAAATATTTACGTCCAATTTATCATGAAACATTTAAAGAAAGGACGTTTAAACAGTAAATAGGTATTAATAAAGCCCCCAATTTCGCTAACTGCACAACAATGCCTTTAATAGGCGTAGGGGTGTCGTTCCACCCCCAAAACAAGATAAAGATATACATAACAATCAATCTGTCGCAATAACCCCGAGACATGCGGCAGTTAATGCACAGAGAAATGGGCCATATGGTTTCGGATTTTATTCTTGCATGTCTTGTCACAAATTGTCACCGTTGACGATGTAAATGATAAAAATGAATTAAATTATTACAGATAAGTTTTGATTAAACATATCTATCTGTCAAATCTGTCGTTTTATCGAAAAAAGCTTAGGTGTAATTTTTTTGAGAAAAAACAATATTTGATGCTATCTTACCAAACAAGATGTGCCTTAAAGATTAAATCAGTTGTCCCAAAAATTCAATTTTTTATATTTCGATTTTTCAATCACGCTTTCGAAATAGCTATTTGTTAAATATTTTATTCCTCTAAATATCTACATAGTACATATTTTGATTCAAACAGGTTTCACATCGCTTAATTAACGGTTTTACTAGAGATCATGATTTCGGGTTATGCTTTCTTTATTGTATGTATATCTACATAGACAAAGCCGTTATTGCCACAAAAAGGGATATTACATCGGATTAATGTTCAGTTTTAATTGACATATTTACGTTCGTCCGCATATTTAGTTGCCCGCAAATTTAATACCTACATTTTTGTTGCATTGGTTAGTGCAGCGTATGGAAAATAAATAAATAACACACAACAATTGGATTTTACGTTACGTTAGGTGTATATAACTTGATATTGGGAATACAAGAAAATTGTTTAAACGAAATAAAAATCAATTTATTTTCACATTTCTTTATAAGTACCTATATCAATTTTTAATATTCAAAAAAACGTAGAATAGTTTGAAAACTTTAAAAGCTAATTGTGTGAGTTTAGTCTTATCTAGCAGGAATGACCATAGTCATAGAAGGAAATAAAAGAAATAAGAAGACAAACACAAAACAAAGAAAATCTTTAATATAATTTATTATTTCTGTAGTTTTCTATTTAACAATATATAGCTTATGCCGATGCAATTTAATTTGGTTAATACTGTGTAATCATAGTAACTAATTAACGATAACAGTTTAGGAGAAAAATAATAATAATAACGGTTTGAAATGTCTGGCACAGAATAATTGTACCAAAGGATTTTGAGATTAATTATAATTAATCTCTCATTATTAAATTACTTTTAATTGCAAGTTCATTCACTATTTCGTAGCACCTAATTCATATAGGTATTAAAATCAGTCCGATTTTTCAAAATTTTTACTCATAGTTCGGATATGTTATGAACTTGTAGGTATAGTCCGACGTAATATCTTCATTATATACCTACAGCAGAATCTCAATGGGACGCGTGTCTGGATTACTTGACTACTACGATAGGACTATGATATTCATTTTATGCAGCTAAAATTTTACTATTTTGATCGTATATTACGTTATTTTATTAAAATATAAATTCTCCTTCTCGGAATTAAATGTCATTAATATAGGGTAACAATTCTTCTTATCTTACGATTAGTATCGTCTATGAAAAAAAATGTCAAAACCCATGTAACTACATACGCCAAACATATGTTTGTATAAAACTTCACTTGTCTTTCAAAGCAATCTTTGTGATTTTCTTCCCCTGGCGTTCAGATGATCCGACGATGGGAATAGCCAACACACAACTAAAATTTAGATTTATCCCATTGACATTGAGTGTAGTGTTCATTTTCTTTGGTCCATAAGAAGCTATTTCTTTTTTAAGTTAGAAGTGCTTTTTCATTCACATAACTTGACTTTTTAACCATGAGCTTACTTTGGAAATCCCGTATTTCATTTCTTTCCAGTTTCTCAAGCAAGTGCCATTTGACACTCGTTTACTCATTACTTCTGCTTATTTTGAGGTTAATTTTTTTAAATACAAGAAGAAGAATGGCACAGACACAATGGCTTAATCAAAAAGAGAAAAATGTATAAATCGACGGTTTGTACATTTTTCTTTTTCTTTAGCAATTAGGTTACTCTTCCGAGCACCACTGGAATGCACAATTTTAATCTTAATAAATTCAAATAAGCTCCACGCTTCTACAAACGAACCTGTCAAGTTTCATCAAATAATCTGATTGGAACAAAATCGGTCTATCAGTCATAAATAAGCACAGAATTTACCCTAAATAATATCGACACGACTTCAAGGAAAATAATGAATTTGCAATTTCGATACTGAGACTAACACAACAGGTGTTATATATAATTTTTCTTAAAAATCCAATTAGACCTGCCACACATGCAATGTCTGTTAATGCAATACGCAGTGCTTCTGGTTGCAGCTTATCATTAGTCATTTCTTTTTCGTTTTTAAAATTATCGGCACCATGTCTTCATACTTAATTATCCGCACGGTTTACCCTAATATTTGAATTTGCAATGGTTATAAGCGCTCGGTACTCAAAAATTAAATGATCAGAAGTTGAGTAAACTTTATGGATACATTTTTAATGAAAGCCCTTTAAATGACTATTAAAGACGTTGTTAAATAATTATTATAATTAGATATAGTTGCACATTCTTACAGTGTTATACATATATCAGAGAACAGAAAATGTTCAAATTTAAAGCCTCTTCCTGAAAATTGCCCTCTTCGCATTTAAAATAGATTTAAATACAAAGAAAAAAGTAATATTAATTATCCAAAATTATAATGTAATAAAAAGTCGATTGATGAGTGAAATTTAGCGAATCTGAGGTGATTTTCGACAATTTCTATTACAAACTTGCCTTAATAAAGGCAATTTTAAGCTTCGTTAATAAAATTCCGCAGAGTTTTAACGAAGCGAGTCAGATTTTTTTGTCAAATAATCAATCAATTGATTTGCAGGGGATAAAATGTTAAAATAGGGCTTACGCTATTTTCCTACCAAGCCCTAATATCTCACTCGAGCTTAAAATTCGATTAACGTAATCAGTACAAGATGTATACGA
This sequence comes from Hypothenemus hampei, assembly GCA_013372445.1. Lineage (NCBI taxonomy): Eukaryota > Metazoa > Arthropoda > Insecta > Coleoptera > Curculionidae > Hypothenemus > Hypothenemus hampei. Next base: position 228,692 of record JABRWK010000019.1, on the reverse strand, counting down.
ATCAGGTGTTTCAAAAGTTTAACAGATTATCTATAGATAGATTACATGTGGCAGTGTCTATTGACAAATGAGTGCTTCATAACAATATGAGAAAAGAATGTCAACGAGTTGATTTCCTGTTGCAGTTGCGCGAGCGAAGAGACTTTAAATTATGATCGGTGTGTAAAAAAACCGTCCAACCTCACCCATAACTCGGTAAAGCCAAGGCAAACAAAATGAGTGTGACACAGTTTAAACAAAGGAAAATCAACATTCAAGCAAGAAGTCACACATCATTAAAATTTCGAGCGGAGTGTATATAATAATTCTCAAAAAGTTACCTTAAGTTGAACGTTAAGAAATGTTTAAAAGTTTCGCAACAACTAAAGTTAAAATCTGGTTTTTAAGAAAACGTAGTTAGTAATGCCATAAATGGAAATGTTATTTCAACATGAAACATTAAGGAATAGTACATCGTAAAAAAAAAAACAATTTTCCTGAGAAAGTCATTGAAATAGGAAATTCCTTGAGGAAAATTCCCACATCTATTTTTTTCCATAATGGTCGCGATAATTTATGACTTCACGTAACCTCTAAAAATAAAAAAAATCTATAGTGAAGAAAATGGATAATTTGATTAATAGGTATGGACACTTTTTCTGAACTCGCCGGTTAGCACTCCCTTCTTTTCTAAACTATTCTGTTTGATAATTACACCGCTATTATGGATACGTCTCCGGTGACTTTTCAAAAGTAACATATTTATTTTCATATAATAATTTAATTGTTTTTCCCATGTTATTAAATTGTTCATGTATCTAAGAAATGATTGCTAACCCAGAAAAATAATGAAAAATAACGACAGCGAATTTTAAATAAAATGTTAGAAATTTTAAGTAAATAAACTGATTAAATTAAGCAGGACGGCAAACAAACTTAATAAAGTTGTTTAAATCATGATAGTAGCTGACATAGACACCTTCTTAACTCAAACGCTGGCTCGCACTCTGTAAACTTTTCGTAGCAAAGCATAATTAATTAAAAGTCATTCTTTTATTATATACATACATTTGTTACACTTACATATGTAATGTACCTACATATCTCATGCTAGATCAGTGCGGAAATTAGCAAATGACCGAGTTCAATATGGTGTACAGTTAATTTATTTCCATCCATTAGATTCATATGTATATTAACTGGAATATCCTTACCGTTGAAATCAATATTCATCAATTAATAAAGAAACCGCTTCGAGTTCCGAAAAACATTAGCAGTTAGATACAAAAACCCCTTGATCATCTGTCATTCATAAAAATGTTAGGAACGGGCTTTGACGCGAAAACAAGTGAATATTGTGCGAGGGTGAGCCGATCGACTCATGACAGACGCGTCCCTTTTGTTCTGAGAAAACAAACGAGTTATTGAACGTTTTATTCAATAGCCCTCTCTTTCTCTTGCATTACATCCTTTTTTCTTTTTCACTCTTTATGTTATAATAAACCGCTTATTGCGTTTTGTTTGAAGCATACTTGGCGGATTAGTGATCACCATTCACAATATGATCGACCAAAATCGAATGGCAGAAGGGCAGATAGATTTTTTTTATTAACGTTATCCCCTTTAGAACTCTGTTATTTAAATTTTTTTAAGATGTTGAAGGTAAAATAAACAAGAAAATAAAAGGATTCTAATGAAATACGAAATTAATTATACGAGCTAATTATAGATGTAGAAGGAAAGACAAATTTGCATACAAACAATTTCGTTAAACTACTAAAAAAGACAAGGTTTTTAATAAGTTACATATTGTTTTCGGATGAAACTTATTGTGCGATTGCATAGACTCACAAGTACACTTTCAATTTTTCAAAATTCATGTATGAGAGAAGAAACCAAAATAATTTATTTAAAATGATTAAAAATACTTATAAATTGAATGTAAAATAAAAATGTAAAAATGTAAAAAAAAAAAAAAAACGTGTAAACATGTAAAACGTGTAAAAAACGTCGTAATTACTTGGGTTAAATTTAATTTTCTATGAAAAACTTACATTTTTTGAGTCGATTAAAAGTCAGATTCGACTGATTGCAGTTCATATTTGGCAATCATCAATTAAGTTTGAAAAACTTCACTGGAGAAATATTGGCTCGACCTACTCTGTTTACACTTTTTTTCAGCTTCCAGTTAATTTTATCTTTGCATTTGAATTATAAATTTTCGCAATCGGGTTGTTATTCGTTTTTTCTTTCAATAATGAATGAGAGCTTCTTTCGAAAACCACCGTTTTTTCACAATACTTAAAACAGGAACAGGTCATTAAAAGGACCGTTCAATTTGTGGTTTTTATAGCATAATTTTGATCAATTTCAACATGACATATTTATGCCTCATCGTTTTTGTTCAACCCCAATGCGACTCCACATATTGTCGTTCCATAAATGCTACAAAAGCAATGTTTTGTGAAATTTCCTCGCGCTCCCAATGCGCCTTTTTAAACACCATTTGCTCGATTTTAATTATTGATTAAACAGACCATATGGTCACTTCAAGGTAAAATAATCTATTTCACAAATCTGATTAATAAAAGAGAAAATAAACAAATACTAGATATTTATTTAATGACCAAGTTTCGCAAAGTAATCATCATATTTAGTGACATCTGAGAAGTAATATTTCAAGTTTTAAAGCAATGTTAGTTGGCAATAAATATTTGAAAAGTTATAAAGATTTTTCTAAAAACCCTCTATCACGTAAAGTAATTGGGGAGGTTTTATTAAAGCAGGTAATTTATTATTTAACTGTTCGTTTCACATTACAGTGGGGTTAAATATTGCAAACGGTTTAGTTCATGCAACATGCAACACTAACATATAACCCACAGCCGATATACGCAAGACATGCAACGGATTTTATATGAGTAGTTTTTAATGATTCAGTCTATAAATGCTAATTCATCCCACATACAAATGATCACTTTAAATAGTGTTCGTTTTAATAGAAGTATTTCCTTTAAAAAAAATTCTCACTGAGAGAGTTATAAGTTATCAGTGAGGTGGCTCAGCTTTTCGATTTTAATATTTCTGCAGGTCCCCGCTTGGCAAATAACATTCTCGACATTAAAATATTTTAATTTCACCAGATCTTCAAGTTTGAAGTTGTATCTTCTTGACTTCTAGTCGAAAATTAAACTTCATATGCTGTTTGAATGGTTTTAAATAATTGAAACGGTAATAATTAGTGGTTAAAAGCTACTACAGTAAGGTTTTTGGCACTTTCATATTTAAAAATTAAAATGGGTATTTTATTTTGTTATATTTAAAGTACACAACTCAATATTATCAAATTTTAAATAATTATTAGTTTTTAAAGCAGTTTTTGTGGTCACTTCTTTCCAGGGACTTTTCTCACTTTTTCTCTCTTTTCAAAAATAAGAAGAGTCAAGGAGCAAAAAGATATCTATATGTATATGACAAATTTAAGTTGAAGTTTTCGATGAATGCTGACTTTTCAGTATACTTTAAAATAACAAAAATGGTCGAAACTACCAGATTTACTCAGTTTATTTAAAATATCTCTAAAACATACAGTGATTACGAGGCCCCTGTAGTAATAGTGTTTGGAAAATTCTATAGTAGGTATATTTATAACTCTAATCTTCTCATATCCAATTAAAACGACAACGTCGGACTCGTGTGAAATACCTGTGGAATATTACTTCTCTCCTCGTCGCCATTAAACAAGGGTGTTGAACGAACGTTGGCAAACATCGGAGATGGGAGATGCTGTAATTTATTGAGTACACGGTACGCGCGGCACATACCTGGCCTTATCGTTGCACAAGATAACAAGAACCGCCGCCATCTTAAGCAAACACACGGACTAGTTTATGGTCACACATTATGGCCGCCCATTCCTTGGGAAATGCGTTCCGGGAATTAATTACGCCACAAAGCAATGACAACCCGTATGTGTACGTATATGACGTGGTATGGTATTTCGGCCTCAATAAACATCATCTTAATTCTTATGGCCTTCGACAGTTACTTCAGGTGTTATGTGACCTCTTACAATCGCATTTTTACTCATTAAATAAGAATCAATAGATTTAAGAACTATATTGCCACCAATACTTATTGGATGTGAAGGCAAACTTTTTTTCTATTAAAAACACATTTTCTTTGAATATCTAGAAGGATAGGCATCAGGTCAAACTGAGTAATCCTTGATTTCTATGATAGTATACAGTAGTTGCCAAATTGTTTTGAATTAATGCTGGATTTCTTCTTTGTTTCCCGATATCCAAAACCTGGATATGTACAATTCGATTAGTCTAATTTCTCATTACTTTTTGCGACTGGTAACTGACGAATAACAAATCTGATGCCGGATATTAAATCATCAATTGCTATTGGTTTGTAAACGCTACAGGAAAAACTCACTCGGCGTCAAATCACAATATCTGGGGGGATAATTCACAGGATTAACCAAATAACGTTACCATCAAACGACCCTTGCCATAATGCGATTGTTCATTAGCAATAAGGCATGGACCGCTGTCATTTTGAAACCACAATTTCTTTAAATTGTGTTTTACAACAATTGGGAAAAAATAATCGTTAAACATACCCGATAGCGACCTCCCTTTACGATAATACGTTGTCCTTGAGCATTAGTTTTGATAATAAATTTAAATAATTTCACAATATTTCTTGCGGCGTTAAATGTTCCATATTGTTTTGTAATAAGCTAACCTACAAAACTATCAAATAAAGGATGGTTTTCACATATACAGTATTGCTTATATTTTATTTTAAAATCCTAAAGCGCTAATTGGATCACCCTTTCTAGAATAATGCCAAGGAAATCGAAGTTTCTGAAATCGGAAAATGAACAAGAATCTCAGAGCTGATAGTAAATAAGAATTTATTAATAGTCTTCGTATTTATGTTGCACTTAATAAGTACTTAGTGTTGTTCCAAATAAGCTAATAAGCAATATTTGATTAGCTTTAGCTATGATTACTTAAAAACTTATTGTTCTACAATGAAATTTGAATACGTAGCTGCAGATGCGCTATGCCTGAGGACCTTTCCTTAGTAATTATTTTTGGTTAGCTTTCTAATTTTCAAATTAATCGCTTTTCTCCAGTTCACTATCATATTTTCAACACAAAATAATCAAAACTGACGTATGACTTAAGATGTTTCCACACCAAATGAGCGATCAAGGGAAAATATAATCATTGCCATTTAAACAGACTGCTAACTCAGTTTTTAGAGTTATTGGTATAAAAGATTTTGTACTAGCAAGCAATAGAGATCGTGAGTGTTTGCTATTTTTCGCTAGTTTGACTTCGCTGATTGATTTGAGTTTGATGAATAGATGGAAGTTTGTATATCATGTAACAAATCAGTTGTGTAGAATTTATTATGTTCATAGCCCGCAACACATAAAGTAAACAATATTTTTTTAACAGATACAAGTAGGTATATGGGTATTTGATATTTGATTGCCTGTTATAAGGTATAAGTAAGCGCTAAGACATGAAAGTTACATATCTTTCTTGAAATTTTTGCAATAAAATATATACAATATCTCGTAGTTGTAAGTTCCTTTCAATTCAAACCCTGTCACTTACAAGACGTTGCGCTATTTTCGAAAATACAATTCTCCAACCCCAACTATTATTATCGATGTAATGGCCATTGTATACATTGGGTCTCAAACCGTGGTTGTGACAAAGTGCACTAGATTAAAAGTGCAAAACCCTGCCAGGTCATTGTTGGTCCTGTCACGGTGGCCACTTCATCAAAGTAACCGTAAGGTCGGAATGACACGTACAGTGTCAAATGTGTCATTCATACTTAGTTGCTATAATGTGGAAAGTATTGCGCGTCAATTATTGAGATTTTAAAGTGGGTTGTTTTGTCGATGAATTACGGATAAATGGATTATACAGAAAACATGAATATGACATATACTTTGGAATGTTTCATATATATTTTACAATTTAATTTTTACATATACAGCAATTATAAAATAATATTTATAAAATAAGCTTGAATGTATCTAAATACTAATTCAAATATTATCTTTCATATAAAGAAATAACCCTAATGTACCTATATGGAGGTACACGAAACACTGTTTAGCTGAACTTTGAAAATTTCTGTTGCATACTGTCATAAGTAAATAATGATGATAAATCGATAGAGAATTCGGTTTAAATGTGTATTTTCTCACCGAACCCGACTTTATCATTTTGATAGGGATAAATGTTAACAAAACGGGCTTTTACTGATAAAATCGTCTGTAAAAAATTACGTACATATATTAAGGTGAACGCTGTTGCGTTAAAGTATCAAAATTTGTCATAAGTAATTTTCTACAAATTTAAACCTTTCTACCAAGCTATCCAACAATCTTACTTAAGTCTCTTACTTACCTTACTAACTAATTACTTACTAATCTTATTTAGTTTATCGTATTGATATTGAAAATAAAAAAAATCCTATAACTTACAGTACTGTCATTTTTTCGAACAATGACATATTACAAATTATACATATATGTAATTTCTATACACATGCTGCAGAGTACTACAAATCGTTATGTCTATAAAGCGTTCAAGGCTTTTAGGTAATNCGTAGTAAACATGTAAAACGTGTAAAAAACGTCGTAATTACTTGGGTTAAATTTAATTTTCTATGAAAAACTTACATTTTTTGAGTCGATTAAAAGTCAGATTCGACTGATTGCAGTTCATATTTGGCAATCATCAATTAAGTTTGAAAAACTTCACTGGAGAAATATTGGCTCGACCTACTCTGTTTACACTTTTTTTCAGCTTCCAGTTAATTTTATCTTTGCATTTGAATTATAAATTTTCGCAATCGGGTTGTTATTCGTTTTTTCTTTCAATAATGAATGAGAGCTTCTTTCGAAAACCACCGTTTTTTCACAATACTTAAAACAGGAACAGGTCATTAAAAGGACCGTTCAATTTGTGGTTTTTATAGCATAATTTTGATCAATTTCAACATGACATATTTATGCCTCATCGTTTTTGTTCAACCCCAATGCGACTCCACATATTGTCGTTCCATAAATGCTACAAAAGCAATGTTTTGTGAAATTTCCTCGCGCTCCCAATGCGCCTTTTTAAACACCATTTGCTCGATTTTAATTATTGATTAAACAGACCATATGGTCACTTCAAGGTAAAATAATCTATTTCACAAATCTGATTAATAAAAGAGAAAATAAACAAATACTAGATATTTATTTAATGACCAAGTTTCGCAAAGTAATCATCATATTTAGTGACATCTGAGAAGTAATATTTCAAGTTTTAAAGCAATGTTAGTTGGCAATAAATATTTGAAAAGTTATAAAGATTTTTCTAAAAACCCTCTATCACGTAAAGTAATTGGGGAGGTTTTATTAAAGCAGGTAATTTATTATTTAACTGTTCGTTTCACATTACAGTGGGGTTAAATATTGCAAACGGTTTAGTTCATGCAACATGCAACACTAACATATAACCCACAGCCGATATACGCAAGACATGCAACGGATTTTATATGAGTAGTTTTTAATGATTCAGTCTATAAATGCTAATTCATCCCACATACAAATGATCACTTTAAATAGTGTTCGTTTTAATAGAAGTATTTCCTTTAAAAAAAATTCTCACTGAGAGAGTTATAAGTTATCAGTGAGGTGGCTCAGCTTTTCGATTTTAATATTTCTGCAGGTCCCCGCTTGGCAAATAACATTCTCGACATTAAAATATTTTAATTTCACCAGATCTTCAAGTTTGAAGTTGTATCTTCTTGACTTCTAGTCGAAAATTAAACTTCATATGCTGTTTGAATGGTTTTAAATAATTGAAACGGTAATAATTAGTGGTTAAAAGCTACTACAGTAAGGTTTTTGGCACTTTCATATTTAAAAATTAAAATGGGTATTTTATTTTGTTATATTTAAAGTACACAACTCAATATTATCAAATTTTAAATAATTATTAGTTTTTAAAGCAGTTTTTGTGGTCACTTCTTTCCAGGGACTTTTCTCACTTTTTCTCTCTTTTCAAAAATAAGAAGAGTCAAGGAGCAAAAAGATATCTATATGTATATGACAAATTTAAGTTGAAGTTTTCGATGAATGCTGACTTTTCAGTATACTTTAAAATAACAAAAATGGTCGAAACTACCAGATTTACTCAGTTTATTTAAAATATCTCTAAAACATACAGTGATTACGAGGCCCCTGTAGTAATAGTGTTTGGAAAATTCTATAGTAGGTATATTTATAACTCTAATCTTCTCATATCCAATTAAAACGACAACGTCGGACTCGTGTGAAATACCTGTGGAATATTACTTCTCTCCTCGTCGCCATTAAACAAGGGTGTTGAACGAACGTTGGCAAACATCGGAGATGGGAGATGCTGTAATTTATTGAGTACACGGTACGCGCGGCACATACCTGGCCTTATCGTTGCACAAGATAACAAGAACCGCCGCCATCTTAAGCAAACACACGGACTAGTTTATGGTCACACATTATGGCCGCCCATTCCTTGGGAAATGCGTTCCGGGAATTAATTACGCCACAAAGCAATGACAACCCGTATGTGTACGTATATGACGTGGTATGGTATTTCGGCCTCAATAAACATCATCTTAATTCTTATGGCCTTCGACAGTTACTTCAGGTGTTATGTGACCTCTTACAATCGCATTTTTACTCATTAAATAAGAATCAATAGATTTAAGAACTATATTGCCACCAATACTTATTGGATGTGAAGGCAAACTTTTTTTCTATTAAAAACACATTTTCTTTGAATATCTAGAAGGATAGGCATCAGGTCAAACTGAGTAATCCTTGATTTCTATGATAGTATACAGTAGTTGCCAAATTGTTTTGAATTAATGCTGGATTTCTTCTTTGTTTCCCGATATCCAAAACCTGGATATGTACAATTCGATTAGTCTAATTTCTCATTACTTTTTGCGACTGGTAACTGACGAATAACAAATCTGATGCCGGATATTAAATCATCAATTGCTATTGGTTTGTAAACGCTACAGGAAAAACTCACTCGGCGTCAAATCACAATATCTGGGGGGATAGTTCACAGGATTAACCAAATAACGTTACCATCAAACGACCCTTGCCATAATGCGATTGTTCATTAGCAATAAGGCATGGACCGCTGTCATTTTGAAACCACAATTTCTTTAAATTGTGTTTTACAACAATTGGGAAAAAATAATCGTTAAACATACCCGATAGCGACCTCCCTTTACGATAATACGTTGTCCTTGAGCATTAGTTTTGATAATAAATTTAAATAATTTCACAATATTTCTTGCGGCGTTAAATGTTCCATATTGTTTTGTAATAAGCTAACCTACAAAACTATCAAATAAAGGATGGTTTTCACATATACAGTATTGCTTATATTTTATTTTAAAATCCTAAAGCGCTAATTGGATCACCCTTTCTAGAATAATGCCAAGGAAATCGAAGTTTCTGAAATCGGAAAATGAACAAGAATCTCAGAGCTGATAGTAAATAAGAATTTATTAATAGTCTTCGTATTTATGTTGCACTTAATAAGTACTTAGTGTTGTTCCAAATAAGCTAATAAGCAATATTTGATTAGCTTTAGCTATGATTACTTAAAAACTTATTGTTCTACAATGAAATTTGAATACGTAGCTGCAGATGCGCTATGCCTGAGGACCTTTCCTTAGTAATTATTTTTGGTTAGCTTTCTAATTTTCAAATTAATCGCTTTTCTCCAGTTCACTATCATATTTTCAACACAAAATAATCAAAACTGACGTATGACTTAAGATGTTTCCACACCAAATGAGCGATCAAGGGAAAATATAATCATTGCCATTTAAACAGACTGCTAACTCAGTTTTTAGAGTTATTGGTATAAAAGATTTTGTACTAGCAAGCAATAGAGATCGTGAGTGTTTGCTATTTTTCGCTAGTTTGACTTCGCTGATTGATTTGAGTTTGATGAATAGATGGAAGTTTGTATATCATGTAACAAATCAGTTGTGTAGAATTTATTATGTTCATAGCCCGCAACACATAAAGTAAACAATATTTTTTTAACAGATACAAGTAGGTATATGGGTATTTGATATTTGATTGCCTGTTATAAGGTATAAGTAAGCGCTAAGACATGAAAGTTACATATCTTTCTTGAAATTTTTGCAATAAAATATATACAATATCTCGTAGTTGTAAGTTCCTTTCAATTCAAACCCTGTCACTTACAAGACGTTGCGCTATTTTCGAAAATACAATTCTCCAACCCCAACTATTATTATCGATGTAATGGCCATTGTATACATTGGGTCTCAAACCGTGGTTGTGACAAAGTGCACTAGATTAAAAGTGCAAAACCCTGCCAGGTCATTGTTGGTCCTGTCACGGTGGCCACTTCATCAAAGTAACCGTAAGGTCGGAATGACACGTACAGTGTCAAATGTGTCATTCATACTTAGTTGCTATAATGTGGAAAGTATTGCGCGTCAATTATTGAGATTTTAAAGTGGGTTGTTTTGTCGATGAATTACGGATAAATGGATTATACAGAAAACATGAATATGACATATACTTTGGAATGTTTCATATATATTTTACAATTTAATTTTTACATATACAGCAATTATAAAATAATATTTATAAAATAAGCTTGAATGTATCTAAATACTAATTCAAATATTATCTTTCATATAAAGAAATAACCCTAATGTACCTATATGGAGGTACACGAAACACTGTTTAGCTGAACTTTGAAAATTTCTGTTGCATACTGTCATAAGTAAATAATGATGATAAATCGATAGAGAATTCGGTTTAAATGTGTATTTTCTCACCGAACCCGACTTTATCATTTTGATAGGGATAAATGTTAACAAAACGGGCTTTTACTGATAAAATCGTCTGTAAAAAATTACGTACATATATTAAGGTGAACGCTGTTGCGTTAAAGTATCAAAATTTGTCATAAGTAATTTTCTACAAATTTAAACCTTTCTACCAAGCTATCCAACAATCTTACTTAAGTCTCTTACTTACCTTACTAACTAATTACTTACTAATCTTATTTAGTTTATCGTATTGATATTGAAAATAAAAAAATCCTATAACTTACAGTACTGTCATTTTTTCGAACAATGACATATTACAAATTATACATATATGTAATTTCTATACACATGCTGCAGAGTACTACAAATCGTTATGTCTATAAAGCGTTCAAGGCTTTTAGGTAATTTCCAACACTAGAAATACAAGTCCAAACTAAAACTTAATTAACTAATTTTTCTTTGCATTTGACGTGGCACTGGCTCACATTACATTTAAGTGTAAAAACTAAAATTATACTACAAAAAAATTCATAGAATGAATACCGTTTTTTACTCATGATGATGATTTTTTGTTCGAAAAATGTGTTAGTCTTAGTGTACAAAAGCATTGTGCTAAGTTTCAACTCACATATTAATACAATGTAATCTAAATAACAAACATAAAATGAGAGTAAACTGACAGAATAATAAAAATTCATTAGCAATGACAAAGGAAAAGTAACTGTTAAAATTTCATTTCTCCCCCAGCGATACATTGAAGAGAGAACACGCACGTGTTGACAACATTTATTGGCAAGCCGAATCGTTTAATATTGAGGTTATTCGCAGGAATAAAGTATTCCAATGCTCCCCTATCCCCCTTTAAGTTTAGCAGGACTATTATAGTTTCTCTCTCTCTCTCTCCATTCGACCCTAAGGGCGCAATCAAACTTAAGCCGACAATTGTGCGTTCATTACAGGGCCCCAGGGCGTAAATCTGGCCAATACAAATTATATCCGTCCGATCGTGCATGTAGGCATCCCCCAAACAGTGCTGAGCAAAAGGGGGCGATGCTGAAACCACCAGCGTTTAACGCTCACTATGCGGATTTAAACGGCGGCTTATCCTGCGAATTCCTGACAGTTGCTCCTGTCGGATTTGAATAATCATTGTTTTGTGTCGGTGTTTTTATTGGATTTATTTAGGGGAGAATTCCATATTTCTTTGTCTCGAATGACTGTCTTATTGTATTCGTTTTGTAACAATTGAGTTGCTTTTAACAAAATAATAAGTTAATTAAGTAGTGTCTTCTAATATTCAATTCATTTCTATAAAAAATGATTATACATATATAGTATAACATTTCTATTCAATTATCTATGTATATTCTGTACAGTTTTAAATGTTGAGTTTTCCTATAGAAGTGGTATATTTTTCTTTTCTAATAATTCATCTGAATCTTGTAAATTAAATGTTATCTGGAATCGTTGGAGCTCAACCCGATCGGACTCTTATAATTTTGAAGTCAAAAATGGTGTAAGATTTTTCGACAGTAGAGAATTTTACAAATTATTATTCATAATAATAACAATAGATACAAAAATTTTAAGTAAAACGTAAAAAAACGGTATAAATTTTAATTACAAGAATTTTCGACTTAAAACAATAACATTGATCATCGAAAGTATGTAATTTTTGAATTTTACTTTATTTATCTTCATTTAGATCTGTTTTTCCATTATCTCCATTAGATTTGTGCTTGTTATTTTAAAATTTTATTTTTAAAAAATTATGCCATTAAAAATACAAGGCTCATTTCACTCAAGCTATGGAATATTTGAAAAATAATATTTTGGAAAATCAAAGACAAGTATTAATTGATTTTTTAACAAAATACAATACATTAACGGTAGTAGAAAATAATATAGCAATTTTAAAAAATAGATAAAGAAATGTTATCTCTTAAACCAAATAGTTTAGTAACATTTATGGTGAATTTGTTTAAATCAAGTATTACAAATAAATTTCAAATATAAAATAACAACAGTTTAACAATAGTTTTCACTGATTTACTTAATATTATCTACTTCTAATATGGTTTGCGATATCCCTGTAAAATTAATTTTTTCCGGAACACCCTGTTTTAAAAAGGGACCATTTAGTTACTACGGACCATTAACACTTTTAAAATTTCTAAAAAAAAATGTAATAGGATCTATTCGTGATTTGCATACTTTAAAAACGTTTTTTATTTTTCTATAACAATAAAAAATTGTAACGAAGTGAACAAAATGTTTCGGTCAAGGAAATGAGCCCATTTGCTATGCTTTGTCTTCTTAATAGTTAACCAAATACGTAGATTATCATTGAAATTGAATATTTCTGTATCTAAATAACGTAGTTCAACTTTTTATTTACATTTCTTTAACTCGTTCTTCATTATAAACATGTATAGGTATTCTAGTTATGGCAATTAACTGAAAATTCAATACGACACTCCTTTGTGACATTTTTACATAACATTAAACTCGAAAACGAGATGAATTGCCAAATATTCAAGGGTTTAACTTCTGGTCTGCAGACGTACTAATTGATGAGCAAACAACAGTATTTTTTAAGCAAAGTAAATCAGGAATTTAATTCGGAATATAATATGTGTGTTCCACAAATATTGAAGTTTTCGATTTGTTCGAAAACGTTATTATTCTGTTAAATGGTGTCTTCGAAAAATTAACGGATGGTCTCTTAGGTTGAGCAGTGAATGTAGCACAAAAATGTTTTTTTATTTTTTTTTAACTTAAAAGTTACTTGCGAAGAAAAAAATTCATTTTTTTCTTGCTTTTCTAAATTCTGATTTTAATTAATCAAATAATTGTTTTATAAGATACAGCATTTCCCAGCATTGAAGTTACAAGAGGTATGGCGGATTAAAAATATTTCAATTTTCTTTTGGGATTATGAGATTAAACTCTCCTTGATATAAAAAGGATTTTAAATATATACGTTTTAAGTTTTTGAAAAACAAGTTGGCCTTACCAACAATGTCAAAATTGTTTTCTTTTAGGTAAACTATCTTTTTTAATCATGATATTGCAAAATGTTATTGAGAAAATTTGTTGAAAATGAGAAATTATGCCTTATTCAAAATCTCCGGAACCTACTTTGTTTAATCGTAATTTATTTAGATTAAACAATAAATAAAAAAAAATATAAATAAAGAAAAAATAATAAAGAAAAATAAAATTGTAGTAAATGTTTTATTCGTAGAACATTGAAGGAAACAAATAGTGGTTACAACAAATTTAATTTACAAAAATGTAATAATTTATTGCAGAAAAAATTATTTATTTGGTTTAGTTTAAAAAATAATGTGTTAATCAAATCAGATCAAATCAAATCAAATCGGATCTTTCTAAAATTATGTATACTATTATAATTGCTCATACTGAACCATTTTTCTTAGTAACATTTTCCATATTATTATAATAAACAAAAGAAGTACCTTACTTAAAAAGAAAAAAGCTTGCGAAATATGAAATCACAAAATAACTATTAATAAATTAAAGAAAACTAATTCATTATCTCTTTAAACATTGTTGAATGACACTTAATATTTATTAGCACTATTCCAGAAAATACTAAAGTTACACTACTAATCATAACTTCCTTTAAATAGATTAAGCTGATTAAATATCTAAAAGTTCCCTTGGTTTTTGTAACATGCATATCATTAAAATTTTATTTATATACTATATGTATATATACTATATATCATTTAATGTTTTTTGAAAATCTAATAACGATTAAAAATACTTATTTATGCACATATTTTTTAAACTAATTAACTTGCTTGTGCCTGCATCATCGATATCATCCCTTACGATTAGCGATAAAGTTTCTGTCAAACAAAAATTTTGAAATCGACATGATCGAAATGATTATGTTTATATTGCACATTATTATCTAAAGGTGGGCAACTTTCTTGACCAAGCCCAAGCAGATTGTAGTAGGACTGGAGAATTGTATGGTAATTAAAAAAAACAGTTCCACTCATGAGCATATGAGATATAGACCACATAGGTATATTTCATAAAACCAAAAAAAAAAAATGAGCAGGTACGCGTTAACGTATGGCTGGAGTATTTGATTTTTCCTTAAAAGTCTCGATGCAATTGCAGATCCTAAAAAAAATTGCAGAATTTCTATAACTTCAGGGACTTCGCAGGCAATCCTCTGTAACGGCAATTATCCTAAAATTTCAATTCCATTTTTTTAAACATGCATCTTAACTCCTTTGTGATCATTTTCTTTTACTTAATTTCTCATTTTACTAAACAAAGCCATGCCTTACTTTACCTTTTCCTTCTTAAGTAATAATAAACGTTAAGGTAAGGTAACGTAAATCTTGATTTGGCAAAAAGAGAAATTAGGCAAAGAAAATTGTAAAAACGCACGCGCAAAATCAATGGAAACGAAATTTTAGGGTGGCTGTATCCACTTGTGTGGGCACCACGTTGCCATCGCTTACATAATCTATCAAGTACCTATAAAACACTAGGTTGTTACAGTCTGGCAGCAGTGTAATCCACCAGGCCATTTCTCAACAATACCGTGCCAGACTTTGACCACTTTTCAAAACTCCCCGATTACCAATCCTTCCCTTATTTATTTAATATGTCAATGAGAATACTAATATGAATAAGCTACCGATTAATATTAAATAGTTTTCTTTTTGTTAGCTCGTACATATATTTAGAAATTGATTTATTATAATAAATTAGGTAATATCAAGAAATCTTATTACCTTTATACAAGACATGCAAATTTGTTACATTCCTAATAGTTTTTGTTCTGTCAACTATTTATAAACGTTTTTTAATGATAGAATCATTTTTTTACATCATTAGGTATTCATAAAAAATTAGGAAAAATTGAGAATTTGTATTACAACTAACACTTGTTCAAGTGCGAGATACATTTGTGAACACTATGGTGTCACTGAACACATTGTAATGGCAATTAGTGTTCTCAAATACATACATATATTTGTACAGACATGGGATTTTACATACATATAAAATGTTTTAGAATGACTTGCAGAGATTGCACATGGTGACTCCCTGTTTTATTTAAAAAAAAGTTCTTAAAAACATAGGATCCAATATAATTACTGGACGAGATATAAGACGTTTTAATTTGACAAATTTTTTCATATTTTTGCATTTGTTTCCTATATTTTTTTAAAGATAAAGAATTCAAATTGCGTATACAGTACAAAAATAACAATATCTATATCCAGGTTTTATAATAATTTATCGCAACCTACAGAGTATTACAATTTTTTAAGTCACTAGCTTTAGCATCCATATTGCAGCTACATTAAAAATAACCACCAGTTCCCACTACAATCTTAATGATTTAATAATTAATAATTTATTATTATTATTATTATTATTAGTAACAGTTAACACAACAAATAATCAAAACTAGAAACCAGAATCATAAAAACTGTTGAAAGTGTGATCCTTCTGCTAAAATAAAAGCACCATTTCTTCTTCTCATTGATTGATGGACCCTTTCTAAAGTTTCTGGGGTGTTTTGAATAATCTGGCAGGAAGCTGTAATTCGATTTCATAGCTGTTCTTCTGTTTGTATAGGCGTTTGATAAATTAATGATTTCAGATATTTCTATAAAAAAATCTAGACTGTTTAGGTCTGAAGATCTAGCAGACCATGGCTGAGATCTTCCTGGGCTGATCCAATGATCTAGAATTTTCTGTCTTAAAATTCAATTTCGATTCAATTTAAATGGGATATTTCAAAAAGGAAAANTGAATCAAATTCTTGTCACCAATACAATGCAATCGGGCCGCTAGAGTTCATATTGTCAATAATAAACGAATAATTCCACAACAAAATTGCAATATTAAACTCTGCTAAAAGATTATGACTTTATTGTTGAATTTCGATGTAAATTTAATGGCGGTTTCACTGGTTTGCAACTAAAAGTCAACATTGTATTAGGCAATGTGTACAGAAAATGAGATGAAAAAAAAAGTAAAAATCCTCGACCGCCAGTTGCGAAAAGGCGCAGTAAAATTCATAATATAAACTTTGCTCAATCAACAGCCCTAAGGCTCTGGGTCTCATTTTTATACTAACCAGTTGCACACGATACAGTGGAGGCGAATGATTTTAATCGCTCCGTTTTAAATTTTTAAATTGAATTTAGGATTTCCGGATTTTTTTAAAAGCGACGCAGATTAATTTGAAATCAGTCTGAAATAAACGATTTAAATTTTTACTCTTATTGTTCAGTCAACCCTAACTTTGCATTTCTTTGTACCTCTAACGAGAGACATTTTTGAAAACACATCATTCCGTTTAATAAATAGTATTAAAACATTAAAATTTTGAAAATTTATAAAGGGTTTAAATTGTTCACGAACTTTCTCCATAATTCGAACCGTAGTATGTACTTTGGCCCCGTTTTGTTAAAACTATACGTCTGGAAGATGTGTTATACATCGACAATTTATAAAAAAACAAAGTCTTTTCATATTGAAGTATATCGATCTTGACAAAAATATGGATCATTTTCCCAAAGGTACATAAATAACCTCAAGATTAGTAATCAGCATAGAAATTATCCATTCTAGATATACTAATAGCGATATAGTAATAGTATTTAAGTTGTCGACGAATTCTTTCTATAATTATAAAAGTATCAATTTGTTAGTTGTTTTTTGCCGAAAGCAAAATTTGTGTAAATATACTACCAGCTTAACATTCTACATTATTAAAAAAATAACCGATTTAATCAAAAAAGAGAGTCAGTTGGCAAGCGGGGAAAAATCTCCAAATCCAAACAGCTATAAAGTTCCCATCAGCAGAGTAGAGAGTCCTTCTTAGCGGTGCCCGTGGGATAAGCCGGAGACACAACTGCGAGACACGCGTTCCTGTTTTCCATATCCACGTGCCATGAAATAGAGCCCTTTTATTCGGACGTGATTTTACCGTTGTCGACGAGAATCCCCGTTTAAAGTTCTTAATTGAAAACGTATTTCAGCTGTTTGTTGCCCTGATGCGATTTCGACACTTGGGAACAACAGATTAGTTGTTTTATATGGGGGCTTCTATTATGTTGAAAAAATACAGTTTTCGGTTTTGATTACTTTATAAGCTTCTGAAACTGAATTTTTAGATTTTTAATGATTAATTATTTACTAATTGTTGCTCTTAATAGATATGCATGTATAAATAGAAATATGTTCTACACGGACTTGCGATCACCCACCAATTTAACAAATCTACATCAAAATTACGAAATAAAAAAAACGTCATGAACAGATTTTGCAAATGATATTAAATTATTTTCTATGATCTTTGTATTCGAGACGGCTTTGACGGTCTTTTATTGGAAGTATTCTTATTTTAATCACTAAAAAAGCGGGTAGATATTATTAATGTTGTTAATTTAGTGAAATTTATTTTAATAATAAATGTTAAGTAAGGAAGAAAGTATATTCTTAGTGCAAATATGACCAATATGGCCTCCTTTTGCATGTATGGTCATTGAGTCCTATAAAAATATCTTCCTTTGTTCTCTTTGAAGTCGGTTCAGGTACTATCAAATACAGGGTGTTCCATAAGTTCTTGCACTTTTGAAATCACTCCTGCGATGAAGCGAAACGAGAAAGGGGCGTGCCACTGGTCGTATTTGATAGCTCGTTTCAAGGAAATTTAGTCGTCATAAAAAGCTCGAAAGGTTTACCAACTTTAACAACCTGTCCTGTTTTCAAACCAGGGACATTTTCATGTTAACTGGTGTATAAATAAACAAAATTGTAGACTCTGGGACAGCAAAAACTGGAGCATCGAAAATTTTTCCATTTTTCAGAATTAACAGTTTGGACAGCTATGTCAACAAAAGGCACTATTAGTCAGTAATTTTTTAAGATGCGCAATGCAATTCTATTTTAGAAAAAAAGTATAGGAAGATGTTAAATGAATTTGTCCAACGACAATAGCCTGGGTGCGACGATGTTTCGATTCAACAAAATGAAGCAACCTGCCATACTTCGAATATGAATATGTCAATGGTAAAGGAAATGTTTTCCAGCCAAGTATCATCTCGGAGAGGCGACTGCCACATTATATGATTTATTACTATGCGGATATTACAAAAGCAGATTTTATGTGAATAATCCAGCTACTGCAGAGCCCAATTTAGGGAGAATATTTCTCAGGAAACAATTGAAATCTCGGATACTTTATGTGAAAGGATTTTTTAAAATCTTATATCAGATTAAAGAATGTCACTGACGAAATGGCACACATTTAAATTAAGTAATTTTTAATATTTTTTTATCATTTTAATTAAAAAGAATTTTCCTAAGACTTTTAATTTTATTTGCCATTGAAAACTTTAATAAGTGCTATAATTTATGGAACATATTGTACTTACTTAATTCGTACTATCTAATAGTAATGTAGTAATCTAGTGCGGGGAAAGATTCAAGGAACGGCACCAGGGAGAGACAAGAAAAAATAACGATTGAAACCTTTGATGTATAAATATAATAGCTCGCTTTTTAGAAAAATCTGAATTTCAATTTGTATGATAGTTTTAATTCGGCTTCTACTAATTAGAAAAATGTATGTGAATATACGAAAACTGTTCTTAAATGTTAGATTTTAGATGTTAGAATTTTGTTTTCTTCAAATGTATAAAATTTTCAAAAAAGCACTTTAATATCAATCATCTCTAATTGTAAGAATTAAAAAGATAGTTAACATTTTATTATTTGAAATTTTAGCTTCAATTTTTAATATTATCGATTATGGTTCTATATTAGTAGCTAATTGTAAGATATTTTAAATAAGAGTTGTTTTAGGAAATCGGAAATTTTCTATTAAATTGACAAGAAAATTTTGTCGTTTTTTAAGGAGGTTTTTGAATCCAAAGCCTGCAATTTCACTAATACTGTTTATAAATCAGCTTGCAAATAGGTAAATTTGACTGAAAAGTTACGATTTGACTATTAAAACATCGAAATTCGTTCATTTTCAAATGAAAACAAGAGAAAATGTGATTTTCGAATGGTGAAGTAGGTTTTATATTTTTTAACTTTGTGAACCATCTTTAGATGCTACGAAAATCTGTCTTGGATAGTCCAAAAACAGCACACAAATTTTTTTAGCTTCCGGAGCATTATGTCCAAGTTGGAACTCATAAAGCATAGAATGGTTTAAATAAATTTTTTAAAGTACATATTCAACGTTAATATTTTTGCAGTCAATTTCCAATGAAACAATCTAATCTATAAATTTAGAAGCCAATAATATAAGCTTTCGATTGATACCAAAACGATCCAAATTCGACTGAAGTTAATGTAGAAATGCGCGAACACAGTTTGGCTAATCGAAGAACGACAAAACTTGTCAACCTAATACTTTTTCCACTTTCTTAATTTTTGTTAAATGCAATAATGTTGTTAGTTTTATCATCCTTAACTCCTTCAAGTGTAAATTCAATTGAATGTTATCACTAGCAGATTGGATAATCTGCTAATGTTAATCACATCAATTAAACAAACACATATTAGCATGTTCCTTATAATAAAAACTACATTGACTAATTTCCTGTAATTGTTATATGTGGGAAAATGTCGAACAACCATTTTGGGGCTTTTAATGACGAAATAACCTTTATAACCTTCAAAAATATAATATTTTTATCCATTTAAATAGAGACGCAACTGTACGTTGCTTGGTACGAAGAGCAGATGTTTGTAACACATACCATATCGGTGTGTCCCGACAAAGGATGTATGCATAGGACTAAAAGCAAACAAGTTTTAGTCTCGCTGAATTTTCACTGTACAATATTATGTTCTTATATTCTCCGTCTTCCTTTTTTACCTTGTATTATCACATTGTTAAAAGCAGGACGGATGGAAAAAAAATTAGACAAGGAAAAGAGAAATTGCAAAATAATATTTCATGAACGTTATCTGATAAAAAATGAATAAGTAAAATTTTAACATTATTCAGCATTTTTCAAAATGATGTCGGTTTAATTGATCGCATTTGCCGTAATATTTAACCAAATCTTCATCGAATTTTAATTCACTTAGCGACTGGAGCACTTATCCAAACACATTCAGATTATATTCTTATTAATGGCATCTCTAACTGAAAAACGGTCATTAATAATTGAAAGGGAAGTGACTACTTAGCTTGTTTGCATGTGTTGGTTATTGAAGCATGAAGTTAATATATACGCTTCACAATGGGAACCTCATTTAACTCTCGACTCGAAACGAATGGAAATTCCAATGGTTCTTGTGACAATTAGAATATGGACTTATGCGATAATGGTTTCGTTCAGACAAAGTAAATTACACCGACTGGCTTGGGAAAAGTGCCATACTCGCCATGAATGATACTCGAAACTAATAATTCCGTTGTATTTATTTAAAGATGCCAATGTAAAAAAAATTTCTTACCATTGGGTGCTGAGATAAAAACCGAAAATATACCTACAAATATTATTATATTGAATAGACAATTTTGAAAGACAAATCAATCGAATTAATATTAATTTAACCCTCTAATGAAAAGACCTGTCAGAATTTTCAAAACTGTATTTGTTCTGTTACATCGATTTATTTTTGTTACGCATATCACATAAGAATGCATGTATGATTTCACATCATACCTACATCCTTTTCTGATAATCAGAAATCCCTGTAGATACGCTCTATTTTTAAGAGATTAATCAACAAAAGTTTAAAATAGACAACTGTCAAATGACGAAGTCACAAAAAAAAGTTCTGTATTAATTTTGTAGCGAGGATGCGAAAAAGTAGCTCATACCAAATTCATCTATGTTTTGTTCAAATAATTAAAAAAACATTTCTTTAAAAATCCGACAATCCAAATAGATGAGCTTGCTATAGACGATGTTAATTTTGGTTTGGGCGAGGCGAATAACAAATTTAAGAGTTTTATAAAGTGTTTAAAATAATTGTTACTTTTTAGACATTAATTATTAATGTTTAAAAAGTAATTAATTATTTAATATTTAGCGTTAAATATTGTTAATCAAGAATATATATCTGTTGTTTGAATTGATAGCTCTCTCAATCTTGGTATAATAAAAGGTGAAAACCCTACCTTGCTGCTATAAAAATTAAGTTTCCATTTAAATTTCTATATTTTTTAACAAACTCTTATCACACAAAGATATGTAAATGAACTGAAACTAGAAAAGTAAAATACCCAAAATAATTGTACACAGATCGTACAATATATTTTATACCTACAATAATAAATTAAACCAACTATGTGCAATTTTAAACCATTTCCAACACATAAATTTCCACCGCAAATTGGAATGAAAATTTTAAATTTCCTCGTGCCCAGTTCCACAAATTTCGGAACATGACCAAAAATTTTCGTCGTGTTCATATACGGCTGAAATTTTTATAAGTCTGTACGGAGGTAGGTATTAATGAAAATAAAAATTTATTACTGGACAAAAAAAAGTCATATGTTTTTACATTTATACATAGTATATTTGAAGTGTGTCAGTGGCGTTTTCAAAGTTCAAAAGGTAGGTATATCAAAGTAAGTATTTGAATTACTCATATAGAAACATCCTTGATTACTAATCTTTATTGACATGATATTATTATTTTTATTGAATTTTAGAGATTTTTTGCAACAGATATTAAAGGAAACCAAAAACAAAGTTTTAATTGTAACATCCTGTATCTGGGCTGCAAATTTTTAAAACAACATAAATATAACTAAATTTCTCCATAATGAGGCGGCCTATATTCTGATTGCAATTACTTACGTTCTCCCTTGTACAATTCTTTAACGAAATATTTTTTATTAAAAAATCCATATTAAACATTTTGACAAAAACATGATTTTCTCTAGTTCTAAAAATAAATCCGTACATTTTTTGCATATTTATTACGTTTCCTTAAAATTCTCAAATCGACTTTCCATGTTCATGACCCCGCCCGGTAAACTTTCATGCCGCCTTACTTCCACCTATTAAAACACGGACGTGATGTGTACTTACATTTACTATTGTGCAACAGCTATTATTTGTGCTAGAAAAGTAATAAATCAAGAAACAATTTTCGCAAAAATAAAAATTTGTGACACAGAGGCGACATGAAGAGGACACTGCGCCTTGCAATGATAATAGCAAAGGAAAATAGGTCCCCATTGTTGATTTAAGAGATCAGGACTAGTGTGAAGGGTTCTTATTGCTTTAAATCTCGATGAGACCAACAGTTGATGACGAAACGGTTCGAGCCCCAGTTGGTAAGCGAATGATCTATCAAAAGGAAAGTTTAATTGAAAGTGTGGACTGGAAAATCGTTTTAAATTCGAATGAATGTTGAAAGATTGGTAATTAATAGTTGACAAGTAAGTTTTATGGTAGATTTAAAAAATGTCGGTTTATAGTTTTATTTGAAGTACTTACTATCTTTTTAGTGTTTACGGCGGTTTGGTGTTGCCTGAGAAATGATATAGTATAGTATTATTTTTCTAAACTTCCGAGAAGTCAAATGTTTAGTGGATTGGAAGGCTCCCGTTAAAAAGTTCGTATTAAACGTTTTGTTAATAACTCAAGCCAGCATCTTCACAGATTAACTCATCATATGATATAAAGTAAGCAATTATGTAAGTGAATTGATGTTTTCTTTTTACAAATAATTCAATAAAACTTAATAATTATCTTTGGTGAACAGATACTGCAACAATGTGAGGCTCCCATTTAGAAGACCAATTATCAATGTATTTTTAGACGCTGATAGTATTGGAAAGCATTTAACTTTATACTATTTGGTCACTGAATAATTTAATTTTAGTAGGCGTAATATCGGTCGTGAAACCTAAAAAGAGGCAAGAAACAAAAAGAAAAAAAAACAACTACAACGGGCAAACACGCATGTGAAGCAAACATGCATAGCTTTATGGTCCCATGATTTTATCAGACCGGTCCCTGATTGGTTGTTTACTCAAAGGGGAAGGGCGGTCGGACGCCAGCGGTCCGCTTCGCTCCTCTCCGTGCAAGTTTTCCGTTTGAGGTCATACGATATAAATGGTAAATGCCGCCGCTGCCGGTTGTTCTCTTGTACTGTGTTGCCAAATCGAATAATATACAGGATGATTTGAAATTTTCACTACATATTTCTCTGTTCACTGAGCAATTTAGTCTAGTTTTTTCACATTTTAAACGAAAAAATTAAAAATCTTATGGTGTTAAAGAACATTTGAGTAAAATGAAACGCTAATTTTATTAAACTTGTTAGTTCAATTTAACTACTGAAGAAATGTGACAACGTCGATTGATTTAATACACTGTCGCATTCAATTACTCAACAAGAGGGAGAAGATCCCATATCTGATATTCCTCTACCTATGTACAAAGAGGCCCAGATTATTTTGTAATTTAATTCTGGTTTATGTAGTAAGTAGGTATACTTATATAAAACTTTATTAATGGCTTTCGCTTGTTGCACAGAATGTATGATTTTTAAGGTGCGTGATCAAACAAATAAGAAAAAATTAATAAACCGATAATCGAATTTCTTGAATTTGAAACATTTAATCTACCAATAAACTAGGAAATGCTAACGAAAACCGAGTTGCAATATTAAGCAAACATAGTACAAGTATGTTTATATGTACATAAAGTGATAGAAATAAATTTTCAACCTCTTAATTATATTGGTACTGACTTTGTTAGGAAACCACCTACGAGATTTTGATGAATAATTTCCGCTTTACTGTAATCCTAAAAATGAAATCAACAATATATGGATAAAAAAAGTTTCTCATTTGTAAAGTGCATGAGAAACCAGTGCAAATCTTAATTTTCTGATTTTATATTTAGGAAGTGAAATAGTGAATCCAAATCTCATCCACAAAATTCAAATCTTTGAGATTCAGTCTAAAAAAGCTAAAATCTGCTTTAAAATGGTCCTGTTAATCGCTTTTTGATTTACTGTAAGTTTTTAGGTCAATGATCGGCAACCGGTTTATTGATATCTGTTATTTCTTGCAAAAAAACTTATTGAATATCAGTAGTAGTGTGCCACCTACACTTTTGAGTTCATCCGCGTATTATTTACATAACAATCACTTAATAATCTAAAAAACCTTTTCGTACCTCCTGGTGGCACGCGTGCCATAGGTTGCCAACCAGTAATCTAGCCATTCACATTGATGAGATTTTTGTCATTTTCTAAATTTAACATAATATACTTTTTTGTTATGAGCAAAAGCTGGTTAAGTGTATTTCGACCAACTTGATGATGCATGGAAAAAAATTGTAGTATAATAGCTGCTAACTATAAATTGTAGTAAATATTACAAGCATTTGTCGGAAATATTGTAGGAGTATATTATAGGTTTCTTTATCATTGTCGAAATACGTTTAAAAATAATATAGTAAAACACGCTAAGAAATGTGGATAACCGTAACTACGCTTCGGCGTTTTTATTCGGGACCTAATAAGTCGGTAAGGGTGAGCTGCATCTAATGACCTGTTGTTAATTGACCCAATTAAGATGGTTAGTAACTTTGAGTGATTCGATCATCAGGTTGTTCTAATTACTTTGTGGTCGAAGACCTTAGCTTTAGCCATACCAAGATAATAAGAAACTTTCAAATGATCGATAATACAAATCGTAGAAATCAAATTGAATCGGTCGACGGAATAACTAGTTTTTACAATTTTGACTTATTTACACAAAAATCATCATATAATCTATTACATACATAGCTTGTTACAATCGGTCCCGCCACCTATTGGTTTACGAACACTTTTCGAAATTACTACAATTATGGACATGTTTACTATATGATTCTACCTTTACACTAATTCAACGCTAACACAATTGGTCAAACTACTTTGTGTTACAACATTGTAGTATCTCCTAATATATTTTTTGCAAATTACTACAATACCTTATGGTAATTATTACCTATGAGTTTTTATCATTCTTTCTTTGTTTAAATCGTATTTTTGTTTACAAAAACTGGCGTTTATTACAACAAAACTTGTGTACAATGTTTTTGATTACATTTCCAAATAATTTTTTCAATGCAATATATGAGTAATAAGTAGTGAATTGATGTCAAAATATAATTACTATCACCCAAGTCTCAATGGAATTCGAATTTAATGAGGAGATACAAAAATAAGAATTTATAAAGATTGGTCGGGAAGGAACTGTGAATGAATTGTGGATTTTCCGCTTATTCTCGTTCAGCTTAATTAGTGTAATTTACTTAATTAAGAGAAATTACTTTTTATTGAACAACATTGATTAATTTTGGTTTTTCACAACTGACATTGTTTAGATTATTCCATATCGTTTCCATATATGGTATTTCTGCGATATAAAGTTGTGAAACTAAAGTATCGTTTACGAAATTCCCATGCTTTGGCTACATTAATTGGATAATATAAAAATGAAAATAAACATGTAATGATTGAATGCAATAGGTTTTTCCTACAGACCTATGTAAAATCATTAAATATAAATTAAATTGCAAATATTAGTGGTAAAGATAATCTTAAAAGCAAACCAAATAGAAACGTCAACGTTGACAAAAATCAAGCTGAAAAGGCAACAACAATAATAATTATCAAGCGAGTTAATTACGTTCAAACAAAAAGAATCAATATACTGAAGTCGTACAAAGAAATACACAAAGCTGAACTTTGTAAACCTATTGTTTGTATTATTTGTTGACCAATCTTATTTATATATTCTACACAAACAGAAGTGCTCGCCACCTCGCGGCTCGATTTTCTCTGGCACGCTCATTCGTGTCAATTTACTTAAAATGTAATCATATTGTAAATTTGCCATGTAAACTGTTAATAAAGTTATATTAAATATTTCAAACTAGATGTTTTCTTTTTTCGTTATAAAAATATTTATGTTATTTGACGTAAATATTTAACATTTTTTTCTTATTCATTCAAAAAAATCAGTTTTATGAATGAACGGGTATTTACTCTCACAGCACTACTAGTTAAATTTGTAAATATATGCGCCAGACAGTTTTCCTTCAATGTTTAGACAGTTAATATTTCTTATGCCTTTCTGTAAATTTAAACTAAATTTTTATATTTACTTTATCATTTTATACTTTGTTGATTTAATAAAAGCTTAATATATATTTTTTAATTTATATTTATTTTTCAAATAAAAAACGATGTTTTAATTTGAATANTTTAACGAAATATTTTTTATTAAAAAATCCATATTAAACATTTTGACAAAAACATGATTTTCTCTAGTTCTAAAAATAAATCCGTACATTTTTTGCATATTTATTACGTTTCCTTAAAATTCTCAAATCGACTTTCCATGTTCATGACCCCGCCCGGTAAACTTTCATGCCGCCTTACTTCCACCTATTAAAACACGGACGTGATGTGTACTTACATTTACTATTGTGCAACAGCTATTATTTGTGCTAGAAAAGTAATAAATCAAGAAACAATTTTCGCAAAAATAAAAATTTGTGACACAGAGGCGACATGAAGAGGACACTGCGCCTTGCAATGATAATAGCAAAGGAAAATAGGTCCCCATTGTTGATTTAAGAGATCAGGACTAGTGTGAAGGGTTCTTATTGCTTTAAATCTCGATGAGACCAACAGTTGATGACGAAACGGTTCGAGCCCCAGTTGGTAAGCGAATGATCTATCAAAAGGAAAGTTTAATTGAAAGTGTGGACTGGAAAATCGTTTTAAATTCGAATGAATGTTGAAAGATTGGTAATTAATAGTTGACAAGTAAGTTTTATGGTAGATTTAAAAAATGTCGGTTTATAGTTTTATTTGAAGTACTTACTATCTTTTTAGTGTTTACGGCGGTTTGGTGTTGCCTGAGAAATGATATAGTATAGTATTATTTTTCTAAACTTCCGAGAAGTCAAATGTTTAGTGGATTGGAAGGCTCCCGTTAAAAAGTTCGTATTAAACGTTTTGTTAATAACTCAAGCCAGCATCTTCACAGATTAACTCATCATATGATATAAAGTAAGCAATTATGTAAGTGAATTGATGTTTTCTTTTTACAAATAATTCAATAAAACTTAATAATTATCTTTGGTGAACAGATACTGCAACAATGTGAGGCTCCCATTTAGAAGACCAATTATCAATGTATTTTAGACGCTGATAGTATTGGAAAGCATTTAACTTTATACTATTTGGTCACTGAATAATTTAATTTTAGTAGGCGTAATATCGGTCGTGAAACCTAAAAAGAGGCAAGAAACAAAAAGAAAAAAAAAACAACTACAACGGGCAAACACGCATGTGAAGCAAACATGCATAGCTTTATGGTCCCATGATTTTATCAGACCGGTCCCTGATTGGTTGTTTACTCAAAGGGGAAGGGCGGTCGGACGCCAGCGGTCCGCTTCGCTCCTCTCCGTGCAAGTTTTCCGTTTGAGGTCATACGATATAAATGGTAAATGCCGCCGCTGCCGGTTGTTCTCTTGTACTGTGTTGCCAAATCGAATAATATACAGGATGATTTGAAATTTTCACTACATATTTCTCTGTTCACTGAGCAATTTAGTCTAGTTTTTTCACATTTTAAACGAAAAAATTAAAAATCTTATGGTGTTAAAGAACATTTGAGTAAAATGAAACGCTAATTTTATTAAACTTGTTAGTTCAATTTAACTACTGAAGAAATGTGACAACGTCGATTGATTTAATACACTGTCGCATTCAATTACTCAACAAGAGGGAGAAGATCCCATATCTGATATTCCTCTACCTATGTACAAAGAGGCCCAGATTATTTTGTAATTTAATTCTGGTTTATGTAGTAAGTAGGTATACTTATATAAAACTTTATTAATGGCTTTCGCTTGTTGCACAGAATGTATGATTTTTAAGGTGCGTGATCAAACAAATAAGAAAAAATTAATAAACCGATAATCGAATTTCTTGAATTTGAAACATTTAATCTACCAATAAACTAGGAAATGCTAACGAAAACCGAGTTGCAATATTAAGCAAACATAGTACAAGTATGTTTATATGTACATAAAGTGATAGAAATAAATTTTCAACCTCTTAATTATATTGGTACTGACTTTGTTAGGAAACCACCTACGAGATTTTGATGAATAATTTCCGCTTTACTGTAATCCTAAAAATGAAATCAACAATATATGGATAAAAAAAGTTTCTCATTTGTAAAGTGCATGAGAAACCAGTGCAAATCTTAATTTTCTGATTTTATATTTAGGAAGTGAAATAGTGAATCCAAATCTCATCCACAAAATTCAAATCTTTGAGATTCAGTCTAAAAAAGCTAAAATCTGCTTTAAAATGGTCCTGTTAATCGCTTTTTGATTTACTGTAAGTTTTTAGGTCAATGATCGGCAACCGGTTTATTGATATCTGTTATTTCTTGCAAAAAAACTTATTGAATATCAGTAGTAGTGTGCCACCTACACTTTTGAGTTCATCCGCGTATTATTTACATAACAATCACTTAATAATCTAAAAAACCTTTTCGTACCTCCTGGTGGCACGCGTGCCATAGGTTGCCAACCAGTAATCTAGCCATTCACATTGATGAGATTTTTGTCATTTTCTAAATTTAACATAATATACTTTTTTGTTATGAGCAAAAGCTGGTTAAGTGTATTTCGACCAACTTGATGATGCATGGAAAAAAATTGTAGTATAATAGCTGCTAACTATAAATTGTAGTAAATATTACAAGCATTTGTCGGAAATATTGTAGGAGTATATTATAGGTTTCTTTATCATTGTCGAAATACGTTTAAAAATAATATAGTAAAACACGCTAAGAAATGTGGATAACCGTAACTACGCTTCGG
This sequence comes from Hypothenemus hampei, assembly GCA_013372445.1. Classification (NCBI taxonomy): domain Eukaryota; kingdom Metazoa; phylum Arthropoda; class Insecta; order Coleoptera; family Curculionidae; genus Hypothenemus; species Hypothenemus hampei. Next base: position 198,897 of record JABRWK010000019.1, on the reverse strand, counting down.
CGTTTTTATTCGGGACCTAATAAGTCGGTAAGGGTGAGCTGCATCTAATGACCTGTTGTTAATTGACCCAATTAAGATGGTTAGTAACTTTGAGTGATTCGATCATCAGGTTGTTCTAATTACTTTGTGGTCGAAGACCTTAGCTTTAGCCATACCAAGATAATAAGAAACTTTCAAATGATCGATAATACAAATCGTAGAAATCAAATTGAATCGGTCGACGGAATAACTAGTTTTTACAATTTTGACTTATTTACACAAAAATCATCATATAATCTATTACATACATAGCTTGTTACAATCGGTCCCGCCACCTATTGGTTTACGAACACTTTTCGAAATTACTACAATTATGGACATGTTTACTATATGATTCTACCTTTACACTAATTCAACGCTAACACAATTGGTCAAACTACTTTGTGTTACAACATTGTAGTATCTCCTAATATATTTTTTGCAAATTACTACAATACCTTATGGTAATTATTACCTATGAGTTTTTATCATTCTTTCTTTGTTTAAATCGTATTTTTGTTTACAAAAACTGGCGTTTATTACAACAAAACTTGTGTACAATGTTTTTGATTACATTTCCAAATAATTTTTTCAATGCAATATATGAGTAATAAGTAGTGAATTGATGTCAAAATATAATTACTATCACCCAAGTCTCAATGGAATTCGAATTTAATGAGGAGATACAAAAATAAGAATTTATAAAGATTGGTCGGGAAGGAACTGTGAATGAATTGTGGATTTTCCGCTTATTCTCGTTCAGCTTAATTAGTGTAATTTACTTAATTAAGAGAAATTACTTTTTATTGAACAACATTGATTAATTTTGGTTTTTCACAACTGACATTGTTTAGATTATTCCATATCGTTTCCATATATGGTATTTCTGCGATATAAAGTTGTGAAACTAAAGTATCGTTTACGAAATTCCCATGCTTTGGCTACATTAATTGGATAATATAAAAATGAAAATAAACATGTAATGATTGAATGCAATAGGTTTTTCCTACAGACCTATGTAAAATCATTAAATATAAATTAAATTGCAAATATTAGTGGTAAAGATAATCTTAAAAGCAAACCAAATAGAAACGTCAACGTTGACAAAAATCAAGCTGAAAAGGCAACAACAATAATAATTATCAAGCGAGTTAATTACGTTCAAACAAAAAGAATCAATATACTGAAGTCGTACAAAGAAATACACAAAGCTGAACTTTGTAAACCTATTGTTTGTATTATTTGTTGACCAATCTTATTTATATATTCTACACAAACAGAAGTGCTCGCCACCTCGCGGCTCGATTTTCTCTGGCACGCTCATTCGTGTCAATTTACTTAAAATGTAATCATATTGTAAATTTGCCATGTAAACTGTTAATAAAGTTATATTAAATATTTCAAACTAGATGTTTTCTTTTTTCGTTATAAAAATATTTATGTTATTTGACGTAAATATTTAACATTTTTTTCTTATTCATTCAAAAAAATCAGTTTTATGAATGAACGGGTATTTACTCTCACAGCACTACTAGTTAAATTTGTAAATATATGCGCCAGACAGTTTTCCTTCAATGTTTAGACAGTTAATATTTCTTATGCCTTTCTGTAAATTTAAACTAAATTTTTATATTTACTTTATCATTTTATACTTTGTTGATTTAATAAAAGCTTAATATATATTTTTTTTAATTTATATTTATTTTTTCAAATAAAAAAAACGATGTTTTTAATTTGAATACAATTTGCAAAAAATTAACCTGTAAAGAAACCTTGGAATTTCGTCAAAGGAACTTTTATAAAACACATGTACCTATGTGTAAACATAATTTTGAATAGGACTCGATTTAAATATTTTATTGTTAAAAATTTCTAAGTTTAATTAGTACTTACGTTAGTTTCAGAAATAAAATTAAAGTTTAGTTTTGAATTAATAATTAATCCAATGGAAGTAAAATGTATTGTTCCTAAATATTCCCTACCATTGTTCCAAGTTTTATAAAAGACCAAAGATACTATTGTACCGATTAAATTTATCTTAAGATGTTTGCCATGACGATGACAGAAACGTTATCACGTTTTAAATTGTTTGCTCTAAGCTTCATTAACTGCAGACGTTTATGGCGTATTCATAAATTTATCTTATTAAACAATGGCGAAGGGTAAATAGCTTTAAAGAAGGAAAATACCGAACACAAAGAGTTTTCTGTGGAACGATAAAATTGTAAAACAAATACTTGGTTATTTCTACCTAGAATATTTCGTGATGTATAAATATACGTATATGTATACTCGTATCCAGAAAAGAAATAAAAAAATTTAATTCATTAACAGATAATTATCATTTCTACAAAATAACATAAAATATTCAATTTATTTCAATCGCCAATTTTAAGACTATTGCACAGGTAATTATTAAGCAGTTTTGGAAGAAACACTTGAAAACATTCAAAATTTCAACGAATTTAGAAAATTGATTTTACAACCTGTAACTTTCGGCGCATCATAGATAAATTGTTGTAAAAACTCAATTGCGTTGTAAATATATTTTAAAAACAATTCTTTTTAGTTAACATATCTAATTTAGCTCATTAGAAATACTTCTCAATTGGATTTTTTTTTATTTAGTTTTATACGGCATGATTCGGAGAGAAACCAGTTTAGTAATACTGAATTTATTAGAGTATAAAAATCCATTTGATCCTAACAAATAATATACCTCATTAAAGATGTAATACTAACTAGTTTTTTGTCATTATTCTGAAAATATCCATACGATATCAAGGGTTTTCTGCCAGAAGGGAATACCATTTTTTTAATATGGAAAAACTACCATGCATTAAATTCAGCTCATGCCATTTTTGTGGATACACCCTTCGCGCACGAAACAATGAATATATTAACACATTTATACTTTTTAATACGACATGTACTAATTTGTAACGGTTTTTTATATTGGTTACATGCAAATGGTAATAAGCAAATTTGATCTTGGTCATGTGTATTTTGTAAATCTAGAAAATCTTAAATAACAAAATTTCCTTTAAAATTTTTCACATTTTTTTACTTAATCAAATGCAGAAAAAAAACAAGTTTTTTAAAACAACAGTGACATCAAAACTATATAGGTATGCGTAAGGCGAAAGTAATACTATGTGTTCAAAACCACAACCATCACTGTCTTTCTCATAATTGCATTGAAAGTATGTTAAAAATTATGAAAAGTCAGCCATTTTTACATAAAAATGACATTTTCCTCACATTTAAATTAGTTTTCTACAAATAGTTATCAAGAATTGAAGTTGTCGTTAAATACATATATATGTCGCATATTTTTTCGAATAATTCTTCTATCTTTAAATAATGTCAATTGTTTAGCCACCTAAAAATTCTGATTTGAATGCATTTTTTTCTGAATTAGATCATGTAATAAAAATTCTCTTTTTTGAGAAAATTGTGAAGTTGCTCAAGAAGTTGTGGAAAAAATTTAAGCAGCAGTAAACGAAATCAGGAATAATCTACAAATTCGATTTTATACTCACAAATCTATCATTAGCAAAGAAAGAATTGATAAAGGAGAAATAAAATTCCAAAAGAAATTTTATTCAAATTCATACCATGTGAAATAAATGGTATTTTCGGATTACTTACCACAAAATTAAGCGGAAAGCTTCAATTTTAAACGAGGGAATATACCATAAAAATTACGAAAGCAAACTGAGTTTTTGATGGAATCAAAAAAAATATTTAAATGGCTTATTACGGAAAAAATAGATATATCTTTTTATGATAATATCTCTTTTAAATATTTGGTCCTCAAATATTCTAAAATTAAAATAGCACATATTAAGCAACTACTTTAAGATATGTATGAGTTTCATTAAAATCCCTACAATATTGAGACAAGAGTACCATTCCTACATAAATAAAGTGTATAATATTGTCGAGAGGGTAAGATAAGGTATAATTAACTCCATCTATGAGCAAAATGAAAAATATAAATTAACCAATTTTTATTGATCATACTACATGTATAAAATAATATTAGATACATGAATACATTTTTCCGGATGTAGGAATTAAAATGTACAGATTTGTTTATTAAACCATTTCTGGGTGGAAAATCTAAATTTTACTCTTTTTCTTTTCAATTTTCTTCTGATTTTGGATTTTCAGATCTCATTATTTCCTTTTTATGTCTTTTGTATCGATTTCGTATGTGTTTGTTTTACTCAATGGCTTTTGTGTTCTACCTGATAAATATTCCATTCAAATATCTATTATTTCTAAGAATATCTTCTCTTCAGTTGATCTGATAAGTGAATTAATTCTGACACTGTCTTTTCTGAATATAGGTAATATGTTTTTTCTAATCTTCTTGCTGCACAGATTCCCATACAATTTTTCATCGCATTTATAATAGTGAATATCACCGTTTTTAACATCTCTATTCCTCGTATAAATCGATTTCTCGTTTAATATCTAAAGGATATTATTGTCTTACAATTAATATTAATAAAGCGCTGTAATAAAATCAAATGTCTGTTGAAAGGTGTTGTTGCACTTGAATTTTCTGTGTTTCGTTTCACATCGATGACAATATTGCATAGAATAGATTCACACCATTATAGGAAACAAATTAATCAAAAAGGGTGAAACTTCAGTATACTATCGCTTCCGGCCAAACATTCGTCCTGCCACGTGACCGTGTCTATTAATGCAGGGTCACGTGTCAAGAGGGTCATTATTCAAAATTTAGTCTAACGTGACCTATGATTTTTGTTTCAGTTTAATGTGCATGTAATAAAGCCCTCCCTTAATTCAATTTTTGCCGTGAACGCTTGGAAGACACCTCCTATAAAAACATATTACCTAAATGAAGTTAAAAAGACGGTCTTCAGAATCTCTGGTTACTAAAAAGGACTTTCAAAACAGGAAACGACAAGCCTATACATGGTAGTCGGTAAATAAAATACTCACACAATACCGTTTGTAGGCCATAGAATTTCCGGCGGAACATCATTCCTGTTTCTTGCTTATATTCTCTTAAAGACGACCATGGAAATTCTAAAGTCAACAATAAATTGATTCTCTAAATAAAAATGATTGTGAACTCTAAGAATAGAACACGAGGGACAAATATGTCAAATTCTTAAATATTGCCTACGATTCTTTTTGTTGACTTAATGTGCTTCACAATGAAGGTACACGGGGCGGAAATGTATACAAATAACGTGATAAATTATAGGAAAATTCGTTTTTAATATCAAGATATTTATTATTTAAAGGAATTTGTATTCAAATACAAAGTACTAAAGTTTTACATTTGCTTTTTGTCTTTCAGTTATTAATTTATGAACTTTCTTTAGAACTAGTTGTGGTCTCTATGTTGTTCTTTCAATTATATGGATAGTTTTGAAAATGTTATGCCTATTTTACGAACGAATTGTAGGAGTTGCTGTTCAATTATACGGTTAGATTTTTTTAAAATAAAATTAATGTTTTGCCATATTATTAGAATTTATTTAATAGATATTTTTTGTTAATTATTTTTAATTTAATTTACTTTTTTACGTTTATTATTATAAACTATTTTATTTAATTTGACATTTAAGCTGGTGCCAGTTGAATAAAACTTGTTTCATTCCTTTCCATTTCATTCCATTCAGTGCCTGAATTCGTTTTTAATTTATCATAAAGATGATAAGCTACAATTCAAGAGTGTCTTCAAACGACCTTATTTCAAGTTTATTCTTTTTTTTCAGAATATCGAAAAACTTCAAACAAAGAAATATGAATTTCTAATATTTTTTAAATCTTATGTAACGTTTATATGTATTACGTAAAAAAGAAATAATACAGTTTTTATTTTGCTAGAATCCCACCTACATAAATATTTATTTATTTTTCTATTTTGGAAATAAACAGTTTTGTTGAAAAATATTGAAATGAAGCTGTTTTGTTCAGGACAAAAAAATACATGAAAAAGAGGACAAATATGTATATCTAAAAACTAAATGTGAATCTCTCCAATATCATTTTTCACACAAATGTTTATCGCTATTTTCTGCATTCGTTAATATGGTAAGCCCAATTTTATGATATCCTTATACAAAATTAGCTCAGAAAAATTGCTCCAGCTTTCTCCAAATTGTTTAGTGAGCAAATTATTAACATCTTTGTTTTTAATTGCTGATAAGCCTTTATGGACATTTTCAGCTACACATATTTCGGTTGGTATCCGCTTTCCACGTTTTAATCAAGTTTGGTTGACTTCATTACTTTCAAATATGTAGTTCTGGTAAACTTCAGTTCCATATTCCACTATCCTTGCTCGTTAGACTTTTTATTTCCAACCAATATTGTTCCAATAATTTCAAATTTCCATGTTTTTTCAAAATCTCATCGTAACCATCTCTTGTAGTGATAATAGTTTTTTTCTGATATTCTTTCTCTATTATAAAATACAGGGTCTTCGGTGCATCGTTTGTTGTGGCCGAAAGGAGGGGTCATTTGTTATCTCTTCAGCCCCAGTAACTCATTCTTGGCCTCACGGGTTTTGTATTTCAATTTTTTACTGTATATTTTGAAAAATTTCAAAATTGAGCATTTAAATTTAAATAAAAAAAAAGTTACTATAGCCTCCAAATTTGTAATTGTAATTTTGAATTTGACTTTCAACTGTTGTATAATTCAATCAAAATCAAAATTACTTGCAAGTAATATTTAGTGTTCTTTTTATTAACTTGGATGAGGTAAAAGTAATCTTGGAAGTTCTTTAGTCGAACCCATTTCTAACTGTATGTAATATGGCATAAAAGCCTTTTAATAACTTCACTAATTTGTTAAATTTTGAAATCGAGATACATCAGGCAGATATTCGATACTCCTACTACGGTAAGAATATTAGTTTGAGAATTAGAATTCTTTTTTAATCATTTTTTTAATAATCACAAATTTTGCTCAAATTGCTGACTTCTGTTGCGCACGCACGCACGACATCTTTGCTTTATTTCTACCGTAGTGTTCTTTAATAGTAAAGAAAGCCGCCTAAATGCGTCCCTATTTTCAACTTCCATGGCGTATACAAGTTGTTTGGCCCGTCCCCAGACATAAACATTTAACAGAGTTAGGTCTGGGGAACGTGGAAGCCATGATGATAGAAGGCGACAAATGTTCTTTGACAAAAATTATTCAATTTTTTTCAAAATTGCGCTGGACTATTTCCTATGAGATTATCTGAAGTCAGTAATGTACACTAGTCCAGTGGAAAATGTAGAAGATTTAAGAAATCACATATTTGGTGGTTGTTAATAAGAAATGAGTCTGGTGTTTTTGAAAGAGTTAGACAATTAATGCAAACGTAATTAAATACATGTATCCTAGCTGATGATGTCACTTTCAGCAGTTATTGTAAATTATAGATGTATAACATAAATAAAAATGTATAACACCGAGACATATTTTATTTTTTTGAAAAAGTTCATCGCACGAAGAGGCTTTCGAAAAATCATCATACGATTAAATATTCTCAAAATAACCTAAGGTATAAGGTGTAATCCCTTAATTCTTACCCAATATTTAAGAAACACCCTATAAAGATACGTAAAATGTATGTAAAAAAAATTACTAGAAATATGTAATTCGCATAATTTTTGAGACCTATTTTTATCCTCGATTTTTTATATTTAAGTTATTTAGATTCAAAATATAATAGAAACGTACTGAAACCGATTGGTTAGAGTCGACTGACGTTAAAAAGAAGAAAGATTTCCAAAATGTAAAATATGTAAGTCCCTTTGAAGAGACACTTCTCAATTGTCAACATCACTTTCAATTTGGACGAAATGTTGTGAATTGGATCTTTTAGCACTTTTCGTTATCATAATTTTCTAATGTAGCAAATTAGATTTTAGCGGTGACATTTAGAGAAATTGTTTGGAGAAAATACTCATTTATAATGAGATTCCAAAAATATGACAGAAGCAGACTGTGAAAATATAATGCCAGATGAACTTTGTTCGATTGTAAAACCCTACATTTATGATTGCACTTCGTACTTCGTCCATATTGTCGTAAGAACTTATAAATAAAACAGGTTCAAATAGACGTGTTGAAGTACTGGATCGACGAACATCAAGATCATTGATCAAGGCTATTAAAGATCGATTTTCTAGAATAAAAATAAATAGAAATTTTCTAAGATATATTTTTAGATATGATCTTCAGAACTAGTGTTATCTTTAACAATTGAGTATTGTCTGCGATGATAGGGAGATACCTAATTAGAATGTGGAGTGTTAGTCAATGATGTTCAACAATGAATCCAGATTCTGTTTACATTAGCATAATTCCTTGCATCGTTAAGAAAAATGAAAAACGAAACAAAGTTTCTTATTGAACGGAATATCTGTGGGTGTAATGGTTAAGGATAATATTACATACGATAGCAGGTCACATTTAGTGGTCATTTGGACTAGTTTAACTGCCCACCGCTGTATCGAAGACATATTACACCTCCATCTACTTCCTTTTTTTGGAAACGCAAGAAAATTCATCTGTTACTTAAGACTTTGTTGAAGCATCCGTCGAAAACCTCCTAATGGTTTCTTCTCTCATGCCTGTAGAACATCTCTAGGACATGATCGAATAAAAAATCATCCACGCTCATCAGAACCATGAACCCTTATGCGTTGCTGTGGGGTATATTCGGCCCCAATCTTTTTATAACTGAATTTTTCGGAGCTTACGTAGTATTAAGAAATAAGTTAATAAGAAGATGCAGAAACAAGTATTGAAAAAAAAAGTCAATGGCTCAATGTTTAATTATTAAAATAAATATCTTTTTTCAATAAACAAAAATGTTTCCATGCTACATGATGACCATGATATAATTTTTTCAATTTAAAATACTGACAATGAGTACTTTATCCACCACATTTTTTTTAGTTAGGGTCACAAACGTCCTACAGTAACCAGGGTTAAACAATTTATTACACGAAGTTCAGGTGGACTGGAACACTATACCCCAAAAATCTTTAATCAGCTTATTCATTCAATGCATTCAGGATTTCTTGAAAAAAAGTTTTTTTTACGTTAAAGTTATTGTTTAGTAAACATAAAAAAAAAGTTCAGTAATTTTTTAATATCAAGTGAAGACATTATAATATACATACGTATATGGCTGGATATTTTGGGTTGAAATGGTAACCAATGTCGTTTATCTGAAAATACAAATTTTTTAATAGGTGTTGCATTTTTTGTCGCCTACAAATTAGTTTGTTAAGGGGTTGGACTTAAAAAGATTTTATAAAAAATTGTTTACTTGAATTTTTACTTACTTTGCCTCTATTTCAAAAATAAATCATTGCAAAGTGAAAATGGTTTACCTTGAAAAATTAAAAACATTTTTAGAACCAAAAACTCATTATGCTGAAGTTTCTAAAACAAAAAAGATCATAAATTAACACATATACCTACCGAGAGAAAAAGTCGTGCCGTCGAGGTAGCGCCTATTAAAATACTTAGGGCCATTATGGAAACAAAAGGTTTAAAATAATGCAAACAAAGAAAACACTCCACTTTTTAACAGGTTATATTACTATTCCATAAATATGTTAAGGTAATAAAATTAATTTTTTACCAGGTCCATTTTGGTTGTTTAAAAAGACCTTTCTTTGATTTTCGATGGGTTTCAATTTCGACTCCCGCCCCTGTTAATGGGTTTCTTGACATGACAGACTGTGCGACTTCCTCGAATTTCTTAGTGTTCGATTTACGAAAATCTTTGGGATTTTGTACATTTTCCAAATTCGGTTCCGTTGTTTTTGGAGTTTCATCCCTATTGCTGGGTCCGCCACTACCAAGTTCTAGATCTTCCATTTCTTCTTTAATCCCCTTTAAGTCATATTTTTCATCGATTTCGTTTGAATGATTTGTAGATATTTGTTGTTGCGGAATCGAGCCATAGTCAAAACTGGAGGATTCGGCGTGAAGATTTCGTCTTCGATTTTGGTTTGTTAAATGGCATCGACCATTTACTGAAAACATTTGAGTGCCACTGGTGTCTCCATCTTTTAGTTCTTTTAAACAGAAAATATCACTGGCGTTACGCATTACTATTAAGCCTTTTGATAGTTTTTGAACGTCGAGCAGAAGTATGTGACTGATATATGACGTTTACCAGTCGAAACAGGTGTTTTGTTTAAGGACGAATTCAAAAAGGTGTAGAATTCTGTTTTCTAATTTTTATTCAATTTATGAATGGATTGTAAAAACGCAATCGACTCGTAAAAGGATTATTTGCATTAAACAAACGTCGAAAAACTTTATAAAACCATTTTTCATCGTTTTCTCATGCCAAACATTGACTTTTGCTCCCTTCCCGGTGTGTATAATGTCGACATTTACCGAAATAATTTATTTAGCAAGAGAATGTATAACTGTCGGTAAATATTTCCACACCAAACTCCGGCATACTTTCGTTTCTGTATACTCTACAAATACCGGCGAGCTCAAAATATTCTATTCCTCACGTAGTGTAGAGGCTCGTGTACACAGTACATTTAATCTAAAGCCAGCGGAACACTTTATTATTATTTGACACTCTTATATGCCGCTGGAACTCGAACCCAAGATAAACATACCATCTAATTATAATCGCGAGTTTAGTTAAAATGTAAAATGTACCGTTAATTAAAATTTATACATATACTTTCTGTATGAAGATTTTCGAAAAAATCCTTCCGTTATTTTGAGCGAATTTTAGTATTACTTTAACATTTGGCCTGATATTTTAGATAGTTTCACAATAGTGGTGTTACATATTCAGTTTAATATAAATAGTCACTTAACTTTTAATGAAAATGTAATAACAAGAAGAGCTTTCACGGTCAGTGAAATTCACAAAAGATTATAAGTTAATCGATTTTAAATATTGTGATTCAAAAGTATTTAAAATAATAAATAAAACAAATGAAAGAAAAATAAAAAAATGTGTGCGGAGAGAAATCTGACACCAACAGTCACATAGATATAGGAGAAATCCTGCAAAATAACCGAAATGTATGCCTTCCTTAAAGGATTATTTCTAATATTTCATCAAGACCTGCATTAGTCGACTACAGGGATCATGTAGAGAAGGAACGTAATGTCTTTGAGATAGTTATGCCTAAGAACTTTAGAGCTGAGATAGCTTAACATTTATTAAAATGTTATGTAGTTCTAATTTTACGAAAAAATCTACATTCTCTAAAAATAATAACATACTTAAACAGATACTCGTACAAAAAAATACAGCACTCATTTGGTTTTTCCTATATTTACTTCGGCTCTCATATGTATTATCTTCTATAACTATATATTTTAGCACAAACTAATACTACTTAATATTATATTTTCAATAAAAATAAAAAAATTAAAAAAAAAGAGAATATAAAATTATAAAACAAGTGAAAGTTTATATTCGATAAGTGTTTTATTATTTCGAAACAGTAATTTCATAATAATGAAAATAAGTAGTGATTCAAAAAGGATTAAGAAATGCTACATTAAAGTACCATTACAAGCAATTAACAAGTCAATACTTGTAAGCAGTGTCTTAAATTTAAAAGTTTGTGTGATAAAAATATACCCACAGACCTACTACTTAATAGTAATTAAAAATAGTTTTGTTTTTAATAAATCATTATCACAAAATAATGAAAAAATAATAAAATACAATAATACCATATTAACAAAGGCTTAAACTGCATAAAATATGTTATCATCCAACTAATCAAATAGCATGCGTGTGGTGTTAGTTTTTTTTTATAGCGTTATGTATGGAATGAATTAATTTTTGTAGTAGCTCGAATTTAATCCGATTTGACAACACAAGTTTTATAAAAAGGAAACAATGACGGCAGATATTTACGCAGTCAACAAGTTGTGTGCTCGGGCAAATAACTAAATATTGGTCCGTCACGCTCGCTGCGTTTGATCTGTTCAAATTTGAATTTAAGATTAAATTTGTTAGACCTACGACCCACCTGTCAACATACCGTCCTCTGATCAAATATTGTTATATTTTTGCCCGTTTCTTATAGGTCCTTACTATCCAATTAAAACCGAATTAGTTTGGATTAATATCATTTGATCACAAACATTATCTTCGACTTGATAAACAAATCACTGCTAATGTCAATTTAACAGAATCAGTATTAAGCGTTCATTGTCAGTGATGAAAATTCTATTTTGGTGCCGAAGTGTCATTGATTCTTGCATTCGTAGATGCTATGAGATTCGACAACGTATAATTCTCTAATGACTTTTAAAGTTTTACATCAATAGCTAAATCTGGATATAAAAAAGATGTTGGTTGAAAAAAACTATTGCAGCATAAACGATCGAACTCAAAATACCTATTATAGACTTTCTTTTCGGCTGAAAATATTGTAAATCTTCATCAGTCTTTTGCAAAAATATACTATATGTATATATACTAAATATATATACAAGGTGTCTACTATAAAAACCGCAAAATTTTAAAAAATTAAAAAAAAAAGAATAACTGTCAACTTTTCATAAAAGTGTTATATGATTTTTTTTTGTTGCAAATTACTTGTATTGTTACCTCCTAAAGTTTGATGGTTTTTATAATAGACATTCTGTATATACATACAAAGTCAAACTATACGGGATGTCGGGAAATAACATCTGCATATTCCGAGAGGTAATTCTACGAGATATCAAAATAAGAAAAAAGGTCTTATAAATATAATTCCAAAAATTCATTCTAGAAGAGCTGCAGTATTTAAAAGTGAAACCGTGAAAATTAATTTGTATCAAACAACTTCGTAATCAGTCAAGACTAAAAACTGAAAATTTGCAATTTAAACATTCTTGTTACCTTTTTCGTTACGAATATTTAAACATAGTAATTTCTCGTTTCGCATGTCCCTTAACTATGATTTTTTTCATACTTCATTCAGTATCACAAGAATATTTGAAATGTAAAATTTCAATTTTTAGTCTTGATTGACTGCGGAGTTGTTTTAAAACACCAATTCTCACGCTTCCCATTTGAATAGATGCAGGGTTTTTACAATTAATTTTTAGAACTATATTTATAAGAACTTATTTGTTATTTTGATATTTAGAATCACCTTCCGAAATATGCAGATGTAATTCTGGACCCTCCTCCCTGTAAAATTATGACATGTTTCAAAGTGTGTTCATTTAATATTGCTTACGTTAGCCTATTTTAATTCCTTATATTATACAGACGTTTTTTGATTGAAAATAAATAAATTAAAAAAAGCTAAAAGCTTTAAGTCCGTTATGACAATTAATTTTCATAGTGATTGATAACTACTAATTGTGGATGTCGTACTGCAATGTCCAAGTATAAATCAATCCAGAAAAGGCATACACCTTAAGAGCGATCTCCAGGAATTACGAAGATATTATTCATTGGAATTCTTTAAACCTATCTATTATAGAAGAAACTTATTTTATTGGAAAGTTATTTATAGGTCTATTCCTACATAGGAGAATAATAGAATACATACCCATGCATAAATACATACATATATTTCTCTACTAAACCAATAGCACTAATATTATTTATAGGATAGTGTACTAGGTGGCACGAAAAATGGCTTATTTTTTAAATGAATTGTAACGGAAATTGCTTTTACATCCATCTTATTTACCAGATATGGTTCTCATCTATTCCGAAATTTTAAACGTCTGCCTCGATTTTAGAGCCTAAATATGTTCAGATGTAGTGAAACATTCATAAGAAAAGAAGTTTACGAAAAAACACAATATATAACACGCTGGGATAAATGGGTTAAATTAGACGTTCACCACAAAGAAAAGGACGTCGGTGTTTTAATCAAAATTGATCAAATATTATAAAAAACTGCAAAAATAAAAGGACAAATTCCTAAAACTTCGGAAACATCCCTCGTAAATTATGTGAGATTAAAATACTCTTAGAAATTTGAAGTGGAAACAATTGTTTGGTACCCAGCAATAACGTTCTTGACTACCCAATATTCAAGGTCGGAAAAATATTAACATATACTCGCGAGCACCAAATTTCGCTGAATGCCATTGGCTGTCGTTCTTCCACTCGTCGCAACTGAAATACTTACATCAAAAGGGGACTTCATTTTAAGTTGATTGAAGAAGAAATATATATGTACTTAGATACAAATAAGTTGTCTGCTGCGCTTCAAAAAGTGTTTTTTCTTATAATAAAAACGGTAACGAAATAAAAATTCATTAACACTCAACACTACTTTGATTAGTTAAACTCATTTTTTTTAGATAGTGATCCATAAATATTTAACAAAATTTATGTAAGTATATGTATACATATATCGAATCCATAAGGTGTAATTGCTCATTTCATGAAAAGGATATCTACTTCTATGTGACTCTTTGTGGTAATTGTACCTTAATTTACCTTACCGCACATAGAAGTGGATATCCTTTTCATAAAATGGACAATTACACCTTATGGGTCCAACATATACATATATTACAGTGGAATTTGTATACTTAATTGATCCGTATACCTATTAATTATACAGGGTGCCCCGAAAGGTCAGGTCGAAAATGAAATGGTTTATAGAGGAGCTTAAAAAAGTCGATTTAACTAAACTTGTCTTAGTTCAAAAGCCCTTTCATTTACGACATGACCTTTCGGGACAACCTGTATACTGTGGTGGCCCACTGAAAAGTTACCATTCAGTATGTCTCGGCTTAACTGAAACAAATGAAAAAACATTCGGACACATAGATTTTATTTTGGAGAAGGGCATATTTTTTTTGGGATCTCCAAACCCGTAGCTCCAACATTTAATCAAATGTAACTTTTAGCTCTAAAATTTCAAATGGAATGACAGGTTCGAATAACTACCAAAACTAGGTACTTACCAGAAGTTTTAGTTGGTTAAATAATAAAATATTCTAAACCATTGCAGAAGGAATAGAAATTATACCCTCGTATAATTTCTATTAATCTCTTTCTAACTTAATCTGATGCCGAAATTTAGTGAAACGTAGCCAGTTCAAGGTATAAAAGGAATATGGAGAATCCTATTACAAATGAATCATCAAAAGTGGCGGCTTTGAGTCATATTTCAATAAATTCTAGTTTTAGCGGAAAAAAATTATGTATTAAGTGTTTCACGTACCGCTATTCAAAAAGGACTTAAAAACATAAATTTCAACCCAAAAACTCCACTTGTTCAAAAATTGAATGAAGGCGATAGTGATGGTCGCCTAAAGTTTTGTGATATTACAAATAGGCGAATCAATATTGACCAATACTACCTTTTTATTATCTGGTTTCCCAACGAATGTGCTTTTCTTCTTTATGACAAATCTCAAATTTGGATTTATTGGAAACCACTGCTAATCCAGCTTTGATAGACTTAACCGAAGATGATGAGCATTACCATGAAAACAATCTAATCTTCTAACTAATGCTTCACCTATAAAGCAATTCCTAAATGACATTTTCCCTAAACGACGGAGCAATTGGAAGAAGAGGGCACATAGAGTGACGTGCGCATTCATTGGATTTCTCATCGCTGCATTTTTCCAGTGCGAACATTTAAAGACACAAATTTATACAATACAGCTCGATAACGAATTATTAACGAATGCAATCAAATTGTATCTGTAATGTTACTAAATTGATGGAAGTCTTGGTTGAAGAATTAATAAACTGTAACTTTTGGTAGGGAATTTTGATATTTCAAATTTTCTGGCGGTATTCCTCGTAAACGGCTCATGGAAACTTAAGAAACTAGACTTACTAGACTACTTTGACAACAGAATTTAACGCCTTTTAAATGAGATATCACTCGATATTCCATTCCATTTAAGATTTCAAAGCTAAGAGTTACTTCTGATTAGAGGTTGGAGCTACATGATTGCAAACGCCAAAATAATGTGTCACCATACAAAATAAAATCGACGTGTCCGAGCGTTCTTTAACCTTTAGAGGGCGGGGAAATTTCAGTGCAAATTCAGTGCCTATTTTCGCCAAAATTTTCATAAATCTTCACTACTCAAGACATATGTCCGACTTCACAGTTGGTACAAATTTCTACCATCTCCGCCTTCTAAAAGTTAATTATTTTCGCTTAAGTTGAGAAGTATTGTGGTAAGTTTTCTGTGGGCCACTCTGTATTTGTAGGTAATGCATTAAGGTTGTTACTGATTTTTAAATAAGTATGAAAATCTTTGTATGGTGTCAACTGTTTACCATACCACACCATATTTGTTTTCATTTAAAATTCTAAAACCCATGCGGTATTTAACATGNCATCATTTTTTGTTTCTGTTTGCCCTTTTTAAAATTTTATATAAATAAATTTTGAGGTTATTTAGTTGTCAAGCTTGTTTAGTTGTCAAAGGAAATCAACGAATTAAGAATCGCCATACGTTCTCTGTTTACACGTTGATTCAAAGTCTACTTGATAAATTTTTTTTTTGAACACCCGATATTATTTTGTTTTTGTTTATTTCTTTTTAGAATCAATTGACTGACACCAAATGCCATTTTTTAACTTTGACAGAAAAAAATACCACAATTTACATTTTGTTGCGTTCCACACGAAGTGGCCAATTTAAGTGTAGTTTGTTTGTAATTTTATACAGAAAACAAAAACTGCAAATATTCTAATTTGAAGAGAATTTTGTCAGATAAGTCCTAAAAATTTATAGTATGCATTTATGTCAAAATTAATTTTTAATTCAAAGGGCAGAAATAAGCAACATTGTTATATTTCTTGAAACTACATGGACAATGAATTAGAATATTAACGAAAATGAAAAACAATAGATGGGACAACAAGATTGACAAATAAAAAACAAAATTGGCTAAATTGGAAATAAGTGTACAATTTTTTTTAATTTTTAGTAAATTATTTAATTATTTCAATTGTTCAAAAACAAAGTTTCATATTATTACAAATTTTCAAATGTCCCATAAAGAAGTACTTAAATTAAATTTCTCTATAATAAAATAAAATTTATTGGGCCTGATCTGTACCCCAAAAGTTAATGCCCCTTTTGATAATCAATTACAAAACTACGACATAAAAATCGGTCTTTTTGGCATTCATACTTACGTAATCACATGGGCAAATCCCTTTAAACGTTTTGGGCGTGGGGCGATTTTACGCGGCTTATTGTGTCCCTGACACCTGGCCTACCCACCCTGTTAACTCGGGATGTTCTTCCCATTGATCTCGTGTGTTGACTTTTTACTTCGTTTCCGAAATCAATTTTTATTTTTATAGATCACAATTTCAGGGGTGTACATTTTTCTACTGAAAAGAAAACTACGACAAGAAATGATGCGTGATAAAAAAATTTCAACTATATTCCAATTAATTTCAAAAATATTATTGACAAGTTATTAGACCAACTTTGTAATTAACATTTAGTAAAAAAAAGTTTAATGTTGTAATTTTAATGTCTACGCCGCTGGATTTTACTTCCTGGTTGTAACAAATAGTGCTCTATTCGGGTAACGGGGGTGCTTTGTAGTATAGCTTGTATAACATGTTTGGTTAGTTTGGCTCTCATTGGTTTATGACTGAATTATCATAAAATAAGTAAGTGTGGTACTTTTCTTTAATATTTCACCAATAAAGTTCAGTTTAAGGCCAAGTTATTTGACAGAAATGAATTGTAAAAAATTGAGGAAAAAATCTAAAACAGGTAAGACATTTGTGTAAAACTCGTTAAAACTTCATTAGCTATACGAAGGTAATTTTTTTTTGTAAATGTAACGTTTAGCCCTTTCTCATACAGAGATTTTCAAATACGATTATATGACACTGAATGACTAGAGCTTTCATTTATAAACACTGTTTTCGAAAGTGCGCTAGATAGAAAATGTTAACATTCCAACTAAAAGGGTACTCAACATTTCCAATCAACATTGATGAACATTTTGTTTACAGTCAAGCAAACGCCACTGTACGTCACAATATTAAACCGTTATTTAGCTATGTTCAAATGTGTCATTAACAAGACATAGTCAAAAACGCTCTGACTCCTAAAGATTTATTTTTGTTCCAAAAAATTATTTATATTTAGGACAAATAAAAAAGTGATAGACAAAGCAAATAGTTATTTTCAATAGTTTCAAAAGATCACTTCTTAAATAAGTAAAAAAAACGTATATTGACAATTACTGAACTGAATGTGTAGAATTGAAGGGTCCAATGCAATAACATGGCAAACTCACTACATTAAAATGTTCAGGAAACCAAAAATCTATCACAATGAAAAAAATGAACGATGGTATTTCTGTTGATATATCTGTATGTAAGTTTTCTGAGGTAAACGGTACTTAGACTTTTGAGTTTTCTGGACAAGAAATGCCAGAAATATAACACAAAAAGTTCTGGACATAACAAGTTTTTGCAAAGTATTGATAAATAGGCAACCACCATTACAACGTTTTACTAAGTTTGGATCGGTATTCAAACCTCGTTTATGCACAGGACAAATGGTTTTTTATGCTGATTAGGAATGTCATTGCTTTATTTTTTGTTTGAAAGGTGAACTTGCTAGGTTATTGCATTAGATTCCTCAATTATACGAGATTTACCTGTTTATACACTCTTATTTCTACTACATTCTCTTTCGTCTATGAAACATTAGAAATCATTTGTTTTCAAGCAATATTTGAAAGATTGTAAAGCACCAATAGAAAAAGATGGTTGCAGAGCGAGTCTAAAAATTTTAATCTAAGCATTTTGTTAATATCTTAAAAAGTATCCTGCCAATTTTGGTCAAAGGATTATTTGTACACGTGAGGGATTTATCTGAATTTATTAAAAATATAATTGTGCATGCCAACAATTTCCAGAAGAATTACTTATTACTATTTAACCCTTTCACTGTCCCAAACGTATAAAAAAAGAAACACGATGTCGCAGGGGTCGTTTGAACTGTATTCTGTATATGTGTCAATTATTAAATAGAATATTTATTAGTTTATATTTTAACCAAGATAAATCATAAAGATATAAGATTACAGCGAACAAGCTACTGAAATTCATGTAAGCGGAAAGGGTGCCCCAGTAAAAAGAAAGAGGAAAGCTAAGCCGTAGTCTCTGTCTGCTTGCCAAATATCTTTGTCTTAGATGTGCTGTTAAAAAAGGATACAGGTACGCTTGTGATCTTCCCTCTCTTATTCTGATGCGACCGATTTATTTCCTTGCCCACTCTGGTCTTATTTCTCTATAAACTAATAACAAATTCTGAAATGGCCGCATATGCATTTCATCTATAGATTTGTAAACGAAAATGTCAGATGTCTTTTTGTTGAAACGCATCCCAATCGCAGGATACTCGACAGGTGAGTATTCACAGATATTCATCGTCATTTTCTGAAAACTGAAATATTTAAAAAGAAAACATAGGATGTAGGCAGATCTTATGTTGTTCGAACACCACAAATAAAAGAAGCTGTTTTATATGAAATAGAAGAAAATCCAGAAACCCGCACCAGGAAAAATTGTCAAGGATTTAAATATTTGTTATCAAATTGTTTGGCATATTTTACACGATTTTCAGCTATACCCTTACCACATTCAAAAAGTACAGGCACTATAGTAGATCTGTTTGTTCTAAATGTTACAGATAAAAGAAAAAGTAGAATTAAAAAATCTAAGGAACGATTAGGAATATTTTTCTGTTACATTTGGACTAGCAAAAAATTACTAAATAATATATTATATAATATATTAGCTTACCTTGTCTTACCTTTTCTTTTCAATTGTATAATAATAATAATAATAATAATATAACGTTACATAATTCAAAAATATATACGATCCAGCTTGTGATGGGAAAGAGCGAAAACGGTGGTGCGGGGCGGCTCGATCCAAGTGGACATAAATAAGGAAGCCTAAATAACTGCTAATTGCTTTTTAAGGCGAGGTGAGCTAATTACATTATATTTTTACCGACCCAAAAATAATAAAAGCCATGCCTTACATTTAGAAAATCTGATTTTTTTATGTAATACGTACTTAAATTCTACAAACCTAGTATTGGCCCAGCCGAAACGTCTAAAACTATATAGTTTTGGATATTTTGCATTATACAATATTATTTTTAAAAGTAAAATATTGGATATCGGTCATTTTTATTGCTCAAAAATAAATTTTGCTCATTTTTTCGGGCTGTATCAAAATTTGTTTATTGGAAGCAATTTATACAACACCAATGAATACTGTAAATGATTTAAGAAATAGAATAATTCTTGAAATTGAAACTATCAGAAATACTCGGGGATGTTCAAAAGTGAACGGGTAACCAATGGCAAGAAGAGAGGCGTGCATAATGGTTGAAGGAGGTCATTTTCTGCAGTTATTATAGTAATCTTAATGTTAATTATATCTGTAATTGCCTATTATATGCATTTTTCAAAGTTCTTTAAATAATGTTTCAATTTCCTCGTTAGTTAGTTTTTTCCTTAAAAATCATGGTTCAAAAATTCGTGAAGAAAAAGTTTTAATAATTTAATTTAAAAAAAATATTTTTTTTAAAGTGTCAGTAAAGTACAATGTTTTTTTTCTTAAATAACAATTAGGTCCCTCTTTTGTACGTCACTGGATTGCACAATTTTAATGTTAATAGGTTGAAATAAGTATTTCGCTTCTACAAACAAACCTACGAAGTTTCATCAAAATCGCCGGGAGAATTTTTAAGATATTAATAAAATGCCGCTTCTTTAGAAAAACTTTATACAAGGTATATCGAAAACATAAAAAATTCGACTTATATGAACTTTTAGTGATGAAACGAACCGACGATTTAACTAATTCAGTATGCACATGATATTAAGGACTTTGTATGTATATTATAGAAAATTTGAATGTATTTTCGAGTAACTATAAAAAAATATGATTAAATGATTTGTTTTTAACTACTCTAAACTTTTCAGTTCAACCTCATATAATGAAGTAGAGCAATTTAAAGAAAAAACTTCACTCGACTTAAATATTTATGAATATTTTTGTACAAAACTCGCATCATAAGTTCAATTTCCAATGCCTGTGAAACGACTTTTCGTACCAAATCTTTCATAGTTCCAGAAGAAGTTAGTTTTCTTCAAAAATCATTTTTTCTCTATCCCGTTATTAACGTATTTGAGAGTGATAACAGGAACAAATTTGTCAAATGCATTTTGCCCAAATTATTAAAGTTTAGGTTTTGTAGTAGAAAAACTATGGACCTATTGCTTTCTATAAACCTTCAATGGAGAAAATATAAATGTTACAATACAAAAGTAAAACAGATTGAAACATTTTTTAACCATTTTTCAATAGGTAAATGGTAATTATAAAATTAATTAAACAAAATATTTTTTAAAATAAGTTAAAGCTTGTTTAATATCGACTAACTTCTTTTCAATTTCAAGCTTTAAAACTTTTTCAGTTTGGCAATACAGTATCAATATTATCCATAATAAAATAAGAACTTAGCATTAGTCCTTCACCAACGTTTAATTGTGGCCAATATTCAAACAATAAAATTAAATTAACAAAATATGTAGTTTGATATTTATGAATAAAATGCACTTTATCCAGCCGGTTTAACTTTTTTTTTACAGTGGCACAAAATACGTTCTATTCGACAAAAAAATATACGTAAATGACTATATTATTACTATGGTAGAAAACTTACTCAAAGATCCGATGCAAACTATTTGTGAAATTAGCGTTACCTAATGAATACCCCAGATTCATGATAATTTGCACGATTGTTTTGGGCGTGAGCACAATTTCAGCTCGCTGGGCATTAAGCTTTTTGGTGTTGGATAGAAAATTAACAGTTTAGAGATATGCCGCTTGCTTCAAGATCTATTTAGTTAGTTATGACATAGTCATATACGTATACGTATAAGTATAGTTGAAGCATTTCGGTGAACGAGTAATGGGATTTGCCACAANTTAGTACTCTCTCTCTCTCTCTCTCTCTATTGTATATATCAATGTAGTAGAACGACCATATTTCGAGCAACTAATAACGACAAACTATTGATATCTCAATCTTAAGATGAAAAAACAGTTCAAGGAATAGCCCAAAACCAAAGAAAGGGCAACTTTAAAAACTGTTAAGTAAAGAGTTTCTTCGTTGGGAAAGATAATGATTGTAAAACTAACTTATCTCTTTTTCACAGGCTGTTAAAAGGAAAATGACATGTTATATTATATGTACAAGTTACTCCAACAAATTAGTGTCAAAGCAAATATATGTATGTCCAAAATCAAAAACCTTTTTCATAACTAATACAAATCAACGATTGTATGTAAAAGAGTTTCTATAAAATTGACCAAACAAATCAAATTTCTCAACATTAAAAATGTGTGAGAGCAAAGGCAGCAAAAGAGGAGGGTATTCATAATTAATTTTGTTTTTGTGCTGCGGCGTTCGTCGTTCTTCCAAAAGTTTCTATTTTAAAGTAGCTCTCATCCGTGCCAAAAGGGTTGAGATGACGCTGAACAAACAATAAGACGAATCTCAAGCGCTTCCTTAATTAATAAACTTCTACTAATGAAAGAAATAATTAATTTCTGCCTACCAACAGTGAAGATGATGAAGCCGCCGTCTTGCCGTCCCTCGCAATCATTATAATGCGCGCCCCATTTTAAATATTTTATTTGATGATTATTAATATATATATCAAAATGTTGTTGAAAACAATGTTTCGAACGTCGATAAAAGTTTTTCTGGAAATATTTTCAAGGCGTTTCCTTGTCTTGTTAAATTTTTTTATGGGCAATCGCGTTTATTCAAAATTTTCTTGTGGATAATCCACTTTTGCATGACCGTGAAAGCTCAAGGTTTGTATAGATTGCGGTCCTAGGGCGATTTCACTATAACAAATCGTAGGGTATTTATATGATTTTGGTTCTTTGTCGAAAAAGGAACGAACAGGATATCGTGGATTAGGATTTCTTGCCTGGGGAACGATTCCTTTTCTGTTGCGCCAGAGAGTCTCGATTTCATGACGATAAAAAGGGATTAATAAAAATTTCCAAAAATATCTGATCAATCCAAGTAACACTTTGAAATCCTTTTAAAAATACAGTTGTAAAATGAGTTCTGAGAAAAGCCAACCCGATTTTTATTTAACACAATGATTAACCAATACGAAAATTCCGCTTTGATTCGAAAGGCAAACGACGACATTTACATAAATAATTATAAGTTGGACGCGAAGCCTCAATTAGATGACGATCGCCAATGAACTGGAATCATTAACGCCATCATACTAACAGTGAAAATGGACGAGATTTCATAGAGAACCAATTTGAAAAATTATTTAAATTACACGAGGGCCCGTTAAAGCGCAAAACGTTTTTGAATATTTCAATTATGAGGATTAACGTTGTAGTGGAAAATAAATGAGATGAGTTTTAGTGGCTGAGTGCACCAATAAACACCCACACGTTTTTCTATTTTCATTAAAAACCCATTTGTTGGATTTTAAGCTTTGTTTTTTTTTTGTTTGAAGATGTAACCTGAGACCATTA
This sequence comes from Hypothenemus hampei, assembly GCA_013372445.1. NCBI lineage: Eukaryota > Metazoa > Arthropoda > Insecta > Coleoptera > Curculionidae > Hypothenemus > Hypothenemus hampei. Next base: position 175,309 of record JABRWK010000019.1, on the reverse strand, counting down.
ACTTCATTTCTACGGTTACAATCCTGAGTCAGGAACAGCATTATTGTTTTCCACAACGTTTTAAGGTATCACAAAGGTTTTGCTAAATTCCATAGAAGTAAAAAAGTGACAAGTTTTCAAAGAGGTTTGATTGTTACATTATGATGTGAGCAGTAGTAAGGATAAGAAAACTGGGGTACGGTGCCTTCAGAACTTTAAGATACCAACTATTTTATTTTTCCAACAATAATTTTTTTTTTAATTAATATTACTTTTTAAAGCCAAATTCTTCGACCTTCGTTATAGTGGTTGCGTTTTGTGCGCAATCAAATTTCGAGTAAATATAAAAGAAAGTTAAGCAAACGTCTCATTGTAAAATCGGTGAGATTATTCAATTTCATATAACAAAATACTTATGTCATAATCGCAGACATCCGATCAACAATTTTGATCGATTCATTACCCATTTACTACATTGTAGTCTTAAACGAAAATAGTATCTTCAATTATTGTTATTTTTAGATTTGACTATTTCTATGTGATTCCATATGATATCATACCAGATAAAAAAGTCATCTATTGGTCTGGTTAACTACAAAATTGCAGTAAGCCAAGGTATGGTTATATTGAACTAAAACGCAGTGAAAACCTTATAACAGTTGTGAAGGTACCACCTTCTTTCGTAAGACGACAGTATAACATAAAGATGCTACAGTTTCCTGTTCTCTTACTATAGTGTGGAATCCTGGATCTTAATTAAAACAACTGTTAAAAAATGAGCAAACCATTAGCGGATTCCACATCAACAAATCAAAGAAATCATTGGGTCATTTTTTTCATTAATCTAGGCATTCTGGTAACAAATTTGTGTATGGTTTCTGGAGAAATATTGTTCCAACTGTCTTGCAAAACTGACCACAGTTTTCGTTTTGCAATTGGACAACAATTTACACATTTCAACATTTTTGTCCAAATCTTCATACAAAACTTCGATTAGATTTAAATCTGGCAATTGTGAATCAATCATATTTTTTAAAATAGCTAATTTTTGTTTTATTTTTAAGAAATGACTGCATAGCTTTGATTTTTGAGCTGACTGGACACTGGTTAATGTTACATTCTAGAAAGGAAACAAAATGCGTAGGAAGCTATAAATTAAAATAGAAACTTTGCAAGGAATTTTTACATTTTGTGTTCTCAATTGGAGTCTTTATGTAATAGAGTATTAATTAAAGTAGCCAGTTAGTCAAATGTAACAAAATGGAAGAAGCTAAAAATGAAAAAAAAAAAATGAAGAAAAGCGATAAAACTTTTGCAATTCCAATTGGATGAACATAAACGAGATATTTTAAACGAATTCGAAGACTAAACGAATTTAGAAGATTTTAACGACTAGTATAAATGTGAAGTTTGAATCATGAGAATAAAAGCTGAACAAATTCAGGTTAGTATTTAGAAAAAATCGAACTAGGACAAGGAGTCATAAAATTAAGTTAAATCAGAACTTTTTAAACTCAATTTCATGTTTCTATTTTATAATGAAAATTTTTCCTAACTTTTTTATTCAAAAGCTTATGCAAGAAATTTTGTTCTATTTTTTATTAATGTGATAAACTAATTGACGATGGTAAAATAAAGGTGGTAAGGTGCAAATGTTTGTACTTTCAAAGCAGATGCAGCTTTTTTTATTTATTGTTGTTTTATTTTTCGGAAAAATGGGATTATCATGAACTAATTGTTACTATGGTATACGAGAAAGAAAATTGGTCGTAAACCATGGCTTAAAAAGCTCAGAGTTAAATGAGGGGATGAACCAGTTGAATATCATAGTGTATGACAAAGTGCAACCAATAGATCTGGTAGATCATCATGCTTTTACAACATCCATTGGGATAGAAATAAGAAACGAGAAAAGACATTAGCAATTCCATTGTTCAACAAAATATTTGTCAGTTTGAAAATTTCGGTGAAATTTATTTTCGCAATCTCAATGTCTGTCTTGCAAAAGATTCTGCAGAACAAGGTCTCATATGACATCATCTTCATCTGAAAATATTCAGTGGTTATGTAAATCTTTAACGTTGTCGTTTAAATTCCTATTTGAATGCCACATGCTTTTTCTTTTTATAAGAATGCATTTCCTAGAGGATTTGCTCCAAGGGGGTGTTGTCTGGGAGCGCCCCTCACAAGTAAACACTCGATAGGCCGCTGCCATGGCCCCGCAGCAGCGTACTTGTCCAAACAAATGTACTCATCAATCAAATACCTCGTGCTACCCACTAACCCCTCAATCTCCCTTTTTTAATATTATTTTAGTACACGTCCCAAAGAAAACGCGTAAGGAAGTAACGTCTTTTTTATGCTGCTATCTTGAAAAATTAATCCAAGCAATAATTTGATTTTTTATTGGGAAACTTATGAAAAAATCGATCAAATAAATATTTTACATAAATACAATTTAAATAAAAGTGTTAAGGCTATTAATGAATCAATAAAATAAAGTTTTTAACTAAGGCTATGATCCCTTACTAATAACTTTTACGCGTAATATTGCGTGGTGTTGCCAATCGATTTTACCACGACCGAGTGACCTGAAGGGTGAAATATTAAAACCTCTTACAATCAATTGTCGACATATTCTGGTGCAATTGTTAAATTATACCTATAGATAATATACAATATTTATATGTAGATTTATGAAACAAATAGAATTTATTTTAATAAAGTTTCGGTAATTTCATTTTATTAACGCCACATAGACGACAATCATGGGGAAAGCGGGAGGCTCGAGGAGTAAAATAGGAAATCGCCACTACTTAAGAAAGTTTTCCTCGGGACTAATTCCTTGTTCAAACAGTCGAGACGCTCTAAGACCCCGAAACGAAGCTGCACTGTCTTTAAGGCTCTGAATATATCATTTCTAAGCCGCTTATCAATGGTCATAAGTAATATTAAAATCGTGAATAATGTTTGTCTTTTGCGAAACGGGAACATCCTTAGGTTTATTAGTTTAATAAAAAACGACAATTTTTTCACTGTTCACACACAGACACAAATACTAAAAGTATATAAGCAGAATGTAAAATTATGCGAATATTATATGAAAACTGTATTGTAAATTATATTTTCATCCCGCGTTAAAGGGCTTTTCATTTGCAAAATCTGACATTAGTCTCTTTCCAGAACAACTGTTATGGTTCCAAAATTCATTTCGTTCAGAAAATTTTTTTTCTCTCGTTATTAATAAGAAATAACCAACAGAAAAGCAATAGTATCGAATGTAAATTCAGTCCAAAGGACAGGTCTACACACCTATTAACACAATTTAATTCATTTGATAACTTATCATTTGCTATTGTTCCTACTAAAAATAAGTTGAACTTTTGATATAGGGTTTATAAAAAATAGCGTGGACGTAACTCGAAAATTAATATGTACAATTTTTAAGATAATTCACTCAATTGCTGAACCCCAGGGGCGGATGGGCGCACATCACCGGTTGCTGTAAAGATTGAATCACCTACTTCGGTATTTATACTATACAATCGCCTACTAAAGATTTAATTTTTCTTTATTATTTTAGGTTTAGTCGTTGCTTTAAATCGGTCGCCCGTCTAAGCATCTTTAACGCGACACCGACATGATAACAACTTTTTTTCGCTTTAATATGCATTAAAAAGTTGATTGCTTGTCGCATTTCAAAGTAAAAAAATAATTGCTGTTGTACTAGTGTCGCGGTAAAGTTACTGAGATAGGCGACTGATTTTAGGTAACGTTTATACTACCTGCAACGCGATGCTGAAAGAGAAGCAAATTTCAAAACGATGCGATCGAATGTTTAAACAGCATGCGATGTAAAAAGATTAGTTTGTTGTAGTCAACCTTCGTACGAAGTCGTTTCTCAACTAAATTTGATTCTTCCTCGAAAACAGTATTTTAAAAATTCGTCGAACTTTCGTCGAAATTGTATGGGTGTGATAAATAGAAAACATTTTCAAACTCCAGTCTCATCTCATTCTAGGATTATGGATTACAATTATAAAAAATTGTATTCGTTTGAATCACTGGCTGCAGCTAACACTAAGAATTGACGTTGAAGGTTATGGTAAGCAATCATATGGGGGGACATTTAACCCGGGAACAGGCGTGCCCGGTCTGGTAGATCGACGAAATAATGAAATTAATATATCTAGCTTATTTAATGACTTACCGCTCTCTCCCCCACCGTACCTTCCTAGAACATCGCGATAATTATTTATATTATACAATAGGATGTCGGAAATCGTGCGTCGTAAAATTTAGCTACTTTTGGTCTATCAGACTAACGTATCTCTTACAATTAGTGTAGAAGTGTAGTTCAGGCTCACGGATGGGGGTTAAAAGTGACTGCATTTGAAAATATGTCACTTTTCAATAAAAATGTTCCAGTTTTTTCTTTAAAGTTAAAAAATGTTGATAAAACTTCTAAAAAGTGAATTAAAATAAATAAAAAAACTCGAATTGAAAATTCTAGAATAGATTGGAACATTTTTTTTTCAGAAAACTAATGCAATATTGTTTTATTTAATAAAAATAATAAAAACAATGGAAAATACATTTCTGTATTTTTAGAGGTTTATATTATAATATACATGTGTATAATAAAATTTTAAAAAATACTAAGGCCGATGCGTCCAATGAATCCCGATTTTTTCAAATACCGGTTCCCGGCTTAAAGCAAGTGCTTTATACAATGATATTTTGAATGTTCTAAAAAACTGACTAATATCAAAAGAACGACCTGGTGTTTTAGTTCAAGTCTCACTAATACTAGCAGGCAATAAAATATTTCCTGTTTTGGAAAATTTAGTACATCCTTTCCTTAAAGTATCACTAAATGTAGACCGGAAATATTTATCCAAAGGTTATCAGCATAATAAGATGGTGGAACGAACATTTGGAATTTTAGCCTGCAAATGGCGAATTCCCCGAAAGGAACTAGAAACATCTGTAGAGCATGCATCCAAATGCACGAAATGATAATTAATAGGAATGGAACAGGGATTGACGTCCTACTGAGAACTTATCGAGAAGCAACCAATAAAAATGTTTGTTTCAAAAAGAGTAGAAGTCATAGTGCCCCAAAAGAAGCCAGGAAAGTCAAAGAGACATTAAAGAATGTTCACAGCCATTAATAAGAAACTTGATAAAATGTGACAATCACAAGTTCCTCCGATCCGATTTTGAAAATAAATATAAAAACTATTATTATTATTATATTTTTTTCTTTCCTTTGTCATTATACCCACACTCTACTACATTTACTTTAGTCCAGGTCCAACATACTAAATCTCTGTTTTCCTAGTACTTATGTCTTTGGTCTCATAATATAGGCTGTTCCCAAATATAATTAATTAATTGTTCTATTTCAATTTTAAATAAAACTTTTTGAAAAAAGCTGAGAATAGCGCATCTGGATCGCACTAAACCCAAAATAAATTGCAACTGCATATGCTCGGAGTGTAAACAAGTTGCAGTAGGTCCTAAAAAGTTAACGACGGCTTCTTTGTGTGGGACTTCAGCTTCTAATTGCGTATTATCGGTCAGTTCGGCTTCGCATCGTATTGCTAGCAGGATAAATGAATCCTAAGGGTTTCATATATCTACTTTTTTATGTTATATATACTTTACCTGGTACATAAAATAGTATACATCTAGAATTAAGGATTTTTCTGTTACTGATGACGTTATCAATTTTTCCATTAAATGAAAAAAAAATTGTTTGATATACAGTTACCACTCAAACTGAAAAACATACAACGGAAATTTAACATTTTTAAAACAACTAAAGTACAACAAGCTTTTAATGGCATTCTTTGTATATGGAAGGTGTAGCAACGAGTATCAAGTAGATGCTTGGCTTGACACGACACCGAGAAACTGACTTATATACAGGATGAATAGTCTGTATATAAACCAACAGCCAAAGTTTGCCCATAGACAAAATAGTGTTACCTTTGAAAAATAACAACTTTAATTTAAAAATTCTTTTGCTCCATTTCTTGTATGAGTTCGCTTATTCGTAATGAAGTATTACTGTTACCTAATTTTTGTTATATTTTCATAGTATTTATGTGTTGTACCTTATAGCTCGCTTATTAGCACACAAAATAACATGCAGTTTTTCCTAAAGGATTAAACTATTAAACTATTTTTTTTTGTTAAACAATAGATACCACAAAGAGAGCGTCGTTTGCTTCGTCTTTGAGATAAAAGACAAAAGAACCTTTTTAATTTTTAAATTTGAAATTAATTATTATTACAGGGTCATCGAAATTAATTTGTACTTGTATTTGTTTTTTTTTCTTAATATTCGTTATTTGTATTTCCTAAAGGACATTTGAGACCGTCAGTGCAAATCTGAACAAATTATGCCGATAACATACATTGAGGTTCTTTTTTGCTTTTAGAATTTTGAATTACGGAATAATTCTTTTCTGTTTTCCTGGTCCTTAAAGCGCTTACAAATATTGAAATATTTGTTTATGTTATTTTATTTGTTACAGTATTTGTCTAGGTACAAAATGTAAAATTTGTGTGGTAAGATACTTTGCACTCATGAAGCGATAATAATTTATTATTTTTTAACGAGATCATTGAAAACTACTTCCCCAAATAATTGAAGAAATTCATTTGGCAGATTTAAGAAACATTTTTTATCAACAAGATGATACCTTGGTTCATAACGTGAAGATTATTAGTTATAATTAAAAGAAATTTTTCAAAAGCTTAAGTATGTTTTACGCTATTTCTTTGACTTTTTTTAATATTAATGCAACTCCCAATTCTTCATTATAGGTAGTCAACTCTTCATCAGAAGAATACTATGTTTCAATATGATCTTCGTAGTATCTTGTGAAAATGTACGACCCATGACATTCGTAACACTGTAGATGGATGAACACGTGTAAAAATCAGGCTATTTAGATGAAAAATTTCATTATTATCATTTGGCCTATCAACAGAAAATTGAAATTTTCGATACATCATTTAAAAGATTATGCACATTTTAAATTTGGAAAATTCAGTAGTTGTCATTACGATCTCAAAGCCTTATTCTAAAACGAAAGACAACTCAGGAAAAACTAAAAAAATTGTTACAAAATCCTTACAAATGTTTTAGTTTTAAACCTTTAAAAATTCTTTTGAAAAAATGAAAATTGAATCATCAGGTTTTTTGCAATATTTTTGGAAACAATCGAAATTTAAAATTCAACACTCTACATTATAATAATGATGTTGACAAAATGGTTACATCAAAATTCTAATAAAAATATTGTCATTAAATGTAAGATTTAATAAATTTATCCCAGAAAGTTATCCCAACAGTGATATTAAATTATTAATTTTTTGATGAAATTCGTAATTGGCGACATCTTCCAACCAATCTTCTAAACAAATATTATTTTATTCCTTTTATTTCAACAAAATATTTCAGAGCTCTAATTTATTCTCAGCTATAATTAAGCAATATTTGAATATATATTTTTTAAAATTTGTTTTCCTTATAGATACTCTTTGAGCAAAAGTTTTAAATTGTTATCAATTACTTTATCTGATTATATTTTATAAAAAGTAAAAAGAAGAATTTATTAGATGAAAAACGTCATTATAACCTAAAAGTAGAGATGGATGAATGGTTGAAAATAATAGGCTTTAAGTTACAGTGCCTGTATAAATACTTTTAGGTGCTGAAAAAAATAAAAAATAATTTCGATACCAAGAAGAAATGGGTGATGGTTAAGTTTTTGGCAAACATTATTTCATTTAGAAAACATCCTCTTTTGTACATTTTCTCTGTATTGGAGTAACAATGTCCCTGTGTTGTTTTTTGGCGGGGTAAAGGTGTACCAGACTTTGGGTAGTTTCATCTTCACTTTTGGAAGTAGATGCGTGAGTTTGGAGTAGTAGATCTGGGTCTATCCAAATTCTTATTCAATGCCACAAAAAAGTTTTGTACGACTGTTAAGGAGCTCAATGAGTTGCATGTGGTCATTTATATTGAGGGATTTTGCTAAGGAAGTTGTTTAAAGTTTATATGAAAAAGAAGCAGGTGTTGCGTTAAGTAGTTCAAATTTATCGTTAAAAATCGAAAGATGTTAACTCAATCAATCAAGTTGGTTATTAATTAACCAGTGATTGAAACAAAAGTTATTTGTACTTAAAAAAAGGTCTATTAGTCGGAACATACTTACAATACTAACTGCTTTCAAATGTAAATATTCTATTTGCAATTATTGGTTAAAGCAATCAGGGTAAACCGTAAATTTCAAAATAATCTGTTAACCGGTTATTGGCTGCATTCAGCACATACAACAGTTGAGTAAAACGATATGCTGATTTGATTGAAATGATCATGTGACTGTTTTTGACCAATCAACATTGCGTTTTACTCAACTGTTGAGTAGGCTGAATGCAACCATTGGTCGCATTCATCCCACACAACAGTTGAGTAAAATGCCATGCTCATTGGCTCAAAATGATCATGTGACTGCTTTTAACCAATAAACGTGGCATTTTACTCAACTGTTGTGTGGGATGAATGCATCCATTGTTAATGATTAGAGATGTTCTGATACTTTAAAAGTTTCAATATTCGGTTCCTACATGGACTACATATGTATATGTATAGGGGAATTTCAATATACTATAATAAAGAAGCTGAAGGAATAGGTACATTTTCATAATCGGTTAAGTCAAGTTTCCAAACATTCTGCATTTTATAAATAAACATACACTTTATCTCATAAATGATTGGGAATGGATCTTAGGACAATATTTAGTTAATCAAACCGTACTTACTTTTCAACGATCTATTACCCTTATCATTTTGGCAGCATAATTGAAAGAACATTGTATATTTACATGCAACTTAAAAGTCATTTAAACACGAATTATCATTTTGTAGATTGATAAATACCATGATTATTTCTGACAATTTTTTCTTGTATTGTATATTGAAGCTATCAGAACTATTGAAGAGTAGCGGTATTTACCAATCCCCAATGAGTCACTTGAGTTTAAATAGCGAAATTGTTTCTTATACGGTACTTACCACTGTTTATGTTGTTTAGTTGCTTGTTATGTAGAAAACATTGTATCGGAAACTGCAATTGGGGAAAAAATCCTATTCACTAATTGAAGACTTGAAGTAAATAACGGGCTGAGTTCCAAAAAAGCAAAATTTGGTTTTATTTTTAAAATGTGTCGTTACCTTCAACGTATAAAACAGGCGATACAAAATTATACCGGGAAATGCTTAAAATTTCAATCGCAAGATTGCGCAACTATCAATAATAACACAGACCTACAGAAAAAAAGGAAATAACTCGGAATTGTTTTTTTGGCACTTAGCCCATTATTTATTTCAAGCCCTCAATTAATAATAACGATCTCATTTACATTTTGATGTCACTCAAAATGTACACAACTCCGAAGGGGGAAACGATCGATCCAAACTATCGAAAGCAAAATATCGATATTTAGAAATATCGAATGGCATCGAACAACTCTATCATTGGTTGTCACTTCAAAATGTTTATATTAAGAAAAGGTAAGGTCCCTTGAACAATTGGGTATGTGTTTACATTTAGGAGTTGTAGGCTATAAAATGTCCTTAATGAGAGCTCAAATTTACCTAAAACGTTCATATTCTTCACTATTATCCACAAGAAACTGCATTCAACATTTAAAAGAACGTTCTTTGGTTCAAGTTAAAGGTCCAGATGCATCTCCTTTTTTGCAGGGGCTTATCACAAATGATATTAACCATTTAAAAGATGGGTCAAGCAGTATGTTTACCATGTTTCTTAATACTAAAGGGCGCATTCTTTTTGACGCAATAATATATCAAATTGAGGACAATGATGCCTTTTGGATTGAATGTGATGCCAGTGCCAGTTCTCAATTGCAAAAACATTTAAAATTATATAAAATTCGGAGAAAAATTGAGGTTTCTCATTTAGATAATTATAAAATTTATGTACTTTACAATAGACAACATATTAATCAAACTAATGAACAAATTCCAGCAATCAGTGAAGAACTTGATACGAACGCTTTTCGTGATAATTCTAAAAATTATAAACATTTAAATGCGATATATATTTTTAAAGATCCTAGAGTAGCTCAGCTTGGATTTCGTATAATTGAAACAGTGGAAGGTAATGTGAACGATATGAGTTCGTTAATTGACTTTCACTACAATGACAGTGCTGATGACTATGTAAAACTAAGATATAGTTTAGGAATCGGTGAGGGAACTAATGATTTAAACATAGGAACATCATTTCCTTTAGAATGCAATTGTGATTATTTACATGGAATAAGTTTTCATAAAGGTTGCTACATTGGACAGGAACTCACAGCTAGAACTCATCATACTGGAGTTGTGAGGAAGCGTTTAATGCCCTTAATATTCTCAAAAGTTCCAACAATCCTACCTAAAAATGATACTATAATCCATAACAATGTAAATTTAGGTAAACTAAGGGGCGTAAAAGACAATGTGGGACTTGGTTTACTAAGAATAAATCAAGCCCTAGATATTGGCAATATTTCAATTGGAAATGGTACAGCCTCAATTTTTAAACCTTTTTGGTGGCCGGTTGAATTACCCAAGGAAAAGTTGAATGTTAATGTTCCTAATTAGTCAATATATAATTTTATAAAAGTGCATTGTTTTATTTTATTTACACTTATAAATGATTTACAGAAAAATGGAAGAGTCTACTTCAACATTACATGAAAACGCAGACACAAAAACTGTGAAATCAGAAGTAAAAGAGGAAAAAGAAGATACTTTAACTGTTGAAGCAAAATATTTTGAATGTACTTTATGTGGTCTCAAGGAGCGATATGAGTACTTTGGAAAAGAACCTCCATTTCAAAAATCTTTTATTCTTTTAGAAGATTGTTATGTAATAGAAGACCCTTTTCTACCTCCCAAACAAGGACACAGTTTAATATTAGGTTCTAATTGTAACAGTTGTACAAAACCGATTTGTAAAGATGGCAATTGTAGTGTATATTACAATGGATCGTTTTGCATCAAATGTGCTAAAATTAGTATAAATAAATTCCCAAATGCTGTCCAAGAAAAATTAAATAAAATTATTTAAAATCACTTTATTTTTAGTGAACATAGGAGAGTTAAATGTTACTTTATTTTGAGGTTTTGGAACTACCAACCACTACCAATTTCTTCGCCAGCTTTTTCTTATCTAATGTAGCTTTGGTAAATTTCTTTTTCTAAAAAATTAATAATTTAGCAATATAGTAAAACAATCGTTATCAATTGATGTTACCTTTGTACGATCAGTAGATTTCGTTCCGGCAAACGTAACATTTTTGAAATTTTTATGTTTTTTCTCTTTGCCAACACCATTTCTTGTTCTATCATTATTAAATGTATCTTTCTGATCCATGGGATTCTTGATCTATTAACATATTAAAATTTTTATCAACTATTAGGTAAAGCATGAAAAATTTTCCTTTATTGACCCGAGCCAGATTTTCGCATGCAATGCCACCAGAAGTACATATGAGTCACTGATTTCAGAAATAACCTAAGTCCACTTTTTGTCACATTTCAGGTAGAGACTACATAACGCATACAAGACACAGACCAATGGATTGAACATAAAAATAATCTAAATCCAATATTCTACAAATATTATATTTGGTGTTAAATGATCTTCCAGATGCAAAAACAGCCTAGGTCACGGACTTAGGTTGTTTCTATACTCAGGCTTTATAAATTTGTGATTTCTGACTTAAGTTGTTTCTAAAATCAGTAATTCATATGTATATCAGGTTAGTAGCGAGGAAAAAGTATTAACTTCTTTTACTTTAATGATATCAATTTATTTGTTCTAATTATTTCTAGCTACATAGACGAGTAAAAATATGTTGAACTTATTTTCATTAAAGGAAATATATAAAATTTTAAATTCAAATAAATTGTTAATAAATTCATTTTTTAAAATGTTCGCAATATATACATTATTATTTTTGTGATAAATGTAAAAGGAAATTTTTAATACCATATATTTTGTAAGGTATTTGAAAATCAACATTTTTAAAAAACAAAATTGTTTTCATTATTTTGAATATTAATATTCAGTTGGATATCCATTAGCTTCAATTACTTTCTGACATCTCATAAGCATGAATTATTAAACATCTACAGGTTTGTATTGAAATTTCTGTCCAAGCTTTATCGAAATTGATAAACTCTTACGGCAACTTTTCTTTTTACGGCTGTCCAAAGATTTTTGTCAGGGTTCAAATCTAGGCTAGAAGATGACCAGAGTAATACATCAATAAGATTATCCTCTAACCAAGCAGAAACTCTTCTAGTGGAATACTTTTGATCATTATCATGTTGATATTTCCATGACAAATTTTCGTGTTAACAATATTAACATACTGGATATAATATATCCATGTTGATCGAAGTTACCCTTTATTATATGAGGGAATCAATCTCATTCCAAAAAAGGCAGCCCCATACCATAATGCCGCCTCCTCCAAATTTCATTGTTTTCATAATGTAGGGTGGATCAAATTCTTTATTTGATGGGCGCGAAATACAATGTTTTCCGTCGAAACCAAATTTATTTATCTTTGTTTCATCTGATCACAAAATTAGTTCCCACTGTTGATCTTGTTCTCACTGATTCCAAGCAAGATGACGTATAGCAAACTCTAACAGACTTTTTCGAGTCGTTTCTGAAGTATGCGTTTTCTTATTATAGTATGGAGCTGCTTTTCTTAGAAAAGGGTCGGTTCCCTTCATAGAATAAACGATACCAACATGAATACATTATATAACAGACGATATGGCACCATGTGCTCACAAAAATTTTTCAGTACTTTGAAAATATTAAAATAATAATGATCCAAAGCAATCCGCTTTAAGGGTTTCGGTTTGGTTAAAAGATAATCATATTAATGTATTACCGTAAATCTAGCCTAGACCTGAAACGTATCAAAAACCTTTGGACAGTTGTAAAAAAGAAAAGTTGCCACGAAAATTTACTAAAATTTCGATGAAGCTTGAGCAGAAATTTCAGTAGAAAGCTGTAGACGTTGAATAGAGTCTGTGCCTAGGAGGTGTCAGAAAGTAATCGAAATTAATGAATATCCAACTAAATATTAACTCTTTCGACCCGATCGATAAATATATGTATGTACCACGAAATATTGAAAATCCCTGAATCCTAAATTAATCGCCTTATTTCTATCCCCAGTAATTAAAAAAATCTGATAGTGGAAACCTATCACTTTTAAACTTATCAACATACTCGTCACATTTTATTTAATCTTGAATTTAAATTTATATTCCGGAACGAAAGGGTTAATATACAAAATGATAAAAACAATTCTAATCTTTAAAAATGTATAGCTATGTTACGTTTCCAATTACAATATAGTTTGGTTATAAGGAGTGTCTTGGCTATAGCAAGATTATTAAAAAGTCCCATAAAAAAATATCTATGAAACCCATGCATTTTTGTTTGGCTATAATAAGTACTTTGGTTATAATGAGTAAATTCTCTAATCCCTTGACTGCTGTCTATAACCGAGCTTTACTGTAGTTTGCCGTTTAAAAATGTTGATTTTCAAATACATTATAAAACATATGTTATTAAATAAAATTCTCTTTTACATTTATCATAAAAATAATAATGTATATGTCGCAGGAAAACACTATTTTTAGGCGAAAGGCTTTTGACTACGCAAGTAGTTTGAAATTTTAACTTGGACTAATTGTCTGGGAAAACTCATTTACCCTGACAAAAGCTGTTTGCCTAAAAATACTATTTGCCTCCAACATATATGTATGTACAATGAGATTTTAAAAAATGAAATAAATTTAAAATTTTATATACAGTAGAGTCCGGTTATAGCGAACTCTCGGTTATAATGAACGAAAATTTTGCCATAAATCCAATGTAAGTTTTCAACGGTTATAACGAACCTATTTTATAGCATTTTTTGGATTCATTATAACCGGACTTTACTGTATTTACTTCAGGAAAAATAAGAACAACATATTTTTACTATCGTTTCGAATTAATTTGCAGCCACTGTATTTTTATATGCACACTGGGGTCATTAATCATTGCATGTGGAAATTTAACTTTCAGCCAGTTTCCACATGCAATGATGGTCATTGCGATATACGATATATGTTGCTTCAAGCAAACATATAAATAATATAGAATTTACCTTTCTAAGTTTTTTGGCTCTTGTTGAATCACAAGGAGTTATTCTCAATTCTCTATCGTTTAAAACAACTTTTTCCATTTCAAGAGCTAATTGAACTGAATCACTATCCTTGAAGTTAACATAGCCAAAGCCTTTTCCAATTCCCGTACGACCATCTCTTACAATGCGAACATGTGAGACAGCGCCACAGGTTTTAAATAAATTCCATAAATCTTCATCTTCAGCCTCTAAAACGATACTAATTAAATAAAAATTTTAAATAACAAAGTAACACTTACTAAATGAAAGGTTTCCAACAAATATAGCTTTGGACTCATCAATTTTGTTGTCTGATTCGCAAAACTGAACTCTTAAATGATGATTCATGAAAATTTTTCCATTTTCAGCTTCAGCTTTTTTCGCATCACTAGCATTCACAAATCTAGTTGTCAAAAAAGTATTTATTTCTTATTACATTACTTCTACTATTGTTTTTACCTTATGTATGCTAAAAGGGAACGCCTATCTGGATGAAAGTCTTTTTTAAGTGCAGCAATTCTTTTTGAAATTTTAACATTTGCAACTGGTACCCCTCTAATTCTTATGCTATGAATAGGTCCGTATGATCTAAAATGTTTCTTAATTGCTTCTTTCGTAGCAGTTAAAGGAATATTGCCAACAAATACAGTTCTATCTTTATATTCGCTTGATTGTTTTGTTTCTTGATTAATTTTGTTTTTAATACGATTCGCTGCATTTTCTTCGTTTCTACTTAATTCAGTTCTTTTTGAATCTACAGGCTCATCTTTAATTGTGGTATTACCAGTTCCGTGTTGAAATTTTCTTTTTTTAGCTTTGCCTGCTTGGTAATTTCCATTTTGATTTAAAGATGTTTCCAATTTAAATTTCCTTTTGGAATGCTGTATTTTTTTGCCTATATCTTGCTTAGAATCGGGATTTTTTCTTTCACGGGTAAGGAATCCTTAAATTCTTTTTTAATGGGTTGAAATTCTTGTTGAACTACTTTCGTTTTCTTTAAAACCTCTTTTCCAGAAATAAGTTCAGCTAAACTTCCAACTTGATAGTCCATATTTTTATAGAAAAAAATAAAAATTATTAAAGAAATTCGAAGAAGCAACAATAATAAGAACTTCTGACGTAAGAAAATTATTAGGTTATCTCAACTGTTAGAAACGTGTTCTTCTATTTAATTTGTATACAGGGTTGTTTATATGTCTCGCGTAAAATTCATATCAGTGATATGCCTTTTCGGGTAAATATTATTTTCTTTATGTTTTGCCAGTTTTTACGAGTACCGATCGTAAGAATGTAGAAAATGCCTAAAAACGGTAAAAAATATACCAAGCTGATAGTTGCTACGACCAAAGTCAAATTCGTGGAAAAGAAGAAGAATATACCAAGTGGATTAAATTGTTAGATATAAATTGGCAAAAGTTAAAAATTTTAGATTTAAATCAGACTGATGAACATTGATATTAATTAAATTAATATTCTTTTGTGTGTTTATCAAGTATTCTTTAATTAAAAATTAAAAAAATTAGTTTATTTTTCAGCTTTTCATTGTGCCATTTGTTTTTCAAATTTTTTATATTCTTTACAATCTTTACATTTTTTACATAAAAATAGGTCTTGTAAAGAATTCACGTAAAATATACGGCACATCACTGCCTATTAGTAATTACATGACACTTTAATAATTGCACACTTAGTGTTTTAAATAACGGCTTTCGTTTTCGAGATAACAAATAATTTCCAATTCCTGTACCTACCATAAAACTGATTAAATATATGAAACATATGGACAATCTGTATCTTGGAAACGAAGTGTTTCCGGGGAGTTAATAGACATTTTCGACTCGAAATTCATCAAGGAACTCATCCTTAGCCTTAGCCTCAGTCGTCAAGTCACCAGACACCCATATATCGTGTGATATAATAATCTAGTTTCGGTGCATAAAAATGGGCAACACTAAATATTGCTGTGTCCAATTTTGTGGTTATAAAAAGACAATTGTTGGAGCAAAAAAATCAATTTTTGCAAAACTATTAAGGCTCCCCCCAACCAACGCGGAAATTCACAGCGGATTCGTGACGAAAAGTTCGCAACGAAATACTCGTATAGGTATACGCAGACAATTCGCAGTATAAACGAAAAAAATCGTACCACTCTGAATTTGTGTATTTACCGCAGTGGAAACAATATGATGCGAATTGTACACGGTGCGAATTTTCGTAGGTGGTGCGAATTTTCCGCGTTGGTTTGGGGGAGCCTTTATACTTATAGACCAGTTTCTACGTTATAAATTAACAGAAATTAATTTTAACTCAAATAATTGAACTTTTTTGAGTTTTTACTTGGTAATATATTTCCAAATAAACCACAGCTAAGAATAAAATGGGTTCAAGCTTTAATAAATTTAAGTGGACAATCTGAAGTATCAAAATTGCCAAAATAGACATATAAAGGGTGTCCCATAAATGACGGAATACCTCCGCAGATTCCTCTAAAATGTTGGGAGGATAAGGTGAATATCCTCTTCTGTCCATCATGTCTCAGACATATTCTATGAGGCACAAGTCTGGTGATTTTGGCGTCCAAAGTCAATGATTGATGTTTTCTGTTAGGAAGTCTGAAATTACATTAGTAGTATGAGGCCACACATTATCTTGTTGGAAGACTGCTCCTGAAATGTTTTGCATCAATAAAAGAATAATAGGCTCCAAAACTGAATCTATGTAGCTACGAGCGTTTAATGTGCCTGGAATGAAACTTCCTTTGTACAATTTGTATTTTATTCGAAATTTTCAAATTTTTGTCCTTAAATATTGTGATCGCAGCTTTACAAAACTTCTTAAAACAT
Organism: Hypothenemus hampei; assembly: GCA_013372445.1. Taxonomy (NCBI): domain Eukaryota; kingdom Metazoa; phylum Arthropoda; class Insecta; order Coleoptera; family Curculionidae; genus Hypothenemus; species Hypothenemus hampei. The sequence goes on along the minus strand of JABRWK010000019.1, from coordinate 158,195 downwards.
ACTAACCTTTTTGAAACCCGTATCACATCCTTAGAATGGGTTTCTTGGTCTTCTGTAATAAAAATAAATATCACAAGTTATCTAAAAACATAAAACAATATATTTTTTAAATCGAAAACTAAACGATATTGAATCGGAATACAAGGTCGGACTTAATCCATTAATTAATATCTATTTAATTAGTAAATGTATTAATAGAAAATAATAATTTGATAATTTTTCGATATTTAAAACTACAATACTTCTTAGTTTAATAATAAATTTAACACTTTTTAGTATTTACAGAGTGTCCCTATAAGTATTGGCAAACTTATAACTGGTTTTGCGACATCCTCGATCGCAAATTTAACATTGTAGGTATAGAGATTAAGCAGTCCATATTTCTAAAGTCAAAGTTTTATACTATAAATGATTTTTTAATAAAAACCCTGAAACATGTAATTTTATTGAAATTGTTCAACTTTTGGTTATACATTCATAACATAGCTACAGCCCATTCACCTAGAGCTACAACAACTTTTTTTTCAAATAGCATCTAGGTCATGTAGGGGCTCTACGAAGAGGTTTTCAAAAACTGTATTCGATGGTGCCAACGAAGTTTGGATCTGCTCATTTCATTATTAAGCAATACTTAAATTTCTTTAAGGATGTTTTTAATAAAATGGGTTATTGCAATTAGACAATTAGTACTCACCTGATTAAATTTAATGTAATAAATATTGAAAGTGATCTCTACCTTCCACCCTGCCATCTACTTCAACTTCCGCCTTCGACCTCCGTTAGGGTAAATACTATCTACCGCACTACGAAGACTTTTCGTCGGTAAATTATTTATGTCCATCCTTATTCTTTCTTTTAAATCTTCAACGTTGAAGATCGTTACATGTTCATTTGTCATATATTTTGATATAGGACTAAATGCTATAAATATTTTCTGGAGACAAATGAAATATCAATTATTAATTATTCAAGAAGGACCGTTTTTCATTTACAATTAATTATTGCTATATCAATGATGAAATCCATTAAAAAATTAAGGTTGCGTTCAAATAGTAAAGGAGTTCCAGCTATTTTTTAATTTTTTTCATTGTTGACTCATTGCTGTCCAGACTTCGGTCAAAAAATGTTTAATATAGGTATTTATTTCTCTCAGATATTAATATTATTAACTTACGCCCATAAAAAATTATTGTTTGACACCTAAATTGGTTTTGGTGATAACAGTCTTTAAGAAATTGAGATATAAATATCATAAATTTAGGGGAATTCAACATTATTACTTCATTAATTATATACATTGTTGTTATAATAGTTATAATGAAATCAATACATTTTATTCAGCAAACCACAACTGTAATCTTAATTTATAAACGTGGAGTAACATAATCAATCCCTTAGAATTTGAATTCCTTATATTTCTTTGTGGTTTTTGAATCTTGCTGTTGACGTTTACGTTTACTCTGTAAAAAGTAAAATATATAATAAAATATCGTAAAAGTAATAAAACAAAATTACCTTTTGTTTAGCTACATGTTCAGCTAACATATCGCTTAAATCTTCCTTCTGCAGTTGAGACTGATTTTCCCGTATTTGCTGTTCATATCTTACTGCCATTGCGTCACTATCCATGTCCAATTCTGATGGATCTAAAGCTAATTCAACCATTCCTTCTTTATCTGTGGCTCTGAAAAGTATTGATATTTTTATATTTTCATACATAAAATTGTAACGTGAGCCTACCTTCTGATCGGTACTGGATTCTGTGCAGCACCCATTGAAGCCAAATCATATACGTGGGTACTGCCCATCATTGAATTACCAATACGGTCGTTTCGTTTTTCAGGAATAACGTGATAAAGAACTGGCGTCTCATTTCTAGAAATATTTTAAATAAACGTTAAAAACAATTAACTAATGGAATTAAATGTCTAAATATACCCTTCCATTTCATTTTCAATTTTCTTCTTACGTAATTCAATAGCTTCTGGAGTTTCCATGCCAGCTGGAATGCTAGTTATACCACTAGGAGTTACTAGACCCTCAGCGGGAGTTACTAAACCTGCAGAAATTTAAACAAAAATGTTATAAATTTTCGATTGGTTTGTAATTTATAAACTATAGTCTTACCAGACTCATCTGGAATTTGGATTTCCGTCTCCTCCTCTTCTTCTTCTTCCTCTTCACTTTCTTCTTCTGATTCTGATTCAAGTTCGCCCCAAGCACTTCGGTCAACCGAAGGATCTTCTCCAACATCCTTTAAATATACAATAATAACATTAATTTATAATTTTTAAAAATATAAATAATCTTACATCAATATTAACTTGATTCGTTCCAAATACGTCTCCATATAATGGCTTGCCATTTTCATCCACAGGAGGTTTACCCCAGCCTCCAGCATGATATCCGAAAGAACAGCCATCAGGAATAGGAGCATTCAATCCAGGAATTTTCAGATTTGGATAACTGGGTGGAGGTCCATATCTCTGCATGGCAATAAGCCATGGAGGTGGTACTTTGTTTGCATTTGGACCAACAGGCATTCCTAGTGCTGTTCTAAGTTCTTCTGATAAATCGCCAGGTTTCTTTTCTTTTAATCTGGTCTCAAATTCTTTGCCTTCGTAATAAAGATCGCCGTGAATCGTCATTTTGGGTTTTGTTTGCCACCTAAAAGTAATAATAAATACAATATTCAGATTTTGCTTGAATTAAGATTTTCATCTGCTATTAAACTTACTTAAAGAAAGCATCATGAAGTTTCTGATAATCAATATCAATTTTGCCCAATTTTGGCCTAATCCTCTCTCTCATTTTTGTCTTTAAGCTCTTGGACTCGTCTTTTTCTTGTAATGACGCCCTCATTTCCATAATGCCAGTGCGTTTGATGAAATCTGGAAGATTAAATGGTGGCTTTTCGATGCCTCTTTTCCCTTGAAGATATTTTCTCTTAAAACACCAATGTCTGGGAACCTACGTTTTATAACAATGTATTTATAATAATGTATTTGACTGTGTAACATAGTGACTACCTGAACAGTATTTCTATGAGCTTTTAATTGCACCAACAATTTGGGATCTCTCGCAGTAACATCATGCATTTCCACCACATCGGGTCTGTTTACAAGTTGTTTTAGTTCGGCCACGCTTAATCTGGTTAATTTTTTTAATTTTCTCTTTGACAACTTTGATTTGTCTTCTGGTTTTTTCTGCAAAATTTAAAAAATTAACTTATATCTAATTGCAAACTTACAAAACCTACATCATCTAGTTCTTCATTATCGTCATTTAGCTCATTACCAGTGATAAATTTCGGTTGGCTGGTCAATGATGTAATATTAGCCAAAGCTGGTGGAGGAATGTTCGATTTTTCATTAGATATCTTAAATTGTTCAAAAATACTATAATATTGACGATATTGCGGTGCTAATTCATGAAGACCAATTTTTTCCTGAACATACCTAAAATTTTGAAAAACCTTAATTATAAAACAACTGAATATTGTTCTGATATCTCACTCAATTTGAACATCTTCTTTTTGAATTGATTCCTCTGCGGATTCCTTTTCAGTTATCACTCCATTTTCTAAGTCCTTCTGCTTTTCTTTTTCTTCATTTTCTCTATTTTTCTTGTTCTTCTTCCTCTTCTTTTTTTTCTTATTTTTACTAACTTTCTCTTTCAAATCCTTATCGTTAATTTTCCTGGATTCATCTTCAATATCTTCAGTCGCCGTTTCTTGTTCCTTCAGATAAAATTATTATTTCAAATTAGTATTTTGCGTAAAAAACCTCGAAAATCGACTGATTAACACGTAGACTGTCACAGTGCTAAAAAAAACCGTTGTTCTCTCCGATAGTCGTATTTCTTTTTATTTTTACCTTCAAATCTTATAACAAGGCACATTTTATATTCAAATGTGCATTAGACGGCAGCTTTTGTGTTTTTTTAAGTGAGACACAAACAACGTGTAACGTGATCGGTATGGTCGAAATTGTGAGACACAGTACGTGTGTTTCATGGCAGTCTATGTGTTAAAATAGTTAATTATGTAATAAATATGTAAAAATATGTAAACAACTCACACCAATAACATTCTCCACTTTTTCCCATAAGGGCTCCCTGTTCTGAGTTTCTCCTTGTTTATCCCTCACTCCAGTTTCCTCTTCAGTTCCAAGCTCATAAGCTCTTTGACTTTTTAAAGCCAAGACTTCTTCCAACACTTGAGGCAATATAACTTCAGTTGTTTCAGCTGATTCGACTTGTTTCGGAGGATCGATTTTTAAAGATAACAATGAAGGTAACTCTTTTTCTGATTCGGGATTTAGAAAGCCTTGAGGAGGTAATGTCTGCAAATTTGGGGGTGGAACTCCTCGCAATGGTGGAGGCCCAGAAGTTAAATTCGGAGGTGGACCACTCATTAGAGGTGGTGGTGGCCCTGATAATATTATTGGAGGTGGCTCTTGTAATAAAGGGGGAGGTCTCTGATGATCCTAAAGTAATTAAAAGGTTATGAAATATTATTAGTTAGCTATATGAAACTTACATCCGACATTGAAGAAATTTTATTATAGTTGTATGTAAATACTCTAAACTTGTAAGTTGGTTAAATAAAAATTATAGTTTCACGCCGCTTCCATAAACAACCATTGATCTGCCAATTTAAACTGTCATTAGTGTCATAATGTCAAGTGTAATTGACAGATGACAAATTTGACAGTTTTGTCGTTATCGTTATATTGCATTAAAACGAAACAGATGAACTATTCCTCAATATTACGTGTATTAAACAAAGAAATACATATAGGTTAGGGCAGTTCGAGGTTTATTCAGTTAACGAAATATTTTGAATTTGTAAATCATTTTCTGTTTTACCGATCTAAAAGAAAAAAAAACGGTAAACGTCGTAAATGGGCTCAACCAGGCGGATAAATTTGATTTTTGTATTTTTTATTTTATTTATTTTGTGTTGGTAGAAAAATTGGACTTTAGTATAGTGAATAACGTGCGAGGATCATCCTCAGAACGCTCAAACAGCGAAAAGATCACTGGAAACTGCAATAGATTTGAAGGAACGATTAAAAAACAGTCCAAAAAGAAAAGTGAATGAACTTTTTGTCAGACCGACCGAGCCGTCGACATCATCAAATTTTTAACCACGGGACCGAGAGCAGGACCCAAAAATTCGCCGAGATTTAAGATTCCTATGAAACAAACATCACCGACTCAGGTTTTTTTGATAATGTTTAAACAATGCTTGTGTTGTGTTTGAGATGTAATGTTATTCCTTGGGTCGTGTGTACAGAGAAAGCGATATTTCCGCGGCTAGTTGCATCGGTGCCAGCAGGTGGAATGAATTAGAATATACGTCTTTCGGAAAGTTTTTAACCGAATTTTCGTTGTAAAAATGGATCTCAGGTTTATAGTTTAACAACTATGAAATGCATATATCCGATGTACAAACGTCTCCAAATAACATCTTGACAAAATGTTCCAAAATGACAGAAGAAAGCCACAGAAGACATGGGATGAATGGAAGTGTTGACAGAAATTCAAAGGAGTGCCACAAGTCTAATTATGGTCAGGGAGGTCGACTTAAATTCTTCAAAGGTAATTTACTGTCTATATATTTATTATTTTTCGAACTTTTTGTTCTATAACTATTAAATCTTAAAAATTTCACTTTGCAGAGTTGCCCTTTCTATTCTCTATAAATATCTGATTATTTGACATACAATTAAGTCTGTCAATTTTTTCTATTGTTTTATTGAGGAGACAAATTTAGACACGTTCATCTTACTAAGCCTACTTAAATATTTAGAATAAATCTCCATATATGAATTTATTTTTAGAAAATATATTTATTCTTTCTACTTAAATACATTGACAATACGTATAATAAATTTAATATATAAACTTTAGTTATGTTTAAACTTAGGGTCATTTTGTACTGATTTTATTAATGTTAATGACAGATTACAACTGTCACAATTTCATTTTATTTTTCTTAGTTGGTAATATGTTTGAAATTTCTGTGAAACTAGATTCCCAAGTCATTTTTTTTTATAGAAAGTTGTAATAATTGTGTATCAATCCTATTATGAGTTCAAACAGTGAAAGTCCTGCCAGTACTAATTTCAATCAAATTGAAATGAGTTTACTGAGTTTATCAAATTCTGATGATGGTATCACATGTGAATTTAACAAATTAATAGAATTGGCGAATTCCCTTGAAAAAGAATTGGAAGGTTTACGGTTGGAAGTTTTAATGATTAATTATCACATTAAAAGTAAAATAATTAAATTGACACAATTACAAAGACCAATGAATAAGTAAAAACTGTATACATATTCCTATTAAAATCTGAGTTTGCTTGTTTAATGTATAATTTTTATTCTGAACATGTTATCTGGGTAAATAAAAATATCAATAGGAAGCTTAAATTGTTGCGAAATTCACGAGAGAATTCATGAGATAGCCACGAGACGTAAGCTCAAACTCACGTGACAAAATGTTTATCTTTTTTAGTGTCTAATCATTATTGATTCAAAAAATTATTAGTGGTTGTTATTAGCAATATCTGGTGGGCAAAATTATAGATGTACGTAGCCTTGGAAATATTAATAAAAGTATATAAATTGATGTACAAAAACATGGAAAGATTTAAACTCTAAATATGAAACGTCAAACTGAAAATTTAGTTTATTACGTATTAAACAAGAAACAAATTAATTAATCAAAAGATTCATGTAAACTATATCCACTACATTAACTATAACTTATTGATTATTGATGACAGTAGTGAAGAAGCAAGAAAAGCAAGTATTGATAAAATAGCGTAAATCGTTTTCTGCTGCATGTTTCGAATGAAATACATATGTTTCTTTTTATAAAGTGATGCAATACCTGGAAGAAATAGTAGTTACTGAATAACACAGAGTTTCCAAGTCTAGTTCCTGTGGTTTGAGCAACGTTAAGTATTCGTGCGATGTGGGAGGATTGGCCTTTCTTTATTTGCCAACCTCGGTTGCTTAATTCCAAGGTTCCTCAAGATTTTGTCTATTTCTTTGACATCCGCATCGTAATAGATTTACAAACTGTCATGAATCCGTTGTGGAACACATCAGTACTAGACCAAAAATGAGACACCATTTAATTTTTTTGGGCATTTTCAATTTTCATCCAACCATTAATTAGGTGTACAAGTGGCCCACTTTTTGTTGCAATAGCAAAGAAAATATCGGTATGATTCCCACTCATATGTTCGTTTAATTCATGCGTTACCGATCTAATTCTTTACTTTTTCAAAGTGTTGCAAATGGTTTCACTTCGTTATAACCACAGCGCAACACATTGTTGCTAATTCACATGAAGTTTCAGATGTATTTCTATCTGAACTTCCATCGATTTTGCTCTCAGGTTGTCAATGTGATTCATTTTGAATCGAAACTTTTCAAACCATCAACGTACCTGTAAATTCGTTAATCACTTTGTTTTGTCAGAATCAGAACTAAAATGTTGGCATGTTTTTGACACATTCAACCACAAAGCTTTTTTAGGAAATCTATTATAATAGAGCCCCAATGTCAGGTCGATTTTAGATCTTTATTTCAAGAAGTATATACAAAACTTCGTTGCAAATAAGATTAATTAATAATGTGAAATTGGTATTTTGAAGATGCAACAACGGAAATGAACTAATAGAGCAGTTTTAGTTTAGTGTTTCACATTGTTTAATTAGTTATTCAACTATTTAAACGATATTTACAATTAATTTTCATAAAATAACTAAAACGTGTCGCTAATTCTCTTGTATTTAGAATTTCTCCGAATTCCTAGAGTGTACCTATACGAAATGACAAAACTAATAAGGTTTATTTATCAATTTTATGGAAATTATTAATGTGTTCGTCGTAATGTTGATTCCTTTAACACACATAATAACGTAAAATAACGGAATTTATCCACTTCAATTGGGTGTTATTATTTTTATTATTTAATGAACCTGGCAAGACACTCTCGCTAATCTTTTCACGAGACATTCACGAGATCTTAAATAAACAAAACCGATTGCTATACAAAACGTGATGGAATCCACAAAGCAATATTAAATGCCGAATTGATAACACCTCGTTATGTTTATCATTCGAATTAATGTATTTTCAACATTTTGACCTTTTAACATTACAAGATGTTATGTAATGTTTATTGTCTTGACTTGTCAATTAATTTCAAATTAAATTTTTTTTGGATTAACATGTAACCATATCTAATCGGACTTTGGTGTAGCCCATGTCCATGGTTTACATTCCTCCGACCATTTCAGTCTACACTGTTAGTTCTAAAACCCACAAGTAATAGCCTGAAGCCTATTCTCAGCTCCATTATCACCCATCCTTTTGCGAAGTGTAGTTTAGGGCAGCAGTCAGTAACTTATGAGTCGGAAAGAACTTTTAGACAACACGTGGAAGATTTAAATGGCATAGTTAATGACGAGGTCTAAAATATAGAAACAGTTCTTCCTTCGAATCCCAAAAATAAGGGGACTGCTCTGACTGACTGCAAATCTTTATAAAAAATAATCGCTACTTAAAAATCTATGTGGCATTATACTAACTTTCAATTGGATTTTCTTTAAAAAATTTGCACACTTCCACAAACAGGTACGAACCATCAATCTAGGCTAGTGTGTATCGGACAGAGGAAATTGACTACATCTCATTAGCAGAACTTTATTAAGGGTTTTGATTTTGGGCTTCACTTGGCATTTCCACTCTTCTTTTCATTTTGAAGTGTCTTCTTTGCGTTCTGTCAGAACGTACCCTGGTGTTTTCAGTTGTGGGTACCTTTTGATCCTTTGCCCTCCGGGATCTCTTGGAAGTAGTGAGATTTAGTATGTTAAGATATGTCCATATTAAGGAACGAATAGAATTACTTTATTCCTGTACGTTAGATGTGGACTTTGCTTCGAAATAAAATATTGATAATATTCATCATCAAAATTTGATTTTATTACTCTAACAATATAATTTTTTAAATACATATCCTTAAACATATTTAAATAATATACACTAGACATTGATTTGTCTCATTCCGTCGCATACGTTTGGTTTATTTTTAATTGGTTCGTGTTCAGAATTGTTTATATGTATATGTTTATTCGTCTTCTTTCTTTCAGTGTGAATGCATTTTTACACACACATTATCTTTTGCTGCTTAATTAGTTATTTAAAGATGAATGGTTATTAATTCTATACAATTAACCCCGTAAAAATAAGATGATACTGCTAATTTCCATTTCTAGAAAGTAGGTATTTTTAAGACCATCTTGTCCACAAGTGTAGTTAAGAAATTATTTTTTTTGCCAATAAATTCCTACTACAATACGGATTAAAGATTGGCTTAATTTTGTACGTACAAATCCATGAATATATTATTAATAAGTTTTTTCCATTATTCTAGATGGAAAATTTATTTTGGAACTGGAACGAGCAAGGGAAGGGGAAAGGATGTCTTGGGTATCCGTGCCAAGGAAAACGTTTTGGCCTCCAGCTGGCACAGCAACAACTACCCCCTCTTATAGACAAGAAAGTAGTACATCACTTAGTGGTGAATATTTTCATATTTTTTTTTGATAAACTAAGGGAAATCGCTGAAACTAAATGTTGAATTCATTATTTTTTAAACACTACGAAACCGCACTGTTTTAGTTTCAAATAAATTACATTTCTTATAAAACATTCGGATCAGTGCACAAACAAAAATGGATCTATTGTTTCATAGAGAGCTGATATGTAGAACAGAACGGTTTTAATACATGGCGTGTTTTTTAGGCCGTGCCAAACCATGCCTGTCTCCATTTGACTTTTTTCTTTTAGAGAAATTTTTGTTGATTTTATTGCACATTCAGATCAATGTCTAAATTAATTACTGTTCTTTTTTTTACGATTTTGCACAATTTTTTAAAATTGTTACATTTTTAAATGATGCTTTCAACAGTTAAGAAAAAATTAAACTTTACTTGAAATTTAAAAAAATAATTTAAATCCTGATAAGATAAACGGAAAAAATACATATAAACTTTGTTTAAAAATGCGCTTAATAATTTAATTTGAACGGTTTAAGTTTTATATACCTGATATCACGCATTGATCATTATTTACAATAATTAATGTTATCATTAGATGTATGCAAGAGATTTTTTTATTTTCCAACAGGTCATTGATACTTTTTTGTATAAATGTGATGTGAAATTTTCTAGAAATTATGGTCAATAGAAATTTAAAAAAAAATGGATGTCCAGGATTGATCTTAGGGAAACAAATAAAGATGAATTGCTTTAATCCTGGAGAATTGTAAAACATTTGCAAATTCTAATTTNCTCCAATGGAAACCAAACGTAATAAGACCAATTTATTTCTTGTCCATAGAAATAAAGCAACAAATTGATGAAGAACTTTTTTTAAGGAAATTATATTATGGGCTTCAGAAAGATTAGGACCTTTACAACAGAGCCCGTGTCTTGTATGGCAACTAGAGGCTTCTCAAATAGCCACATACATACATATATAATGTATGAAGCTAAGAACAATCATGGACGCTCTATCCAAACTCTTGTCTTCAATATTGAAACATTTCTTGCACAAGATTGGCATCGGTGATGATCCAAATTGTAGTTTTTTCAGGAATAATAAGAAAATCACTGCCCATGTAGTTTGTAAGTGTTACTGTCTACATTGTAGTCTGTTAACCACAGACTGTAACACTTGAAAGAAGAATATTTAGACTCAAGAGACATGAAACGTTTGAAGCCTGCGAGAATATACTCCTTTTTAAGTGCAATACGCGTCACTGGTATCGCTTAACTTAATGGGCTGAGACAATGGTCCGATGGCATACGTATTATTTAACAGGGTTCGCCGCACAGTGCTCCAAGCCATGGACAGTAATAAAAAACTTAAGACTTTTTCCTTTATTTTAAAATAGCGTTTTCAATAAAAACACCTATTACAATTGCTCAAGTAACTATTTTTTCTGTCTGTAATAAACATTTTGTCTAAGTTGTCCAGTGATATTTAACTTTTGCATTAAAACTGATTTCAATCCATTAAGTGTTACTTTTCACTCAACTTAACACTATTTAAAATTTTATAGTGAAAGTTTTGATATTATTTTTCAAAATTGGCCAAATAAAGTCAAATTATCGACTACTGTTTCATTGAACAATATTTAGGATAGGATTAGTAATTAGGAATTAAAAATCAATTAATGCTGACACATAATCAGTACTCAAAAAACAACAAAAGTGAAGTTTAATAAAGGATTTCTAAATTACATTCTTGGGATATTTGTATATTTAAAGACTTTTAAGCCGAAATATCTGGGTTCTTTAAAAATTGAGTACAAGTATCATTTATTTTAATTTTGGTCGCATTTATATTATAGGACTACGTACGAAGAGTGATTCTTTAATAACGAAAAAGAAAGAATATTTAAGATTACAAAAAAGTAGGTTACTAAATTTTGAAGGTTTTTAAAATGTCCAGTATGAAAATTTAGAAAAAAGTTCAATATTTTTGTATGACCTCAAAACTAAATTAAAAAATAGTTGGAAACCGATCATATTTTATGAAACAGTACGATTCTTGACTTAAATGGGGATTTATACACCCAGATAAGGTAATTAGTGCCTCAAAGCAAACCGAACAGCAAGAAACTGATCGTAGAAGGCCCTTAATACCATTTAACGAAGTTTTCTAAAAAACAGAGAAGCAACGAGTTGCACATCTCCAATAATCTAATACAGCAAAAGAGATAACTTTTACTGCGAGCATTACTCAAATATCTATTAGTATAAGCTAATCCAATACTTAAACTTTAGATAAAAATTTTTCTGATGCAAAATATTGTTTACTACATGTTTAGAACGCTGTCTATCCAAATCACAAGGGCCGTTTTCCGAGTAAACACGTCTTAAGAAATATGAAAAAATTCAATATTACTTAGCTAAACTAGCTGCAATTAAAATACATGCAAAATTCAAACTGTATATTTATTACATTTTAAACAAAACAGTTCAGTATATAATGAAATTAATAAATATTAAGAAAATTTTATTGCGAGTAGGGTTTTATTAAAGTAAAGAATATAGCACGTACAAGCAAAGATTTTTTAAAGTTGTTTCTACCACCGATTAATATTTTTTTTATTACATTTGTTCTACTGTAATTACTCGACTGGAGTAGTAGGTAAATCCGCGATCTTCGTCTACGTTTTATTGCAGATCGATAAAATTTCTTTTCATGAAAGAAAACGCTTCTTTAATTAGAGAGAAAGATAATGAATGTACCATTTGATAAATACATTAGTTAACTATATAAATTGAACAATAATATTGAGGTTAAATTTCAAATGATGTTTACAATGTTGGACGGTAGTGTTAGTAATATTTCAAGCGGAATTAACGCAACATTAAATTGCATTAAATGTAGAGCTAGTTTTAAGCAGATTTTTTAATCCTGAAAATTTGCACTTTGCCTTGTCAATGTTACATGTCTGGACGGTTTTTCGAATACTTATTGCACATTACCTATATATTACCATTTAAAAATTACCAAATTATAGGTTCCGAAAATGAAATTAATTTTGAACAAAGTAGGATAAAAATACAGTTACAATTTAAGTCTGAAGTAGGGTTTTTAGTTAACATCTCAAAGCAAGGATTTGATTCTAGTAACGATGATAATACTTCAAGACGATTTTTCGCTAATCAGATGTTTGCTTCTAAAATTACAAGCATTGATAAGAAATTTAGATAATGCTTTAGTTTAATTTTAAGGGTTTTATCAATTAATTTAAAAATAAATGTAAGTACTTTTAAAGTTTTGCTAAAAAACACTTTAAATTTGTATTTAAACCTATATATGTAAGTGGTGTTATTTACCAAGTAGGATTCATCAAGTGCTAGTTCATGGATGCGACATTATTGAATAATTTGATTTGCCAATGGGTCAACTGAAGGTGCTCTTGAAGCACGCCGTAAGCAGGCTTTCCAATAAAATCATAACCGTAAATCATCACAAATAAATACAAATACAAATACAAATTTAGTAAAAATTCTAGATTCAACGAAGTTCCCGGAGGAACAGAGCTGTAGATTCTGATCTTTCTTTCCATTTTATTTAAACTTCTTAAACAACAATATCGATATAACTAATTTAAGTATGTCTGATACCTCTGATGATGAGGAAACGTCAGACTAAATTAAATGTTTTTCTATAATAATTGTTTTTCTTTTATTAAACATTTTACTTCTTTGTTTTGATCATCTAAATACACACTACATTTGATCATGTAAATATGCTATTTTTCATAAATTAAATTTTAATATTACTACTGTAGTTGTTCTATTTAAAACTGTAATGAAATGCTGTTTCCTTATAGTAATTATCGGAGCAAAGTATTAATTTTAATAATAATAATACTAGTATAAAAAAATATTGATTTTTTGATTTTTTTCCAAATTGTCTATTCAATTAAAGAACTGTGTGCCGTTGAAAATAAGATTAGGAACTGAAATTCTCTAAAACCAATCAGAAACTCTTTTGTACAAATAAAGTTCTAAAAATTCCGTTGTACATACATACGTATGTATAGGGTATGTCAGTAACTGTTACAATGCAACATCTGTTACGTTTTTGAGATCAAACTTCGATAACTCGAACCATGACTTGCTACAAAAAAAGTTTGAGATATCAAGACTTCAAAATATCAGGGCCATTTTATATTGTATACATTTTGTAGTGCCAACACCTTGTTAGAGTTATTGAAGAAATTGAATTATTAAAATTTGACAATATTTTTATCTAAAAGAAAATTTTTTATAAAACATTTCTGCAAAATGGAAAAATCTCGACAATTTTAACACCGAATCTTATGGCACCTTGTTGGCATGTTAACTATACATAGATTAGTTTGACAGGAAAAGTTTTTTAAATATTATAAAGCAGTCGAATTTAATGAAGTTTAGAGGCAAATAAAATAAGTGATTTATTTTAAATCAACAACACCTCGTATCATTTAACATATCTTGTTTCTAAATTTAATTCTGAATCGATTTCAATTAGAGGTCCTGGCCTAAAATTCTCGCTACTGCCATAATTTGTGATTTTTTAATATTGGTTAATAATAATTCAAAATATGTTAGCTTTCAAAACAATATAACTGATTTTTGGCAAAATATGTGAACGTAATTCTCGGCTTAATACTTTAGCTTATCAGTTTTGAATAATGAATTTTAATAATAATTATTCAAATAGTGACGTCTGAAATTATTCTTTATCTATGGAGAGTATAAGAAAGTTTTAGAGAGAAAAATCGCAAATTATGACAAAATTGTTATTGAAATCCATTCCCTTTGATTTATCTTTTTAGTGTTTTATTACAATATTTTTATTTTTATAATCGTGTTAATAATGGCGAATTATTGAAAAAAACCAATTTTTTGTTTTTAGAAATGTCACGTGTAGCACAGGTGACATATTCCAGGCTAACTAGATTTATTAAAACATTATTTTTGAATTAAAATTTCTTTCATTGTCTGGAGCAATAAAATAATTTTTATTTTTTTACTTAAGAATTGTGCGTGGCACAAAATAAAGGCAAGAGAGCATTTTTCTTTCTTTTAAATTAAATAAGGAAGTTATTTTTTTATTATTTTTTTGTGAAAAATATTACTTTTGTCTTTAAAAATATCGAAGCCAGTACCGGTATTCAGGTCACTATTACAAGCCAAATTTACATTATTACATAATTCGCAAATATTAATTAATTTCCATTTTTTTACTAAAACTTTAAAACCTGTATTTTAATAATGGAGCATTTTTGAAACATAATGTATATAGTAAATTATTCCATGTATTACTTTCTATGTATAATCACACCCTGCAATATCCGCACATTATTGAGAATCCCTTTCAGAAACGATAATAAAGTTTTTTATATCCAACATATATCTATGTTCTTTTTAAGTTTCAGACGACAATAGTTCAGTACAATCGTCCCCTTGGCAAAGAGATCATTCATGGAAACAGACTGCACCCAAAAAGAATATTTCCCAGGAAATGGTGCTGTTTTTCTGGCGATCAAAACGCAAACGGCGCGGATTCAAAGGACGTGGTATCAAAAGACGACGTCCACTCTCGATGGTCGAGGTCAAAGAGGACGAGACTGATGTACTTCTTTACAAGGAAACAAGAAATAAACGATCATTGCTTACTATTGTTCAAACTCTTTTAGATAAGAATTTACGCTACTAGGTAGGCATTTTAATGTTTATTTTAACTATTTACGAATGAAATAATCTTTTCAATATTATTGACATCTGTTTTTTTAGTACACCTCCACGCCCGGAAACGGTTGTATCCCCAAGAAAGCGATTTCTACGTGAAATGGAAAGGGAAAGAACTCCCTCTGCATCGAGTAGTCCGAATTCAGATAGGCCAGGATCTAGTGACGACGGATCTTCTAATTCTGCACAAAAAAGGTTGCCTAAATCAATAAATTTTTCGTTTAAATTAATTGGTTAATCTAGGAGTAGGGTAAGAACACAAGCTGGTCCTCCAACGCCCAAGACACCTCCTTGCCCGTTTGCGAGATCAGAGAAATCTGAAGCAATCACACCAGTAACCCTTGGTATTCCTGTTAAGGCTAATGGTCTTGAGGATACTCATGTAAATAATATTAAGTCAGCGAAAAATTGCAGTTATAGGTAAGACTTTACAGAAAATACGTCTTTTATTAAGTTTTCTGCATCGATATATTTTCAGTATAACATCACTATTAGCCGAGGATCATAAGAGTAGTTTAAAAAGTTCTCCAAGTCATTCACCTAGTCGATTTTCGCCAGTGGTGTCGCAAATGGCACCATCACCAGGTGCAATTAGATACTGTTCATCAATCTCCTCCGAGGATCGACTCTATTCTGAGAGTGTCGATCGATTACGATCGATTGAATTATCGGTAAGTTACAATTTATTTCATTTTTTGTAATTATTTCATGTTAAGATGTTTTATTATAAAGCATTTATTTTTTCAGCAAGTGGAAAAATGTGGTTACCCACCAACATATCCTCATCCAGCACCTCCATCTTATTTAGGTCCGTCTCCATATATGTATACTTTATCTTCACTGCCACCATATTACGGCCCTAGTTTATATGCGAGGGCTGCTGGTTATATGGTCCCTCAGCCCGTTTACCGTCACCCAATTCATTCACATGGACCGGCTCCACATCTCACCCACTCTGTTGCCCATCCTGTTCCAATTAGAAGAGAATTTCCGCGGCCAACACCTTGGAATAGAGAAGAAATAGTAAGGGAGGCAATCGAAATTCGCGAAAGTGAAAATTCAACAGGTAAAGTTTGACATGTTGCAAAGAATGATTTTAATATCTCTTGTTTTTCTTTTCAGATATGCCGTTAAATCTTTCAAAAAACTCTGATTAAAATAAAGTGCCTTTTGCCAACAGATTATTACAATTTCAATCTTCCAAACCATTGAAATAGATTTTTTGCAAAAATATTAATTTTAATATTGCCTAATATAAAGCTTATTTGTTCCTAACAGATAAACATTTTAACACACTTTGAAAATGAAAGTTTTTATTATAACATGCTTAGCTCTTAATTGGAAGTTTAATGAATAAAAACGAAAGCTTTATGCCGGACGTACAGGAACCATATTTTGCAGTAGGATCGACCACAAGATTGCCTTCCATTGGCAGTGGATTACGTGCCAGTTGACAAAGGATTGCTCATCATATTAATGTACGCTTGCGTAATTGTGGTTACCCAAAGCAGAGCAAGCCTTCAATCAGGAATTATTTGATATTCATATGTTGAACAAGGTTCAAAAACATCCGTGCATATAGGACTAAAAATAAAAAGAAGAGAAGTAGCAGATGTTGTTTTTCATCAAAATTAATTTCGAAAATGACGATTTTCTTACTGGTTTATAGTGACCATAGAGGCGATTGATTGGATCGCAAAACTACCTCGAAAAAGTGGTCAAGTTAGAGTCGGATCAAAAGTCAATATGACTATAAATTGTTGCTGTGTCAACGGCAAAAAATAGCTTGTGTACGTCGAGCTTAACTTTAGAAAAATTTCAAATATTAATGGATATCCAGTACGGCTAATGTGCAATTAGTAAAATTTTCTTACATCAAAATGTAGATAAGTTCCATACATATGTGTAAATAGTACACAGACTGTATAAATGTGTTTTAACGTATGTGAAATGATTTGATAAAATTGTACGAAAAGCTTTTTATAAATTATATTGATTCATTTAGATCGAAAGCCAGATTCGAATCATGCGTAATGGTGTGTTTAAAAATGTAAATATGAAAGGTATTTTTTGTAAATAGTGTTTCTGACATACTTATCAGTGTTATTTAATTTATTTGTTGGAGAACTCTTGAGAGGAGGAAAGATGTATTCAAGTAAAGAAGCAAATTTATCCTCAATACATTTCTTTAAACTTATTTGCTAAGAAAAGTAATGGAAAATGTACAAAGTCTATTTTAATATGATAAACGGTATAACATAATAAAAGACAATAGTTAGGAGTAATAGAGTTAAACTAATTTCCATTTTTAGATATTTGGCAGAGTTTTATTTTTTTCACTGGTTAACTAAAACTATTTTCAATTAATAACTTGTCCCCTAGGAATCACTTACGTATGCCACAAGGACTGTTCCATTTATAGAATATAAATATGATATTTATGATTATTTTATGCTATTTTCTTTGTGCCATTCGTTAATTTAATTTCATTTTTAGTAAAAAAAACTAATTGAATCTCATTCAAACCAGTGGCGTTTTAATATGTTTTTATTTAATTTCCTTTTTAATAAACTTATTTTCTCCATAAAATTATATAATACATTGAAATATTTAAATTATTCCACATTGGCACTATTGTGATATGACTTAAATAATATTTTTGTAACTAAAATTCAGTTTTAACCTTTGAATTTTACTTCTATTTGTATTATGTACAGTAAATAAATTTTCTAAAATAAATCGTTTTTTAACTTTTGATGTTGATATTAG